>OY997595.1:68956071-69493571 GCA_963921825.1 Erodium maritimum | reverse complement strand
GTCTGCTTCTCAATATAAAGGGGTGCTCAAAACGTTAGGCTTAGAGGATATCATTCTCCGCTCTTTTGGCCATCGCATTATCCTACTTACTTTTCTTAATTCGTTTCTCAGAGACTCCTTAGAGAAAGAAAAATGGGTTCGTTTGAAGCCTTGGTTTGAGTTGGTGAGTAATTCAGGTATTGTGGTTACTATTTGGGGTTTTTTTTCAATTGGTTAAAGTGGAGGGTATTCCTTTTCATGGGAGCACTGAGAATTCTGTTAAGGCTATTGGAAAATCCTTGGGTACACTTTTGCATTCTATTTGTGATTATGATCCTGATTCGGCCTCTTTTGATAAAGTCTTCATGTTGATCCATAGAAACTCCAAAGTTGATTTGTTAATTATGAAGTTTGTTTTGGGGGGCTTTTAGTTTTCCTCTCTGCGTTACAAGAGTCGATATTGCAGAAGTTATGGAAAAAATTTCTCCGACTATAAGTTTGCCAGAATCCTCTTCGAATTAAGATTGGAACAGCCAAAAAGATCAGTTGAACCTATTGATAACTCATAATCCAGTGTAGCTAATTCTTTTTCGAATTCTGACACTGTGGAAGCTGAAAAAGACTTATCTATATCTTTAAAGGATCCTTCTATTAGTACAACTCGTTCTAATTCAGGAAATCCTTCGGATTCTATTTTGCGTGTACCGCAAACATCTTCTCATCCACAAAAATATGGGAAGCGACAAAAGAAAAATAAAGCCTCAGTTTTATATCAGACGACGGTTCTTTCTCAGGCAAGTCCTAAAAGCAAAGATCGTGAGGCTCGTCAAGAGAATTGGGATTGTGTAAAGAAGGTTGGAATTAAAGCGTTGAAATCTGTTGACTCTGCTATAGATCGATTCAACAATCTTGATTTGGAGGTGCCTGAAAGCCTGGATTTGGAAGGTGATGAGGATGATTTTTATGAAGACTTTTGTGATGATGAGGAACTGGATGCTTTTAAGTATGGTCTTCCACCTCTACTCAATTGATCAGCATCTTTCTTTCCTTCCGTTATAAGAAGTTGTGGTTTTCTTGGTAATTGGGAGTATGCTTTTTCTCCTGCTGAAAAAGTTTCTGATGATCTATTGTTAATCTGGAAACATGAATCCTTTGTTCTGATTGTATTCCTTTGAAGATTTCTTTTTTGTGGTTTGGTATGTAGGTGGGATCTCAGTCCCCGATAGTTATGACACATGTCTATGCTCCGTCCAATGAAAATGTCAGAGTACAGCTATGGAAAGAAATTGGTACCTACAATTCATATCAATCAATGTTCTTGTGGAGACATCCTTGTGGTGGTTGCAGACATTATCTCTCACTCTTCTTCGAGCTACATGTTTGCTCAAATCAGTCTCAGTTTGCACGGCTGCGTATTTTGGTTTGATGTTTTTCCTGTAGATGTTACGAAGTTTTTCTCCTTGTTTTTTGGTGTATATTGTTTGGTTTCTTGTGGTACAAACAATTATCGTTTTGTTTCTTCATTGTTTAGTTTACTCGGAATCGATCTCTTTGGTCTGGTATTCTGCTTTTATTGTATTCCTCTTCTCGTATAATAAAATTTCCCCTCGTTTATCAAAAAAATATATTTAACAGGATATTAAACTGAAATTTTCCCACTAAACATTTCATATAGAATCAACACCAAAAGGCACTACTTTACAGTTCTCACCTCAGAATCACTACCTACACGTATCACTACGAGTACCTATAGTCAGAAATTGGTAGAAATAAGAAATTGTGTTTTTTATTACCCGGACGGAATAGAATGGGCTTCTAACTGTAGGTGCACCGTACACATGCGTAGTTATGTACTCTCTCTAATTTTGGAATAACCACCACAGGGTCCCTCCCCTCGCCGAGCTTCATCCTCACAACTCTCCTCAATGACCAATGCAGACCCCAACTCGAAACAACCGATGGAAAGCTAGAACTCCAAAGAGCAGCACCGTACCCAGTCGCTCAACTTTCTTCTTCTAAGTTTCAAGTCAATTTAATAAACAAATATAAAATAATTCACATACACATTATATATTTTAGTGAATGACATATTGAACAGACCGAAGACATTTTTGTACACACTTTGGATTGTCTTTTTGTCATTGGGAGGAATCGTAAGATAGAATCTCATGTCAATGTCAACGGCAAGTTATCATCAAATGTGGTGTCTCCATGTGGCATGGTATGCATCCAAGCTGCCGCTCTCTAATCTAATTATCATAAACCAATTAATTAAATATTTCATTTCTACACTTATAATTACTTGCTAACCAGTTTTCAACAAATATAAAAAAAACGTCCTGTGGTGAATGGTAAGAGTGAGACATGTATTGAAGCCGGCCTAGGTCGGCTGTGACTGAAACCACGTTACATGGATTTATAAACTCCATCAATGTTCATGTTTTTCTCTCCAGTAATCCATAGTAACAGCTATGGGATCAGCCATGAGTTGCTGTGGATCCGAGAAGGTGGACGAAGGGTACGTACTTTTTTGTATATGTCTCTTACATGAGTGAGATTTGTAGGGTTTTTTTTATTGAGTATAGTTTCGGTTTGTTGAGGTTCCGTTGTAAAAATACTAATTCTGTTCATTTATCGAGAATACTTTGTCTAATTTTTCTATCTTAAAAAGTGTTTGGGTTTATAAATCAAAAAAATTGTTGATCAAAAAATAATCATACATATATAGGGTACCAACGGGTGGTGGAGGCAACAATTCCCCTTGGAGGATATTCACGTACAAGGAATTGCATACAGCTACCAATGGTTTCTCCGAGGAGAACAAACTTGGTGAGGGTGGTTTCGGGAGTGTATATTGGGGAAAAACCTCTGATGGTCTTCAGGTAATTACCATTTAATTGAAACACTTGTTTTTTAAAGCAAAGCGAGATTTATATATGTTGGTTTGTTTTGTAGATAGCTGTGAAGAAGTTAAAGGCCATGAACTCCAAGGCCGAGATGGAGTTTGCAGTAGAAGTCGAGGTTCTTGGAAGGGTGAGGCACAAGAATTTGTTGGGACTGAGAGGGTATTGCGTAGGGACGGACCAACGGCTTATAGTGTATGATTACATGCCTAATCTGAGTCTCTTATCTCATCTTCATGGCCAATTTGCTGGCGATGCTCAGCTTGATTGGAAGAAAAGAATGAAGATCGTCATGGGCTCAGCCGAAGGCCTTGTGTAAGGCTATGACTAGAGACATCTTATTGCATTCCTAATGTCCATATATAACAGTGTTCTAAAAATCGGTCTAGCTGGAGATTAATTTTTTAGAACAACGACTTGATTTTAACAAATTAACGGTTTTAGGCAGATTTGGAAAAAATGGATCACTGTTATAAAAATACCCGTCTAGGCGATGATTAATCGGCACCTAGCTAGGCAGTATTTTTACAACACTCATCCGATTTTTCTATGTTTTTATCTTAAATATTTATCGTTAATCATTTTATATATTTATCATGATTAAAATATATCTTAAATATATGTACTTTTTATTTTTAAAGTTAATTACAAGTCTGATAATCATAGATGATACATATTTATATTTTAAATACTTGTGGATGTTAATGTTGTTTATTTGTTTATTGACACGTTTTTGTCTTTCCAGTATAATATCATATTAATTTTTAATTGTTTGTTGTCGGTTTTTATTTTTTTATAAAAATATTAAAATTGTTTATTTTCGTTTAAGGATATGAATGTAAAAATATATTTTTTTTTTCAAAATGTTTATTGCTGTTTTATATATATATATAATAAAATATTTTTAAGAAATTACAAAAATAAAAAAATAAATCCGATTAATTCTCGACTAATCATCTATTAATCTTCGAAAACCCTACCCATCCGACTAACGCCTAACGTTATTTAAGATCTTGATATATAGGCTCACGATTTTGTTGTTACATACTTGTCATGTAGGTACTTGCACCACCAAGTAACACCCCATATCATCCACAGAGACATCAAGGCCAGCAACGTGCTCCTAGACTCCGACTTCGAGCCCCTGGTAGCGGACTTCGGGTTCGCAAAACTGATCCCGGAAGGGGTGAGCCACATGACAACCCGCGTCAAAGGCACATTGGGCTACTTAGCACCCGAATACGCCATGTGGGGCAAAGTCTCCGAGAGCTGCGACGTCTACAGCTTCGGCATCCTCCTCCTAGAGATCCTCACAGGCCGGAAGCCCATCGAAAAGCTCCCCGGCGGCGTCAAGAGGACCATCACCGAGTGGGCCGAGCCGCTGATTGTCAAGGGTAGGTTCAAAGACATTGCTGACCCTAAGCTGAGGGGAAGTTTCGACGAGAACCAATTCAAACAGGCCATAAATGTGGCGGCAATGTGCGTGCAGAGCGAGCCTCAGAAGAGGCCCAAGATGATGGAAGTGGTTAGCCTTTTGAAAGGATACGAGCCCAATAAGGGCAAGGTGATGCAGAACATGAGGATCGAGAGTGTCAAGTATGGAGATGACTTGTTGGCGCTTGACGACCAGACTAGCGATGACGATGGCGGTGGAGGTCCTGATGAGAGTGCCAGTGATGCTTTCGGTGTTTTTGGTGCCATGATGGAGGTGCAGAAGATGCGTGATCCTTACAGGCGTCATGGAGATAGTAATAGGACGGTAATGAAATAAGTGTTACAGATTGTTCATGATTCTTGCGTTTAACTGTTGTTGTATCTTTTGAGTATTTGTTGATACGAACCTCAATTTCATTTATGCACCGTGACGTCTACGTGATCATAATGTTGCATTAAAAAGCACTCTCATTTTGCAATAGGCTGACAAGAAGAAATTATTTCAACAATTCGGTCGTTCTATTCTGATAATTGTTCGAGTCAATTGTATGATTTTATTTTTATCAAGGAGAAATAAATTTATAAATAAAGAAAACGATATAAAGCAAAGTACTCACAAATTCGAATACGAGTCGGGTTTAAAGGTCAGCATCAGTAAATAGGGAAATACAATCAAGTGATCTCAATAGGACTCGAAACCTTGTACTAAAGTGAGGGCTCAACATCACTTTAATATTCTTGAAGCCTTCTTCATCCGAGACTCGATAGCGAACCTTCAAGCTTTCTACAAACCTCGCCACAGTGTCAATGATGCTCTTTCCAGTGCATCCATCAATGAACGGCGAGGAAAACCCTGAAAACACATATGTTTTGGGGAGGGAATCAACACCGTCAATCTGAAGCGGCGGAGGGGGCGAAACCAAGGGAGCTCCCAAAAGGGTAAGGTCGTCAGATACTCCAGCTTGTAGAGGTTGCGCCAATCAATCTGCAAGCGGGACGAGAGCCCTATCCACACCAGCATAGAAGTTCAAAGTAGAGATCAACTCATCATATTCGTTCTTCACCCTATCCTCCACCTATCCGACTTACTTCCACCGACCCTAAAGAATTAATCGGTAAAGCCTCTTCACTGCTTGGCGTAGCCCCAACAGTTCGTGGAGGAGATTGGTCGACTAGGGAGAAACCAGTACCGGTAAAGAGGGTAAAAAATGACTCCCGTCCCCAACGGTTGAGGTGATGCCCACATACAGCCCATCCAGGGGAAGACAATGAATGGACTCTGCGAATATTGGCTCGAGAAGCACATTCACACTGAAACCAGGATAATGAGACTCAACAATCCATCTATCCAACGAATCATCCAAGACGTGGACTAGAGAACAAGCCTTGGACGATTGAGTCGACAACAAAGAGTACAGGTGAATGGTAATAAGTCACCCAACCGTACAAACAATCTCTGAAATAGAATCGTTGCTCTAGCATACAACGGGGCGGCCGACAACATCGACCCACAAAAGACGACCTCCAAAAAGAACACGGTCAGCACAATTTGTGAATATAAAAAAATCAAGGACGAAGATCCTTTCGATCATCCACCGCCAAAGACGTTGAAACAATTTGGTCTAAACAGGACAACAAAAGACCCTCGAGCCCAACTCAAAGAGATGACCCCCAATAATCCCTACTAATTGCAAGCCAATATTGAGAGTGTTCGTTGTAGTAGAGTTGTTAGCTACCCCTATCACATCTAAAGGACGGAAGCGTCTTGAAACCAAGAGAAAAAGATAGAGAACACTGACAAGAATCGTCTGAACTAGAAGGAGAAGTTGCTAGAGTGGACACCCGTCGGGCCCTAGAAGAGGACCTAACCCTGATAGCGGAAGAAGGGTTCTCAGCAGCCAAAGAAATAGCCTCTTTGATTTTTTTTTCTCATTTTTACCTGAATTATGCACCCCTGAATCAAGTAATCGTTCAAGGTAGAAACAGCACGAACAACAGCATTAGAATTCGTGAAGTACACAAAAACGTAACAAGTGCCTTTAGAAGCGAGGTTGTCCTTAGCGTCCACGGCAGCAATGTCTCCAACCTAGAAAAAAGAGTCTTCACATGGTCACTAGCCGTAGACGGGTAAAGAATGAAAAGCGGATAATTTCTATTCGGTACAACAAGTTTAGCACCTGCTTTTTTCTTACCGTGGCCTCTCGATTCAATGGTGTTGAAGCAAAACCAGTGGGCAAAGAGGTGGAGGCCATGACAACACCTCCCTTAACCCCTTCACCCGTGAGCCTCTTCTGGGAGGGCCGGCACCGACCATGTCGGCAAAAGAAGACCTTAAATACTCACCTAAAACAGCCGATGTAGATACGACATGAACACAAGAAAACGAGGAGAATAGAGGAGCCACAACAGTATCACCACCTTGTCGGACTTATGCCGGACGACCAACAACCATGGCACTGGACAGGGTGGTTGGATCAGAAGTAGGAACGCAACCAATCTGAGAGGGCACGGTCACAGGTGATACAGCAGCAAGCTGAGGCAGGGTAGAGATCACTAGTCCTGGCCTCCGAGAAACGTTCCTAATAGAAACAGGTCGTGAACTAGAGCATCGTGCTCGACCGTGACGGCGAGAACCAACGCCTACCGTCTGAGCCCATCCATGGTGAGGGAGATCTAGTCCCTTCCGAGCAGTCCCACTCTTGGCATCCAGCCAATCACGTAGGTCTGGCCACCACCTGCAACGATGAGATCTCTCACGGCGACGTTTTTCTTCACGCCACCGCACAACATTATCGAAATCATATTCTTCTTCAGTAAGGGAATCAAGAAACTCTATGTCCGTGAACTCCGTCTGAGTCTCATCGGACCAACCCCACTCCCATCCACTACAAGGGCTAGTCTGGTCGTGACGGTGACGGTGACCACCCATGGGCTATGACAGAAACCATAGACGAAGAAGGAAGAGAAGTGTGTGAAGAGCACGTAGTGCATCATTTTTTTGTTATAAAACGATAGGCAATAAAACGAAATAGATCAAAAAACAAAAACGCGGAGAACACAACGATATAACATGGAAAACCCCTCCAAACAACGGAGAGTAAAAAACCACGAGCGCCAACCAGCAAAACTTCGCTATATGGAGAGTGTTTACAAAATGTCGGAGATTTACACTGATTGAACTTATCCCTCATGGCAGCTTACAGGTGGTATTTATAGGAGTGGTGTAGAAATATTTCATACACAATAAGGAAACAAAAAATCTCTACAATTAAGACCCAATTTTCTAATATATGTTACTTTGACAACAAGACATAGGATTCCCTATATTGGTTACTTGCTAATCAAGCCAAGATAGTTCGCTAAATTTGTTACTAGGTGACCAAGCCACAAAGTGTATTAAATTTGGATCAATCTTCAACAAACTCCACCTTGAGACAAATTTCTCCATGTAGCATGAAGCGGTAGACATCTCTCCCTGAACAAACAAAGAAAATACTTTCGGCGCCAAACAGTCATTGGGGCTAAACAGTTATACCAACTAAGCTTAAGCAAAGCTCAAACTTAGTAACATGAACTGGCTTTGTCATCATATCAGCAGGGTTATCATGAGTACTTATCTTGTAGATCTTTAGTTTACCTTGAGCAACAATATCTCGAACAAAACGGTACTTGACATCAATGTGCTTTGTTCTCTTATGAAACATATGATCCTTAGTAAGGTAGATCGTACTTTGACTGTCACAAAACAGATTAATGCAAGAATTATCTCCACAAAGCTCAACATACAAACCTTTCAACCAAACTAATTCTTTACAAGCTTCAGCAATAGCCATGTATTCAGCCTCAGTAGTAGATTGAGCAACAACTGGTTGTAGTGTTCCCCTCCAACTTACAGCACATCCACCAACAATAAATACATAACCTGTGACATCCAAAAATCTCAGCATACAAACCTTTCAACCAAACTAATTCTTTACAAGCTTCAGCAATAGCCATGTATTCAGCCTCAGTAGTAGATTGAGCAACAACTGGTTGCAGTGTTCCCCTCCAACTTACAGCACATCCACCAACAATAAATACATAACCTGTGAGGGACCGCCTCTTACCCAAATCAGCAGCATAGTCTGAATCCACGTAGCCGACGAGTCCCTCGTCCATCTTGCCAAATTTCAAACAAGCATTGGATGTTCCACAAAAGTACCTGAAAATCCACTGAACAGCTTTCCAATGTTCTTTACCAGGATTAGCCATGTATCGACTAACCAAACTCATAACATATGATAAATCAGGTCGAGAACAAATCATGGCATACATCAAAGAACCAACAACACTAGAATATGGAACCTTTGACATCTACTCAAAATCCTCATCAGAACTAGGATATTGCAGTGTTGACAATTTGAAGTGAGGGGCAATAGGAGTACTAACAGGCTTTGCTGTTGGGTCTCGAGGTAGGGTTGGAGATGAACCAACTCGTAGCGGAAAAGAAATGAAAACCAAGAGACGATTAAAACCATGAAACAACTAACAAAGAATGGATTCATAAGAGAAAAATTTAGCATTATTTCTTACCAAAACAAGAACACCGGGTAACGAAAGATTGGCTTGAGTCTCCAAGACGCCTACGTATCCATATGGGAATCAAAGCCACGTAGTTCTTCTCTTTGAGGACTCAAGAACACACAAAAAAATGGGGGTGGAACACACCCTTGGCCGAAATTGAAAGAAAGAGGGAGAGAAAATGTGTTTCCTATTCTTGTCTTGTGTTTGTTATGTTGAAAAAATATGACATAAACATAACAAACTTCATACTTGTCCAACTAAAGGCATGGGACAAACATGGTGACAACTGACAAGTAAGGTGTAAATAGGACAAAGTATGGCTAGACAAGATGGGGTTAGGTGGTGAATCACCAACACCTTAATCCTTATCATGCTTACTTAGTACTAATTAATCAAGACTTGATTAATTAGTTCCATGGGCTTTGGTTGCATGGGCCTTTCATGGGCCTCTTGGAACATGGCCCGTGGCCATTTCCAACGAGGTCCCGTGATTCGCTCATCGCCTTCAAGCCTTCCATACCGGAAATGTCCAACATTATCCGACGCGATCAATCCCAAGACTCCAAGCCTTGTCTTGATCCGTAAAGTCCTATTCACTTACGGGCACATGACCCAAAACCCAGTTTTGGTCATGTCCCGAGACAACTCCTTTTTGGCCATTCTCCATAAGTGTGTCAATGAGTTTCACCCTCCGGTGTGACCCTTAGGTTTATGCATGTCAATAGATCAACGTAAAATCCCATTTTACTTGATCCTATTTAAGTGGAAACTAACGGGACTTTAGAATTGCCTGACACTGCATACCGAATCGACCATGTCGATTCTAACCTTTCCGTCGTCCCTGTCATTATCCTTTTTCTCTGATATCCTGATTGAGATAAGGCATAGAGCCGTCATCCTTATTATTCTCAATCATTGTTCCTTGATATGTGAGATGACTGAATATATGATACCTAGTATCATGTGCATGGACATGTTATTCTTTCAGTCACTCTCGATCAAGCGGCCGAGAACCGATATCTTTCTCATACCGTAGTATGAGGGATAAATCCCTTAGCCGTCTTTCGTGTCACTCATGCAGTCCTTCCCCAAGCCAATCCTGGCCGTTATGGAAGCCTTGTTACGGACAATGTTAGGCTCAGGTCAAACTCAGTTGTTTACTGCATAGCGATCACAACGACTCCTTGGTCTAAGGATACATGACAAGATACGACAATGAATATGTTCATGACTTAATCTATGGCACATATTCATGTCGGGTCGTCCAATATCATGTCCCATATGATATTTATGACCAGAATCCGAAATCTCATTCCAATGACTAACAGAACGTAAGTCATAAAGAGCCATCTTTCATACTAGTCGCTTCTAGTGAAGCATTATTGACTAGGGACCCATCGAGTGTGATCTATCTCGATCTATGGTTCTATTCGCATGGTGGGCATAGATCAGAGCACACATTGATATATTACTCCAACACATAAGTAATATAAAGCCGCTTTAATTTTATTGCTAACGATGATATATACATTTGGACATTTAGGATTGAACTACGGGCACTAAGACTAACAGTATAGTCGTATGATCAGTTGCCAGTACCCATTCCAGAGTTACTGGCCAACAATTCTATGCAATGAAATCGATATATGTTCTCAAAAAAATTACATTTTGTACGTGAAAAAGTTGTTGCAGGTCAGGTTCGTGTGCTTCATGTATCGTCTTCGAATCAGTTTGCGGATATCTTCACCAAAGGACTTCCGTCAGCTCTCTTTGACGATTTTCGGTCCAGGGACCTTTTGGTACCCTTATGTTTTTTTAATATATTTGGGGTACCTTAATGAAGAACGCGTGACCACGCCTACGAGCTTCTTCTCCAGCGATCTGCTTCTTCCCGAGCCAGATCGAAGCTCTCCATAAATACTGACATGCCTTTTGTTTTTTTGTTTTTTTTTATCTACAATATGAACAGCCATAGATATTTTTCAATTTGTGTTCTATTTGTTTCTGAAATCAATTGAAATTGTGTTATGTTCATGTGTTTATGTGTTGAATCGAATTCGTGTTGTGTGCTGAACTGATAATCGTGTTCATGTGTTAAATCGGGTTGAATGGATAATCGTGTTCATATTTTGTGTTATTATTATTAAATAATTAATAATTTTTCTATTATTAAATAATTATTATTATTGTTAAGTAATTATCAATTATTTTGATTATTATTTATTTATTATTAAATAATCATTTTTTTAGAAAATAAATAAATAAAATTAAAATTAAAAGACTATAAATTTTAAATTTAAATATTTAATAATGAATATTAAATATTAAATATTAATTAATAATCAATAATGAAATAAACAAAATATAGGGAAATATTTAAAAGGAATTATCAAAAACTAATGAATTTTTAAAGAATTAATTATGAACAGGGATAAAATAGTCTTTTAACTTATAAGACAGTGTAATTTGAAATCCCAAAGGGTAAAACAGACATTTAACATATGTCTGTTAGTGTTTTAACCCCAAAGACTCAAAACGTTCGTGGACCGATGTAACACCCCGCCGTGCCTCACACAGAGCCCCACGCGCAGCGATGTTAGGGCTGCAGCCCAATACACCCTAACCCCTCTGGTGTACTGTCCACAGACAAATACCAACCTAGGTTGTTGGTGAGACTTGAACTCAAGACCTCACCCTTTATAGCATTTCCCTGAGTGATGATATCACCAATTGAGATGATACCAAATTGTCACGCCCCAAATCCGGTTTTGACCGGACTCGAGACGTGAACTAAAACAGTAATGATTTTAAAAAATTAATAAAGCCAACGAGTCTCCAAATCAAATTTTAAAACCTTTACAATGCCACGAGTCGACACTCGGTAAAAACAACAGTAAAAGAGTTTAACAAAAACGAATAGTACGTCTCTAGACTACTAGTCTAGGACCCTCGTAAGCTCCCAAGCATCGAGCATCCAGCTAGTACACTTCCCGCTTATAACCTGAAAAACAACAAGATAAGGGGGTGAGCTCTCGCTCAGTAGGAAAGTAGTTAAGGTTATAAGCAAGCGCTCACCACCACGGGTAACCGTCCAATTAGGGCATACTAGTACAGCACACAACTAATTTCTAACGGAACTCGTAACCACCATCCTCAACTCAGGACCGAACCACACTTACAACCACAATCACCCAAACAACAAAAACAACACCCAACACACCAAATAACAATCATCCACACAAGGCAAACTGTAAAAGCGCAAACACGTCCCGTACCGCAGTCCCCTACTCGGTCGGCTGACCCGCAGGCCCAGCCAGGCCAGGCCGACCCGGTTTCCCCTTGCGTGGGCCTTGAGGCCCGTTCCTTGTATGAGGCCCGATCGTCTCCGGCCCGCCCTTTTATACCCGAATTCCTAGGGTTTACCCCTTAGTGTTCTGCATCGTCTTCTCCTATCCTCTCTCAACCGAACCCTCTCTCCTCACGCCTTCTCCGAGCACTTCCTCTCCATGCGCGAGTTCGCCGGCCACGCTCATCACCGAGTGTCCTCTCCCTCTCCCTCTCCCTCTCCCTCTCCCTCGAACCTCATCCGAGCTCGCTCACCCGACCCCTCTTCCCGAGCTCTCCCGTTTTCTTCTGCTTCTTCACCGTCCCTTTTGCTTCACCTGAGAGTCGCCGAGTCCTCGTCGTCGCTGTGCACGGCTAGAAACGAGGCGGACTCGCCGGATCTGGGACGGGAACCGCGCCGTTCGGATCTGAGCCGACAAGTTTCGCCTTGTTCCACCGTACTCCGCCGCTCCCGTGACGGCCTTCACCTCCCCGACGTCGTCTCTTTTCCCCACGGTGAGATTCTCACCCTTGGGGTTTGGTCGCCGGCGATATCGTCGCCGGTGGCCGGCCGGTTTCACACCGAGCTTCTTCCTCCTTTTTTATTTGATTTCTGTCCCGAACTTCTCTTGAATCTGAGCACGTTTGGATCTGAACTGATTTGAAGCAAGATCAAAGAAAATTGAAGAAAATAACTTAAAACGGAAAAAAATCAGATTCATGTAAAAGGGGTCGGTTTTGGAAACTGGATCGAACCTGTATTCGGTTTTGGAAACCTTAACGACTAAGCTGGACGTCAAATCGGACCTTGAACGAGATAAAAGTGGAACGCTGAACCGCGTGCCTCGGGATTCGTGCCACGAAACATGTACCTCGGGAATCGTTCCACGAAACCCGTGCCCCGAGATCTGTGCATTGGGACTATGCCTCGGGAAACGTGCACCGGTTTCGGTGCTCAGGTGCTCGAACCCGATTCGTCGTAATCCCGCTTTTAGCCCGCTCGAGTCTAAAAGACAACTTTTGAATTTGAATCAAAATCGTCGTGACCTTTTAAATCAATTTGTTAAACCGGTTTTAATTGTAGCTTTCTGTGTAAACTAGAGTCGGGATTCGATCGAAGAGAAAACCAGAGTTACACCCAGACGCGGACTTCGCCCTAGAAGACGGCGTTGGCCCGGTCGTCAGTAGCTCGGAGACGCTGATGTGGTATCGTCGTGAGGTAGGGAAGTAGCGGATACCGGTTTAATTGTGGAAAGTTACTAGTATGCATGCTAGGATTAATAAAACTGGAAAGACGTTTATATCAGATAATAATTGGACGAGTCGTAGTAACATGTAGGATGAGAACAACTAGCGTAGCCAATTGAACTGCGAACATTTATGTTTCAGTCTTGGGAATTGTTGTGCTGGTAGATCGGCGGTGTTGAGCCGTAGGTTGCGGGTTGTTTGGTTGCCTGATTGTTGTTTGATATGCTTGCCGTGTGAGTCGGTGTCGTTAGGTTTAATGGACAAGATTAGTATATCCGTTGAGCATGTTGTTGTTATATATGGGCGAGTGTGTCGTGGTTGTGTTGATCTGAACCCTTGGTTGTGTGATGGTCGGGTGAGTGATAGACCGACATGAATGGTTGTGGTAAGATTGTTGGGCTCGGTAAGCCGTGTTTAATTATGACAATACATTAGGATACCCAAATCTATTAAAAAACATAAAAGTACCAAAAAATCCGTAGACCGAACATAAGAATACCAAAATATATTTAACCCTAAATTTTAATATGCATTAAAAAAATTCCCCCGCAAAGAGACAGCTAACTCATTTTAGATAACAGTAAACTAAAGACAAGTATTACAGTTCACAAAACGCATACATTATGGCATAAAAATCCAATGGTACTGAGAGCGTGTGATACATCCGTTACTGTATTTGGGTTTTTATGATGTGCTTCATCCCTTTTCTTATGTTCATGGACTTGTATAGGCCTAGTAAGTTAATTTCTCTTTAAGTGGGCCTTGTAGTTTGGCCAGCCCACGGCCCAAGTGTCAGTTACTGTACATCTTCTTCAATAGCTACTTAAGAAAATGAGAAAGAGCGGAGAAGGTGACTCCGATACAGTCCAATATATTGTACTACTCTCTCTCTCTCTCCCTCTCTCCCTCTCTCTCTCTCTAACCTTCCCTCTCATCTTCCTCTCCACTCTCACTCACGAACCCTAACCGTTATTATCATAACTGGGCCGTAACATTGGTATCAAAGACTCCTTTTCAGGCGCCATGTCCGGTCCACCATCCTCACGGCAACTCCAGGACGATCTGGCCGCTACAACGGCGAAGGTCGCCGGAATGCGTGAAACAATCACAACCATGGATGCTAAGCTGACGGAGCTCTCGGCTTTGATCGGAGTTCTGGTTACTAAAATCCCAGATTCTCCGATGAGGCCGTACTCCACGATTCCACCTTTACCTCCCTGAGGGTCTTCAGGTGTTCACAATCCCGGTTCTCAAGGCATTTTGGGCGCGCCAGCGGAAGTTCCACAGGACTCTACCCCCAAGCGCGAGCATCGCTCCCGCAAACCTCCACGTTTTGATGGGTCAGATTTTGTGGGATGAGAGCTCAAATTCGAGCAATACTGCATCGCTGAAGACGTTCAAGAAGATGAAATGGTGCGCGAAGATATGTTGGGCTTTGAGGACGCCGCCATCCGCCACCATCTTCATTTTACTCAGCAACTCAAGTCTCGCGGGGTCGCCTCTGTTCCTTGGTCGTAGTACCTCGAGGCCCTGCGTCGCCGTTTCACCGATGGCGAGTACACGGACTATATGTCCGAGTTAGCTCATCTTCGCCAGCATGGCTCGGTGGACAGCTACTACCACGACTTTCATGTTTCTGAGCAACCTCAAACCAGAGATTGAGGACGGCGTTCGTATGCACTTTCCGAAGGATATCGGCCAGGCGTTGTTGATGGCCAAAAGGATTGAGAAGAAGCTTTCCTCATCCTTCAAACCCAGGTTTCCTCCATTTACGAGCTCGTCAAATTTCCCCAGATATAACCCAAACCCCCATCCCCATCCCCATCCCCATCTCCAAAGCCACCATTTCCCACGACCACTCTATTGCTTTGCTTCCCGATGCCAGACCAGTGAAAGTGTGTCCATATCGATACCCAGCGATACAGAAGACTGAAATTGAGAAAATGGTAAGCGAGATGTTGGCCTCGGGTATCATCAGAGACAGCACAAGTCCTTTCGCTTTTCCGGTGATCCTCATCCGAAAAAAAGACAATTCATGGAGTTTGTGTGTCGACTATAGGAAGCTCAATGCCATGACCCAGAGGGACAAATTTCCTATTCCTCTCATTGAGGAGTTGCTCGACGAACTTCAAGGCGCTTCCTACTTCACCAAGCACGACCTCCGTTCTGGATTTTATCAGATCAGGATGAATGAGGTCGACATACCCAAGACGGCGTTCTGTACCCATGATGGCCATTACGAGTTCGTGGTTATGCCCTTCGGCCTTACCAACGCCTCGTCGACTTTCCAAGCTTTGATGAACTCTGTTTTCAAGCCTCTACTCCGTGAGTTCGTCTTAGTCTTCTTCGACGATATATTGGTCTATTCGCAATCCTTGTCTGATCATATTCACCATTTACGATTGGTGTTCGAAATCCTTTACAAAGAGCAGCTTTTCCTCAAGCGCTCGAAGTGTGTCTTCGCTCATACTGAAATAGAATACCTTGGCCATATGATATCCAGCAACGGGGTAGCAATGGACGCGAAGAAAGTGGAATGCGTTCTTACATGGCCTTTGCCCACGACTCTGAAGTAGTTGCGCGGCTACTTGGGTCTAACCAGATATTACAGGAAGTTTAATCGCAACTATGGCATCTTGGCCCGACCTTTGACTCAGTTACTGAAAAATGACTCTTTTTCGTGGACGACCGAGGCCACCTTAGCCTTCGAGGCTCTTAAGTCAGCGATCCCGTCTGCTCCAGTTCTGGCCCTACCGGATTCCAAAGTTCCGTTCACGGTGGAGACGGATGCTTCAAGCTTTGGCATTGGGGCAGTTCTATACCAGAGAGCTCGCCCGATAGCATTTTTTAGCAAGGCGTTGGGTCCTCGCCACCAAACGCTTTCGGTTTATGACAAGGAGATGATGGCAATTCTCCTTGTTGTTAAACGCTGGCACAGTTATCTTCTTGGTCACCATTTCATCATCCTCACGGACCACCAAAGCCTGCGTTTCCTAGTGGATCAACGAACCTCTACTCTGGCACAGATGAACTGGTTCATCAAAATGATGGGATATGACTATGAGGTACATTTTCGCAGGGGGCATACAAACGTCGTCGCTGACTCATTATCCCGGCAGCCCCAATGTTGCTCTGTTCTGGCGATTTCCACCATTTCTTCCGATCTTATGGGTCGAATTGTGGCTCCTTGGGACAGCGACCCAAAGACTAGCTCCTTGATTCTGGAGATCAGATCTCACCCCACTCTTTCCAAAGGACATTACTCCTGTAGCAATGGTCGTCTTCTTCGCAAGCACATATTGGTGGTCGGGCGGGATGTCTCACTCCGTCAAGAGCTGCTTCTGTATTTCCATGCTTCTTCGACTGGAGGACACTCGGGTATTCATGCTACCTACAAGCGAGCCCAACTATACTGGAAGAGACTAAAAAGGATGTGGTCGATTTCATCGCTCAGTGCCAAGTGTGCCAGAGAAACAAGTCGGACATGGCTGCCTCCCCGGGCCTGCTCCAGCCTTTGCCAATTCCTTCTCGGATCTGGGAGGATATTTCAATGGATTTCATAGATGGCCTCCCTCGTTCCAATGGGTACGAACTGATTTTTGTCGTCGTGGATCGCCTGTCAAAGGCTGCACATTTCTTTCCTCTCAAGCATCCTTACTCAGCCATCACTGTCGCACAGTCGTTCCTTGATAACGTATTCAAACTCCACGGCATGCCAAAGAGCATCGTTAGTGATCGGGACAAGGTCTTCATCAACACCTTTTGGAAGGAACTTTTCCGTCTCCAACACATATCCCAGAATCTCTCATCGGCTTACCACCCCCTATCCGACGGTCAAACTGAGGTGGTCAACCGAGGGCTCGAAACTTATCTCCGGTGTATGTGTGGTGAAACTCCCAAGGACTTGTCCAAGTAGCTCACGTTGACGGAATGGTGGTATAACTCTTCCTACCATTCCTCCATCCACACCAGCCCTTACGAGGCCCTGTATGGGCAGCCCCCACCAACACTCATTCCATATACACCATGATCATCGGAGGTGGACACCGTGGACAGAAGCTTCACGGCTCGGGCTGAGGCTCTAAAATTGCTTAAATTCCACCTACACAGAGCACAAATATACATGAAGAATCAGGCCGAAAAACATCGCTCTGATTGCTCCTTCTTAGCGGGTGACCTGGTCTACGTCAAGCTGCATCCTTACAAGCAGTCGCCTCTGGTTAGGCGTGTGAACCAAAAATTGAGCCCGAAGTTCTACGTCCCGTAAGTAGAGGCAAGGATCGGCTCTGTGGCTTATCGCCTAGGCCTACCGGCCGGGACCAAGATCCATAATACCTTCCACGTTTCACAATTGAAGAAGCACGTTAGGAATCACCCTGTTCACCCGACCTTGCCGGAAACCATGGCGGACGGCTCTTTTGTCCGAGCTCCAATCTCCATCATGGACCGTCGTTTGGCACGGGGTGGCAACAAAGCTGTGACCCAAGTCCTGGTCCAGTGGTCGGATTCATTTCCTAGGGACGCGACATGGGAATACCTCTTTGACTTGCAGCGCAAGTTCCCAACGTTCGTGTTAGTCTTAGTGCCTGTAGTTCAATCCTAAATGTCCAAATGTATATATCATCGTTAGCAATAAAATTAAAGCGGCTTTATATTACTTATGTGTTGGAGTAATATATCGATGTGTGCTCTGATCTATGCCCACCATGCAAATAGAACCATAGATCGAGATAGATCACACTCGATGGGTCCCTAGTCAACAAAGCTTTACTAGAAGCGACTAGTATGAAAGATGGCTCTTTATGGCTTACGTTCTGTTAGTCATTGGAATGAGATTCCGGAGTCTGATCATAGATATCATGTGGGACATGATATTGGACGACCCGCCCTGAATATGTGCCATAGATTAAGTCATGAACACATTCAGTGTCGTAGCTTGTCATGTATCCTTAGACCAAGGAGTCTTTGTGATCGCTATGTAGTCAATAACTGAGTTTGACCTGAGCCTAACGTTGTCCGTAACAGGGCTTCCATAACGGCCAGGATTGGCTTGGGGACGGGCTACATGAGTGACACGAAAGGCGGCTAAGGGATTTATCCCTCATACTGAGTTATGGGAAAGATATCGGTTCTCGGCCGCTTGATCGAGAGTGACTGAAAGAATAGTATGGCCATGCACATGATACTGGGTATCATATCTTCAGTCATCTCACATATCAAGGAACAGTGATTGAGAATAATAAGGATGACGGCTCTATGCCTTATCTCAATCAGGATATCGGAGCTAAAAGGATAATGACAGGGACGACGGAAAGGTTAGAATCGACAGGGTCAATTCGTTATGCAGTGTCAGGCAATACTAAAGTCTCGTTAGTTGCCACTTAAATAGGATCAAGTAAAATGGGATTTTACGTTGATCTATTGACATGCATAAACCTAAGGGTCACACCGGAGGATGAAACTCATTGATACATTTATGGAGAATGGCCAAAGGAGAGTTGTCTCGGGACATGATCAAAATTGGGTTTTGGGTCATGTGCCCGTAAGTGAATAGGACTTTACGGATCAAGACATGGCTTGGAGTCTTGGGATTGATCGCGTCGGATAATGTTGGACATTTCCTGTATGGAAGGCTTGGAGGCAATGAGCGAATCACGGGACCTCATTGGAAATGGCCACGGGCCATGTTCCAAGAGGCCCATGAAAGGCCCATGCAACCAAGGCCCATGGAACTAATTAATCAAGTCTTGATTAATTAGTACTAAGTAAGGAAGACAAGGATTAAGGTGTTGGTGATTCACCACCTAACCCAATCTTGTCTAGCCATACTTAGTCCTATTTACACCTTACTTGACACCATACTTGTCCCATGCCTTTAGTTGGACAAGTATGGGTTTTGTTATGTTTAAGTCATCTTTTTTCAACATAACAAACACAAGACAAGAATAGGAAACACAACTTCTCTCCCCCTTCCCTTGCAATTTCGGGTTTGGCAAGTTCCCACCTCCATTTTTGTGTTCTTGAGTCCTCAAAGAGAAGAACTACGTGGCTTTGATTCCCATGTGGATACGTAGGCGTCTTGGAGACTCAAGTCAATCATTCGTTAACCGGTGTTCTTGATTTGGTAAGAAATAGTGCTGAATTTTCCTCTTGTGAATCCATTCTTTGTTAGTTGTTTCATGGTTTAATCGTCTCTTGGTTTTCATTGATTTTCCGCTGCGAGTTGGTTCATCTCCAACCATACCTCGAGACCCAACAGTGGTATCATAGCCGTGCTACCTTCGGGATTCACAAGACGGTGTTCAAAGTTTCGGTTTTGTTTGAAAGTTTCGTTTTTGGCATGTTGTTTGCTAAATTGTTTGATAACATGTTTTAAATTATTGTTTATGAATTTAATGCATGTAAAATGAATTTTTGAAAATTATTTCAAATCTGGAAATTTTGAAAAAAATTTGATTTTTCGGGTCTTGGGAGCGGGACTCTCGGGGAGCTGAAACCGGGACCGAACGGGGCTCCGTTGGACGGAGCTAGGCCAAGCATGACCATTGGATGGTTGATATGCCTAGGCTAAACCGTTTTGTTAGTTATGACAAGTTTGGAACCGTCATGACGAACTTGAAGATCAAATGTTCAAAAGTTTCATTTTTGAACGGTTTCGATAAACCGAGCATCAAAAAATTTCGAAACTTGGCTATTAAATAAAACCGGAAAATCACATGATGTTTGATAACATGATTGTTTGATAACACGATGTGTGATGTGATGTTGGCATGGTGTACATAATAGCCCCGAGCTCGATTTAATTATTTATCGCTTTTCACGGCCTGCGAGCCGTTAGAGTTAGCGTGTAATTATTCTTTCAAGGTGTGGTCGTCGAACCACTTGTTTGTAATATTTATTTATTCCCGACTTGCGAGTCGTGTATTAAATTGTAATATTTTACTCAAGACGAAGAAAGGGCGAAAAGGTCATTTGGTGGCTTTTCGGGTGTTGGCATCGGCTTGGAGTCGGTGGAGCTCAAGAAGCTAGTGGGAGTTAGTTTAAGGGGCTATTATGTGCACATTTATTGCTTTATGCTTGGTTTAGTTTATGCATGATTAATTCTATGTGTTTTAGAATTGCATGCTTAACTTTATTTACCGAGCATATCACCTCACATGCAAAGATAAAATTGGAATTTTAATCCTTATGTGTGAGCCCTTAGAATCGTCATTACATTGGATGTAGTTGACGGCTTCGAAGGAAGAATTACATTGGATGTAATTTGAGTCATCATTGCATTTGGAATGTAGTTGATGTGCTCATCGCATCTAGGATGTGTCAATGTTTTAAACACAACCGGACAAGTAAAAACGGGTCATGTCCGATACCTCCCAATTATCAACACCTTACTACCTCCCCATCCTATGGGTGTCGTGCGCATTAGCGGAGCATCCATGGGAAAGCGGGGTAGTAGGTTTGGACGACATATGTGGGTGTCGTGCGCATTAGCGGAGCACCTACATAATGATGAACCATAGTTGAGAATTGGTGGACCCGACTACGATTCTCAGCCTGAGGTTGAGCTAGGGTAACAGATAGGGTAAGCCGTGTACATAAGTACATACCCTAGCCAAGAGTCACATTGGATGTGATTGGATGGAGTCCTACCTACATAGCTCGATTAAGTGGTGAGCATTAGTTCAGCTTAATCGAGTGAATCAAGGATCTTGGTTTCAGATTCTAAAGGTTTAGAATCGATCGTTGGTGTTTAAGCTTGATCTTCATAAAATTTATTCAGTTTACTGATTGAATTTTATCTGTTGTAGATCAAATGGCAAATTCAGCGAACATTAATAGTTTGTCATTAAAAACCATTCTTGACAGGGTCAAGCTAAATGGGACAAACTATTTGGACCGGTACAGAATTTTGAGGACAGTCCTCAAGTCTGAACGCAAAGAATATGTCTTTGACATGGCTGTCTCTAAGACCATATCAGATTTACATGAAGTGTCAATAACTGCTGAGAAGAATATATCAGGGATCTGGGATCCAAGGATATTCTGATGGTCAACAAGGGAATTGGAAGTGGCAAGGGCGGGGGCCCTGCGCACTTGGCAGGAAAGATGAGACACCTGAGAATGTCTGCTTCTACTGCCAACAGCCTGGTCAGTGGAACCGGGATTACAGGAAGTTCACGGCTGATCTGAAGAAGGGCAGTGGGACTGCGCCTTCATCAAATAGCCTGGATGATCTGAAGAAGGGCAGTAGGACTGCGCCTTTATCAGGAAACCTGGATGATCTAAGGAAGGGCGGTGGGACCGTGCCTTCATCCGGTATTAACTCTATAGAGCTACATCTCTCTACTTCCAAAGATTCATGGGTATTAGATACCAGGACTGAATCTCACACATGCACTAATATATGGTGGTTGAAAGTAGGAGAGGTTTGGAAAGCACGAAGTGGACCTCAGAGTTGTGGCAACTGCTGTAGGATCCATGAGTCTTGCTTTGCCAAGTGGCCTTGTCTTAGTATTGTATAATGTATATTGCATACCTACTTTTAGTAGGAATATTATATTTGTATCCGTGTTTGACAAGGAAGGATATAATGTTAATATTGGAAATGGAGTTTTCAATGTTCTATGCAATGATATATTTTATACCAGTACTGACTTGGTCGGAGGATTGTACATATTAGATATGGGTAACAATGCTTCATGTTCTATATATTACGTTAATACCAAGAGGTCTAAATCCAACGATTTAAACCTAACTCTGTTATGGCACTGTCATTTGGGCCGCATAAACAAGAAGCGCCTATCAGCATTGCAGAAGTACGGGCTTTCAGGTTCATTCGAATTCCATTCGATCGATAGGTGCAAGGTTTGTTTGATGGGCAAAATGACTAAAGCGCCCTTTATCGACCGCGATGAAAGGGCGGGTGAATTATTGGGGCTGATACACTCGAATGTGTGTAGACCAATAACTTCACTTTCCATGAGGGGTTTTAGCTACTTTATCACATTTACTTATGATTACAGTAAATACGGTTATGTCTATTCGCTGAGACATAAGTCTGAAGCTTTTGATAAATTCAAATAGTTTAAGACTAAAGTAGAAAACCAGCTCGACAAAGGTATTAAGGCACTTCGATTGGATCGAGGTGGAAAATACTTGACCACAGTGTTATTAGATCATCTAAAAGAAAATGGGATCCTTTTGGAATGGACTCCTCCTGGGACACTGTAGTTGAAAGGTGTAGTCAAACGGAGAAATCGGACATTGTTAGACAATGGTCCGTTCCATGATTAGTTGGACTGATCTCCCAATCTCTTTCTGGGGTTATGCTCTAGAGACGACCGCATTCATAGTGAATCGGGCTTCGACGAAGGGTGTGCAAGGGACACCATTTTAAAAATGGTACGGGATGATGCCCGCTTTATCCTTCCTAAAGATTTGTGGTTGCGAGGCTTATGTGAAACATTTGGTTTCGACTAAGCTCGAACCAAGATCTGAGATATGCACCTTCGTGTGGTATCCCAAAGCAACAAGGGGATACTACTTCTACAATCACAGTGAGAACATGGTGTTCGTCGCTTAGGGTGGGGTCTTTATGGAAAATGAGTTTTGTTTCCAAAGACGTCATTGGGAGGACTGTGCATCTCGAAGAAATTCAGGATGGTACAGATCTGTCTAAACCAATTGACAACCCAGTAGAAAGGAGCCAGAGATTGTCGTAGAGTAAGAACCAATTCCTGTTACAATTCCGGAAGGTCCAAGGCGATTTGAAATGATCAATCTTCCACCTCCAAGATATGGTATCCGGAGGTGACAATGAAGTCATGGTGGATCACGATGATCCAGCCACCTTTCAAGAAGTCGTGGATGGGCCCGACTCCGAGTTATGGCTGGGAGCCATGAGGGAGGAAATGCAATCCATGTCGAAGAACCGAGTCTGGGAACTGGTTGATCCCATCAATGGTGTGAGGACCATCGGATGCAAATGGATCTTCAAGGTGAAGATGGACATGGACGGCAACCCTCTGACCTACAAAGCTCAACTGGTGGCGAAAAGTTATAGGCAGATCCAATGGATTGACTATGAGGAAACCTTCTCCCTACTGGCTGTGGTCAAAATCGATCCAAATTCTTCTTGACATAACTGCGTATCATAATTACGAGATATGGCAAGTGGATGTCAAAACCGCTTTCCTAAATGGAAATTTGGCTGAGTACGTTTGTATGTCTCGGCCCAAAGGTTTTGATGATCCGAAGAATAAGGGAAAGATTTATAAGTTGTTGAAATCCATTTATGGATTGAAACGAACTTCTCGGAAGTGGATCGTTCGTTTTGATGAAGCTGTAATTGGATTTGGCTTAATCAAGAACGAGGATGAATCTTGCGTTTATAAGAAGGCTAGTGGGAACAAGATTACCTTTTTGGTTCTCATTGAAAATGACATCCCAACCTTGCACGAGACTTAAGCTTGGTTGAGGAAGTGTTTTTCAATAAATGACTTAGGCGATGCTTCTTATATATTAGGGATTAAGATATGTAGAGATCGCACCAAGAGGTTCTTGGATTTAAGTCAGGGAACCTATGTGAACAAGGCATTGAGTAGGTTTTTAATGCTCGATTCAAATAAAGTACTCTTACCCACTAGTCATGGCATTTTTCAGCAAGAATCGGTGTCCTAAGACAGCTGATGAGCTAGAAAGGATGATGAGAATCCTATGCACCTGGGGGCAGGATCGATCATATATGCCATGACATGTATGAGACCGGACATCTCGTAAGCCTTATGTTGTACCAGTAGACATCATTCTAACCCGGGGGAAAGTTGATGTTGAACTAGTCGTCGAAGGATGAGTAGACGCTAGTTTTCCAAGACAAATCCAGATGACTTTAGAAGTCAATCAGGATATGTGTTTACGCTTGAATGACAGAGCTTTAGCTGGGAGAGCGTAAAGCAAGATACCATTGCCGAATCTACGATAGAGGCCAAGTACATGGATGATGTAGTGGCAGCTAAAGAGGCTATGTGGATTTGGAAATTCATGGCAGGGCTGGGTGTAATTAAAAACCCATCCAACCCGGTGAATCCATTTTGCGACAACACAAGGGACATTGCGCAAGCTAAAAGCCCAGATCGCATAACAAATCCAAACATGTACTGCGGCGTATCCACCTCATCAGAGAAATACTGAACTGAGGTGAAGTGAAGATAACCTATATTGCAACAGATGATAACATAGCCAACCCTTTGACTAAGGCAGTGTCACTGCCTGAACATGTTAGACATGTAAAGTCAATGGGGACATATTGGAGTTTAGATTGGATATAGCGCAAGTGGGAGATTGTTAGTCTTAGTGCCCGTAGTTCAATCCTAAATGTCCAAATGTATATATCATCGTTAGCAATAAAATTAAAGTGGCTTTATATTACTTATGTGTTGGAGTAATATATCGATGTGTGCTCTGATCTATGCCCACCATGCAAATAGAACCATAGATCGAGATAGATCACACTCGATGGGTCCCTAGTCAACAAAGCTTCACTAGAAGCGACTAGTATGAAAGATGGCTCTTTATGGCTTACGTTCTGTTAGTCATTGGAATGGGATTCCTGAGTCTGATCATAGATATCATGTGGGACATGATATTGGACGACCCGCCCTGAATATGTGCCATAAATTAAGTCATGAACATATTCAGCGTCGTAGCTTGTCATGTATCCTTAGACCAAGGAGTCTTTGTGTTCGCTATGTAGTCAACAATTGAGTTTGACCTGAGCCTAATGTTGTCTGTAACAGGGCTTCCATAACGGCCAGGATTGGCTTGGGGACGGGCTACATGAGTGACACGAAAGGCGGCTAAGGGATTTATCCCTCATACTGAGGTATGGGAAAGATATCGGTTCTCGGCCGCTTGATCGAGAGTGACTGAAAGAATAGTATGGCCATGCACATGATACTGGGTATCATATCTTCAGTCATCTCACATATCAAGGAACAGTGATTGAGAATAATAAGGATGACGGTTCTATGCCTTATCTCAATCAGGATATCGGAGATAAAAGGATAATGACAGGGACGACGGAAAGGTTAGAATCGACAGGGTCGATTCGTTATGCAGTGTCAGGCAATACTAAAGTCTCGTTAGTTGCCACTTAAATAGGATCAAGTAAAATGGGATTTTACGTTGATCTATTGACATGCATAAACCTAAGGGTCACACCGGAGGATGAAACTCATTGATACATTTATGGAGAATGGCCAAAGGAGAGTTGTCTCGGGACATGATCAAAATTGGGTTTTGAGTCATGTGCCCGTAAGTGAATAGGACTTTACGGATCAAGACATGGCTTGGAGTCTTGGGATTGATCGCGTCGGATAATGTTGGACATTTCCTGTATGGAAGGCTTGGAGGCAATGAGCGAATCACGGGACCTCATTGGAAATGGCCACGGGCCATGTTCCAAGAGACCCATGAAAGGCCCATGCAACCAAGGCCCATGGAACTAATTAATCAAGTCTTGATTAATTAGTACTAAGTAAGGAAGACAAGGATTAAGGTGTTGGTGATTCACCACCTAACCCAATCTTGTCTAGCCATACTTAGTCCTATTTACACCTTACTTGACACCATACTTGTCCCATGCCTTTAGTTGGACAAGTATGGGTTTTGTTATGTTTAAGTCATCTTTTTTCAACATAACAAACACAAGACAAGAATAGGAAACACAACTTCTCTCCCCCTTCCCTTGCAATTTCGGGTTTGGCAAGTTCCCACCTCCATTTTTGTGTTCTTGAGTCCTCAAAGAGAAGAACTACGTGGCTTTGATTCCCATGTGGATACGTAGACGTCTTGGAGACTCAAGTCAATCATTCGTT
The DNA here is from genome assembly GCA_963921825.1 of Erodium maritimum. NCBI lineage: Eukaryota > Viridiplantae > Streptophyta > Magnoliopsida > Geraniales > Geraniaceae > Erodium > Erodium maritimum. The sequence continues at coordinate 69,467,245 of OY997595.1, read as the reverse complement.
AACCGGTGTTCTTGATTTGGTAAGAAATAGTGCTGAATTTTTCTCTTGTGAATCCATTCTTTGTTAGTTGTTTCATGGTTTAATCGTCTCTTGGTTTTCATTGATTTTCCGCTGCGAGTTGGTTCATCTCCAACCATACCTCGAGACCCAACAGTTCGATCACAGTTCGTGAGGACACAAACAACTTCGAAGGAGGGAGTGATGATGCATCCGTTACTGTATTTGGGTTTTTATGTTGGGCTTCGCCCCTTTTCTTATGTTCATGGACCTGTATAGGCCTGGTAAGTTAATTTCTCTTTAAGTGGGCCTTGTAGTTTGGCCAGCTCACGGCCCAAGTGTCAGTTACTGTACATCTTCTTCAATAGCTACTTAAGCAAATGAGAAAGAGCGGAGAAGGTGACTCCGATACAGTCCAATATATTGTACTACTCTCTCTCTCTCCCTCTCTCTCTCTCTCTCTAACCGTATCTCTCCTCTTCCTCTCCACTATGGTTGTAAATGGCGCTAGGCGCTAGTCGGGCGTTGAGGACCCCTAGGCGTTAGGCGGGGACTAGTCGAGGCTTAGGCGGGGCCTAGGCGGATTGTATTATTTTATTATTTTTAATTATTAATAAATATATATTATATATTTATAATTTTTTTTTGAGGAAATATTGCATTTTATATATTAAATGATAAGAAACGCGTTCGGTGGGTACCGAAAAGTACCCCACCTACATAACATCCAACTAACAAATTGAAATGTACTGAAAGCAATAAAAGTGGCTCCTGGTAATGGGTTTGGCGGACGAAGGGGAAATCTGCGGTAGCGTCTGGCGACACCGATACAGCAATCTTCTTCCAACATGGGACGAGGCGAGCCTACCAAGTTTTGGGGAATACTGATGGACCTACATCTCCCCCAGGGTGTCAGCGTGCGTCGTCCTCCCTTAAATGATAGTGGTAGGGCTCCTGAACGCGGTATTGCTGACTCCGGACTGGCAGGGGAGACAAATATCAACTGCAGATGGTGCCATCTCCATCCATCCGCCGGGAAGGGGCCAAAGTTGACCCACCCCTCCCCGGGCCACCTCGGACTCATTCCTTCAGGCGGGGGAGCTTGCCCCCCCCCCCCCCCGCCGCTGCTGCATGTGACTCCCCATCAGACGCTGACGAGTCCTCTGACCCGATCTGATCTTCCTCCCTGGCCAGCCGCTTCTTCCCAGATAACGACGGACTTCCTTCCTTCGGCACCCACCCCGCCGGGGTGTCCTCTGATTCTACCTCCTCAGTAGCCTCCTGGTCCGCTTCTGAGACCTGGTCCCTAGCTGGGACCCGGGAGAAGGCCCGAGCCGTAGGTCTGGCCTCCAGGTAGGACCAGTTCGTCCCCGGGATTGCCTTCCCGTGCTTAGCCCTTTCCAGAGCCGAGCGCGGGTCCGCCGGGGCCCGAAGTGAGTGGCCCCTCATACCTCCCGCAACCGGGCAGGACGGGAACCGGTGTCCTGCGCAACTGCATCCATAGTAGTGATCTGATAAGTGCTCATACGACACAGAGAGTAGCGTTCGTACCTGGGATTCTGACAAACGGAACCAGATCTGACTCTGTAGTGGGAGGCGGATGTCGGCCCGAATCCGGACCCTCATGAAGTCTCCCCAGCACCGTCCAGCAGCGTCCACATCCACCGCTTGGCACACTCCTAGAGCGCTCCCGATGCGAAAACCTACTGCCCTGTTCCAGGCCCCCACATGCAGATTTGCGACCCTAGCCCAGACGGAAAAGTGGTGGAAGCTCAGTTCCCCCACCTGCATATGGGCCCTCAGATCAGTAAACATGACTAGGGACTCCCAAAACGCCCAGGGCTCCTGATGCGGGTGCATTTTAACACATAAAAGGGCCACAATATATCGAGTTTACAGGCTTTTGGTCCCGATTTTCTACCATATATTTAGATTTAGTATAAATAATTGTTTTCCCTGGTGTGTTCAGTGTTTCGATGGGTACTTAGCGTATTTTGAGTGTTTTGTGCATGTGGACCGTTAAGAGGGTCGATTTTGGTCGCTTCGAAATATACTCATGACTGGTCTTGTTTTGTAGGTCTTGGAAAAAGGAATTTTTTGGCGCAAGAACGAGATCGATCGGAGCCCAAACGAAGCCGGAGCGAGCGAAATAGCGGAAAAGGAGCAAAAATGCAACAGGCCATCAGAGACTGACACGTGGCGCCGACCAGCCCAGCCGCCAGAGCTCCCAGGACGCGCCACGTGGCGCACTGGCGCCGCCAATCCACCCCTGCGCGACACCTGTCCCTGCCTGACCCACGTGGCGCCGCCTTCTCTCCTGCGTCCGCCACGTGTCCGCCGCCAGCCGCCAAACCCCCAGTTCGCCACCACCTGTCCGCTCCAGCTGCTGACACCTGTCCCAGCCTGGTCCACCCAGCCGCCAGTCTCTCGCCAGCCTGCCACCTATCTCCCCCAGCTCGCCCACTCCCCTGCTGACGCGTGTTCCCCCAAAACCAACCCTATTGTGTCTCCATTTTCAGCGCCGCACCAAGGAGAGATCTGGACCAATTTTTTCACGGAGAATCATTTTTTTGAGAGCAGAGAGCACGGAGCTGAACCAGAGTTTATGCTTTGATTTTTATTTTATTTTTTATTTTATTTTCTTTTTCTCCCTACACACAAACAAAGATAGATACACTCTTGATAGTTTAATTTTGAAGGTGATTTATAGAAAGAGTTGTTTATTTTCTGATTTTTTTGGAGAGATTTTGGGGAACACAAGGGGAAGCTTCATTGATTGGAGAAGGATTTGAGCCAAGGGTGTCATTGTTCTTGAAGAAAATTCATCTTTAGGAGAGGCTCTTGGTGCTTCTACTCTTGGATTTGTTGCCAACACAAGAAGATCAAAGCTAGGGTTTGGAGGAAGGGGAAGAGCAACCATTTTGTCAATTAATTGTGGTGATTGTATCTAAACTTTCTCTCTAATTCTCATTATGAAATCATTTACTTGTTGGTTCATCTCTATTATCATGAACAACTAAACCCCCAAATTTCTAGGGTTTTGGGTGATTAGAGTAGTGATTTCCATGTTTTGAATGCTTTAAATTGTTGTGATTGTTGAATTGTTTTAGTGTTGATGATCGATTTGTGCTTAACGCTTTATCTCCCGGGTAGGCTTGATAATTGTTTCGAATTAGAATTTAACGCTTGAAAAAGGAGAATTCTAATTAGTCTAAAGTCGATCGTAAATTGGATTTAAACTCTAGCTAGAACTAGCGGGGTTAATACAATTGCAATAGCTATAGGCTTGGTTGGTCGAAAGTTAGAAGTTGTCATAGAGCTAAACGCTTTGGGTCTTCCTACATCGTGATTCGAAAGAACTCGGTGGTTAGATTCCATTAGGGTCCGAATCGTTCGAAAGAAGTTAGGACTAGAGTTGAGATGACTCGTTGCCTCTAAATCAAGTCTTCATCACAACAATCGAGTATTTTTGACTTTATGGAATGAACTCTATGAACCCGATATCCTAGAAATTTCATCATTTGATTCAAGAAGTTAAGAATTCTCGGTTTCGTGCTACGAGTGCTCTACTTGATTTGCATTACTTGTTAGTTTATTTTAGAAGCATAAAAACCAACTTTTTATAGAAATAGCTTAGCTACAAGCTTTAAATAGTAAGTGTTTGTTTATTGCTCCTTTGGGCTCGATATTCCGGACTTCAAATCCGATTACTACTTGACGGCCGGTGCACTTTCCGTGCTCAAGTTTGCGATTAAAACCCGCAGGGCGTCAAGTTTTATGGCGCCGTTGCCGGGGAGCAATTAGGCAACCCTTGCTATATAGTTTGTGCTACGACTATTTCATTTACTTATTTGTCTTTTAAATTTGTTTTCTTGGTTCTAATCTCATCTTGTGTTTGGATTTGAAGGTTTTATGCTCACAAGATCCAAATCTTCTTCAAGTAAACTGCTTAGTGACAAAGAGTTAAGAGAAGCTGAGTTCAGATTCAAAGCATCAAGGAAAGCTGCTAAGGAAGCTAAAGAATTGCATAATATGGAAGACCCACCGGGATTTGGTGAAGATGGGCGGATTGCAAATGTAGGTCAACATGCTAATCAGCAAGAAAGACCACGAAGACTTTTGTGTGAGTTCGGTGCACCACAAACCAACAGATTACATTCGAGCATTCAGGCACCAGCGATCACAGCTCACCAGTTTGAGATTAAGACTTCAGTGATCTCACTACTTCAGCAATCTTCATTTAGCGGGAACACCTCTACATGTCCAGACCCGTCATTACACCTGACCAAATTTCTTGAAATATGTTCCACCTTCAGGTACAATGGTGTGTTTGATGATGCTGTCAGATTAAGATTATTCCCGTTCTCCCTATCAGGTGAAGCTTATGAATGGTTTCGCAATTTGCCTTACCATGCGATAAGAACTTGGGAGGATTTGGCTCAAAAGTTTCTAACTAGATTCTTCTCACCAAGGAAGACTCAAGAGTTGAGGTCCCAGATTCAAAACTTCAGACAGGCAAATATGGAGTCATTAGCTGAAGCTTGGGAGCGATTTCAAGGGATGAAAAGGAGGTGCCCTCACTGTGGGTTAGAGTTGTGGTTGCAAATGCAGATTTTTTATATGGGTTTGAGACCGGCAAGTCAATCGGAGTTGAACGCATCATCAGGTGGTTCCTTCAAAAACCACACCCCAGAAGAGTGCCTAGAGATTTTAGAAATGATTATGTCCAATAATGATTGGCACTCTAAGAGAGGACCTACTGGTGCAGTCAATTCAGTCTCATCCTCAGCAGACATGAACCAAGTTATGGAGATGATGAGAGTGATGAGTGCAAAGATAGAGGGGTTACAGGTTCACTCCCAACAACCTGACCCTTTGGATTGCATTGAGGAGATGCGGCATCCAGCTCATGAAAGTGCTCATTATGTGAGCAACAAAAATCAAGGAAGAAGATATGATCCTTACTCTAGCACCTACAACCCTGGTTGGAAAGATCATCCAAGTTTGAGATGGGGAGGAGATCAAGGTCAAAGGAATCAGAATTTAGCACCTCCTGGATTCCATCAAAGGCCTCAGAACCAAGGCCAGCAACAAAGAGATCCTCAACCTCAGCAGAGCCAACAACCTCAAGAACCTTCACCTATGGATCTCATATTGAGACTGATGCAAAGACAGGATGCAGAGGCTAGAAAGCAAGAGGAGAACACCAAGCTGATGATGCAAAAGCAAGATCAGATGTCTAAGAGGCAAGAAGAGTCAGATTCTGCTATGAGGACAATGCAAGCCCATATGGGGCAGATGGCCACCGCTCTGCACTCGAGAGCTCCAGGATCATTACCTAGTGACACAGAAGTAAATCCTAGAGAAAATGTAAATGCAGTAACTACTAGGAGTGGAAAAGGTGTAGAAGTGAGATATGAGGGATTGGATGAAGAGCCTCCAGAAGAAGTTTCTATTGAACATATTCAAGAGGAAGAGCAAGAGGGCACATCAGAAGTAAGAGGAAGAGAGCACGCCATAGGTAAGAAGGTAAGGGAGTCCGTGGTTGATTCAGAAACCCGGACTTCACCTCTCCCTTTCCCTTCTGTTGCCAAGAAATCTAAACATGATGATCAATATGCTAAATTCTTGAATGTGTGTAAAAAACTTGAGATTAATATTCCTTTTCTAGATGCAATTAGGAGTATGTCTGTCTATGCCAAATTTCTGAAAGATATTATATCTAACAAAAGAAAGATGAATGTGAATGATAGGGTGAATTTAAGTGAAGAGTGTTCTGCTATCTTACAAAATAAATTACCCCCTAAATTGAAAGACCCAGGTAGCTTTACAATACCCTGTGAGATGGGGACCCTTTCATTTGCAAAAGCCTTGTGTGACCTAGGAGCTAGCATAAACCTGATGCCTTTGAATGTGTTTAGAAAGCTAGGATTGGGGGAAGAACCGAAACAGACCTCTATTTCTCTACAGCTAGCTGATAGATCGATTAAATACCCTAGGGGGTAGTAGAGGATATCCTAGTAAAGGTTGATAAATTTATCTTTCCTGCTGATTTTGTTGTATTGGACATGGAGGAAGATTATGAGATACCCCTAATCCTAGGTAGGCCGTTCTTGGCCACAGCAAGAGCTCTTATTGATGTAGAGCAAGGGAAATTGACCATTCGCTACGGCAAAGAAGAAGTGGTGTTTGATGTCTTTAGATCGATAAAACAAGCTAGGAGTGATGATACATGTTTTAGAATTGAGGCTATTGATTGTGTAGTGCAGGAAATGTTTATTTCTGATGATCCTTTTCTTACATGCCTAGCTAGAGACATTGGTATCACTTGTGAACTTTCACAAGATGCTGTAGACGAAGTGGTCAATTTATTGGAGGCGTGTCCTCCATGGAAGAGGGATAGACCCCACACTCACCTCACTTTGGAGGCAAGTCAAGGGCCCAAGCTAAAGCCCTCTATTGAGCAAGCCCCTGAGCTAGAATTAAAACCCCTCCCTGAAAATTTGAAATACATGTTTTTGAATGAAGACAATACTCTACCTGTGATAATATCTTCTGAGTTGTCTTGTCTTCAGGAGGGAAAGCTAATGAGGGTTCTTAAGGATCATAAAAGGGCCTTTGGATGGACCATAGCTGACATCAAGGGAATTAACCCATCAGTGTGCATGCACAAAATTCTCATGGAGGAGAATCAAAGGCCAAGTGTGCAGCCACAAAGGAGGCTAAATCCATTGATGCAAGAGGTAGTAAAGAAAGAGATTGTAAAGCTTTTAGATGCAGGTATTATATACCCTATCTCTGATAGTGCTTGGGTAAGTACAATCCAATGTGTACCTAAGAAAGGGGGAATGACTGTAGTGACCAATGAAAAGAATGAGTTAATTCCTACTAGGACGGTCACAAGGTGGAGAGTATGCATTGACTATAGGAAGTTGAATGATGTCACCCGTAAAGACCATTTCCCATTACCCTTTATTGATCAAATGTTAAAGAAATTAACTGGTTATGAATATTATTGCTTTCTAGATGGATATAGTGGGTACAACCAAATAGCCATAGCTCCTGAGGATCAAGAGAAAACTACTCTGACTTGCCCTTATGGAACATTTGCATATAGGAGAATGCCTTTTGGTTTATGTAATGCACCTGCTACTTTTCAAAGATGCATGACAGCTATATTTCATGATATGATTGGTGATTACCTAGAAGTGTTCATGGATGATTTTTCTATGTTTGGTTCTTCATTTGATGAGTGTTTGAATAATCTGCATAAAGTATTGACTAGATGCGAAGAAGCAAACTTGGTGTTAAATTGGGAAAAATGTCATCTTATGGTTCAACAGGGTATTGTTCTAGGTCATAAAATCTCCAAAAAAGGGATTGAAGTAGATATGGCCAAGGTGGATGTGATAGGTAAATTGCCTCCACCTAGAAATGTTAAGGGGATTAGAAGTTTTTTAGGACATGCAGGGTTCTATAGAAGATTCATTAAGGGATTTTCTGATATTTCCAAACCATTGTGCAATTTGTTAGGAAAAGATACCCCCTTTGATTTTGATGATGCATGCTTGAAGAGTTTCTTGTCCTTGAAAGATAAGTTAGTGAATGCACCTGTGATGGTGAGTCCTGATTGGTCCCTGCCTTTTGAGTTAATGTGTGATGCTAGTGATATAGCGGTAGGGGCAGTTTTGGGACAGAGAAAAGGCAAGATTTTTCACACTATTTATTATGCTAGTAGAGTTCTTAATGAAGCCCAAATGAATTATGCTACTACTGAAAAAGAACTACTTGCTGTGGTATTCGCTTGTGATAAATTTCATTCTTATCTTGTCTTGTCCAAAGTTATTGTGTACACTGACCATGCAGCTCTCAAGTATTTGTTTAGTAAGAAAGAGGCAAAACCTAGACTATTGAGGTGGATTTTACTACTCCAAGAATTTGATTTGGAGATTCGAGATAAAAAAGGAGTAGAGAATGTTATTGCAGATCACCTATCTAGGATTGAGAACCCCCATGAGAACCTAAGTGTGCCAATTAAAGAAGAGTTCCCGGATGAGCACTTGTTTGGTATAGAAAATCAAGTCACCCCATGGTTTGCCTATTTTGCAAATTACTTAGCAAGTGGTGTTCTTCCTGCAGATTTTACCTCCTATCAGAAGAAAAAGTTTTTATATGATGTGAAAAACTATTATTGGGATGATCCTTTCCTGTTAAAGATTTGTGCAGATCAAATGGTGAGAAGGTGTATCCCCGAGTATGAGACTAGAGAGATTTTACATCATTGCCATGGACGAGAAGTAGGAGGACATTTTGGGCCTGCCAGGACAGCACAAAAGGTGTTGCAATCGGGATTTTATTGGCCTACCTTATTTCATGATGCAGCTGTGTTCGTTAAGCAATGTGACAGGTGTCAAAGAACTGGTAATATCTCGAGAAGGCAAGAGATGCCTATGAACATTTCAATTGAGGTAGAGTTATTTGACGTATGGAACATTGACTTTATGGGCCCCTTTCCACGGTCCAATGGTTATGAGTACATTTTAGTGGCCGTGGATTATGTGTCAAAGTGGGTTGAAGCGGTGGCCTTGGCCGCCAATGATGCCAAACCGGTTTGTGCGTTTTTAAAGAAATATATATTTTCTCGGTTTGGCACGCCTAGGGCAATAGTAAGCGATGGCGGCTCACACTTTTGCAATAAACAATTTTGGAAGCTTTTAAATCATTATGGTGTTCGTCATCGCTTAGCTACTCCCTACCATCCCCAAACTAGCGGGCAAGTAGAGGTTACAAATAGGGAGCTTAAAAGCATATTAGAGAAAATTGTCAGTGCATCTAGGAAAGATTGGTCACATAGATTAGATGATACACTGTGGGCATATAGGACAGCTTTTAAAACTCCTATTGGAATGTCTCCCTACAAGCTAGTGTATGGGAAGTCTTGTCATTTACCGGTGGAACTAGAACATAAAGCATATTGGGCAATTAAGTTTTTAAATTTTGATGCTAACAGTTGTGGTGAGAACAGGTTATTACAGATCAATCAGATGGATGAATTCAGGTCTCAGGCTTACCACAACTCAAAGCTATACAAGGAGCGCACCAAAATTGCCCATGATAAGAGAATTGTAGACAGAGAGTTCAAGGAGGGAGACATGGTTCTTCTCTATAACTCCAGATTGAAGCTCTTCCCCGGTAAACTAGTTTCAAAGTGGAGCGGTCCTTATAAGGTGACCCGAGTTCTTTCCAAAGGGGCGATAGAGATCTCTGATGGGAAGAATCCCCCTTTTCTTGTGAATGGTCATAGAGTGAAGCACTACTTTGGGGGTGTGTTCGGTCCAGAAGAATGTCTATATCTGGAGGAGCCTGAGTATTAGGCGGTAGGCGGCTTAGGCCGCCTTTGAGTCGAGCTAACGACGTTAAACAAACGCGCTAGTTGGGAGGCACCCCAACAATGGATGAAGAGTATGAGCAGTTTAGTCACATGCCATGGCGCCGAGCTTCTTAGAAGTTCTCACGGGCGATGATCTTTCCATCCATCCATGCACACTAGGACTCCCACGTCAGCTCACAAGTCGAGTAGCGGTTCTTCGAGGGGCAGTATCTCTTCCCTTCCTATTTTCAATTGTTTACCGCTATTGTATTTCTTATATGCTATCTGGTGGGTGTTGAGCACCCGAATTGATGTGCTGATAGACTATGCATATAGGATTTCTTGACTTGTATATTGCTTGACTCTGAGTGTGGGGTATTTATTGTTATCATCTATCGGGTCCATGTGCAAATATTTGTAAATATGTGTTTAGAGTCGTACTAGGGACAGTGCTTAGGTTTAAAGTGTGGGGTGGGATGCTTTGCATTTATATGTTTGCATTCTATGCTATGCTACATGCATTTTTAGTGTAATTTTTTTTATGGGTCTTTATTTTGTGTGTAAACCTTGGATGTGCACTTTAGGCCAATATGAGCAAGCTGGGAATAACTTTCATCATTGAGGATTTTTTGAGGAATGTTTGGATGTTTTAATGTTGGTAGTATTAATGAGTTGTATTTTGTGTTTGTGCTATATTGCTTATTGGGTTCATGATGATTTTGTGATGCTAGATGCCTTAACACGAGAAGGCGGTCACACCAAATGTTAGGTGTGGTTAGGTTTCAATTCTTTTTATTGTCACCAGCCTGATTCTACCTTGATTTCTGCATATAGTAGCCCTAGTTAAGTGATACTAGTCTTATTTCACTTGTTGCATGTAGAGGAGGTTGAGCCCACATGCTTGTTGTCTTGGGATCGAACTATGCGTTTCGGTAGATTAGAAATCTAGTCGAGTTCAAGTGGTTAGTTCCATTGTGCGTTTGTGGTACCAATTTTTCAAAATCACACACACTATGCACGGGGAATTAAGTATAGGTCCCGGGGAAAGGGGATCCAATAAAATCTGTGTATTAACAAAGGCTTGAGGGGCTGCGGCGGATCGCTATGCAGAGTGAGACCCTCATGTCCTGAGTTAATCATAGCGTAATAAAAGGTGAACCCCCCAGCATATCTTAGTGATCCAAAGTTTCTACACGTAATCGAAAAAAACCAAGCAAAACTTTGATCTACCACTTGACTCGTAAAGGAACTAGATGGGTTTACCATTCGCATAGTCCCAAGGCAGCGTAATTGCATGACAACGCCCACTCATAAGATTTGTGAATGAGATTACGTTATGCTCTTAATTAGTACTATGTTATGTAGAATCGAGAGAGCAAATGGCTAAATGACAATAATTAGGCTTGAAATCTTTCTAGTTATTGCACTTCATCTTGTAAACCACTACACATACACTCTTAATCTACAACATGTAAAAATTGGTTGGTGAAAAGTAGAAAAGAATGATGAGAGATCTTATTCCTTATGCATGCTCTAGGTCAAATTGCCGATAAAATCCAAGTGTAAGCACATACCTTCTTTGAGTCTTAAATTTTTGGTCTTTAATTTGCTTGTGTATTTGCACGGGATTTTTTTGTCTAGTCTAGTCAGCATATGCATATTTACTGCTTTCAATAACCCGGAGTTGCCAAGCTCCGCCTACGGAGATAGTATCGCGGGGTTTATCTTGGCATTTATCTTAGTTAGTTTATATCTATTTATGTTTAGTTTTCTCGGGGCGAGAAAAGTCTAAGTGTGGGGTGTTGATGCGGGTGCATTTTAACACATAAAAGGGCCACAATATATCGAGTTTACAGGCTTTTGGTCCCGGTTTTCTACCATATATTTAGATTTAGTATAAATAATTGTTTTCCCTGGTGTGTTCAGTGTTTCGATGGGTACTTAGCGTATTTTGAGTGTTTTGTGCATGTGGACCGTTAAGAGGGTCGATTTTGGTCGCTTCGAAATATACTCATGACTGGTCTTGTTTTGTAGGTCTTGGAAAAAGGAATTTTTTGGCGCAAGAACGAGATCGATCGGAGCCCAAACGAAGCCGGAGCGAGCGAAATAGCGGAAAAGGAGCAAAAATGCAGCAGGCCATCAGAGACTGACACGTGGCGCCGACCAGCCCAGCCGCCAGAGCTCCCAGGACGCGCCACGTGGCGCACTGGCGCCGCCAATCCACCCCTGCGCGACACCTGTCCCTGCCTGACCCACGTGGCGCCGCCTTCTCTCCTGCGTCCGCCACGTGTCCGCCGCCAGCCGCCAAACCCCCAGTTCGCCACCACCTGTCCGCTCCAGCTGCTGACACCTGTCCCAGCCTGGTCCACCCAGCCGCCAGTCTCTCGCCAGCCTGCCACCTATCTCCCCCAGCTCGCCCACTCCCCTGCTGACGCGTGTTCCCCCAAAACCAACCCTATTGTGTCTCCATTTTCAGCGCCGCACCAAGGAGAGATCTGGACCAATTTTTTCACGGAGAATCATTTTTTTGAGAGCAGAGAGCACGGAGCTGAACCAGAGTTTATGCTTTGATTTTTATTTTATTTTTTATTTTATTTTCTTTTTCTCCCTACACACAAACAAAGATAGATACACTCTTGATAGTTTAATTTTGAAGGTGATTTATAGAAAGAGTTGTTTATTTTCTGATTTTTTTGGAGAGATTTTGGGGAACACAAGGGGAAGCTTCATTGATTGGAGAAGGATTTGAGCCAAGGGTGTCATTGTTCTTGAAGAAAATTCATCTTTAGGAGAGGCTCTTGGTGCTTCTACTCTTGGATTTGTTGCCAACACAAGAAGATCAAAGCTAGGGTTTGGAGGAAGGGGAAGAGCAACCATTTTGTCAATTAATTGTGGTGATTGTATCTAAACTTTCTCTCTAATTCTCATTATGAAATCATTTACTTGTTGGTTCATCTCTATATCATTGATTATCATGAACAACTAAACCCCCAAATTTCTAGGGTTTTGGGTGATTAGAGTAGTGATTTCCATGTTTTGAATGCTTTAAATTGTTGTGATTGTTGAATTGTTTTAGTGTTGATGATCGATTTGTGCTTAACGCTTTATCTCCCGGGTAGGCTTGATAATTGTTTCGAATTAGAATTTAACGCTTGAAAAAGGAGAATTCTAATTAGTCTAAAGTCGATCGTAAATTGGATTTAAACTCTAGCTAGAACTAGCGGGGTTAATACAATTGCAATAGCTATAGGCTTGGTTGGTCGAAAGTTAGAAGTTGTCATAGAGCTAAACGCTTTGGGTCTTCCTACATCGTGATTCGAAAGAACTCGGTGGTTAGATTCCATTAGGGTCCGAATCGTTCGAAAGAAGTTAGGACTAGAGTTGAGATGACTCGTTGCCTCTAAATCAAGTCTTCATCACAACAATCGAGTATTTTTGACTTTATGGAATGAACTCTATGAACCCGATATCCTAGAAATTTCATCATTTGATTCAAGAAGTTAAGAATTCTCGGTTTCGTGCTACGAGTGCTCTACTTGATTTGCATTACTTGTTAGTTTATTTTAGAAGCATAAAAACCAACTTTTTATAGAAATAGCTTAGCTACAAGCTTTAAATAGTAAGTGTTTGTTTATTGCTCCTTTGGGATCGATATTCCGGACTTCAAATCTGATTACTACTTGACGGCCGGTGCACTTTCCGTGCTCAAGTTTGCGATTAAAACCCGCACTCTCTCCCGTTCGCGTGCCGTTTGGAAGAAGAAGCCTACCAGTCCCCCTTCCAGGGGTCTAGCCTCTACCTTTATTCCCCATAGGTCCTCCATCCTCTCGGCCAAGGATCTCCAGAAAAACTGCTTCGACGTCAGCAATTTCGCTGCCAGCGCGAAACGGAACTGCATCGTGTCCTGGCCCACGTCCCCGGATGGGACTACCACCTCCGCAATTCGCATCGAAGCCATATGCTGCCCCAACTCGGGGACCACTTTCCCCTGATCCCGACCAGTCTCGGGTTGTTCCCTGTTCAATGTCCGATCAGCACCTCCTGACCTACCCGAGCCATACCGGGCCGCCCAGGTAGCTACGTCTCCCTGCCCGGCCGGTCCGTCTCTGCCGCCCCGACCTGCCCTAGGGACCCAGTTGCCAGCCCCTCGGCCTCCACGGCGGGCATCTCCCATAAACAATCCCCCGCTTCCCAGTGCTCGTCCCTGCGCCTCCTCCGGGCCGGTTTCCTCAGGGTGGTGCCCGTCCGTCACCACCGCCTTGCCTTTCGCCCGGCGGCGCTCTTGCGCTGCCTGGGACTCCGAGTACCCCTCCTCCGAATCCGACGGGACGACCACCGGAGCATTGGCTTCCTCTCCACCGGCATGCAGCAGACCCGGGGGTCTATAATGCGCGCCCCGACGAGCCCGGGACCACATGCCCCTCACCGGATCTGGATCTCGTCCCGACCCCAGCCTCGTCCTCACGCTTCCGCCTCCACCAGCAGCATCAGGCCGTCGGGTTGCCGAGAACTCCATGGCCGGGGCCCCATGCAGCGGATCCTCCAGATCCCGTGCCTGGATCGGCACGTTGGTGTCCCTTCCCTCCTCGCCGTCCCGCTCTGGCCAGATCTCAGCCCTCCCCGCGGTCACGACCTGTCTCCGCCCGGTCTCGCCAGCGTCGACCTGCAGCACAGCCCCCGCACTCAGGCTCCCATCGGGCGCCTGAGATGCATCTGCCGAACTCCCTGATACCGGCATCAATCCCACACCATCTTCACCCCCAGCCAACGACTCCTCCACCGGATCACGCCACAGAGAGGAATCACCCGATACACTGGACAACCTCGCCGCCGAGTTCACCATTGTGTCGTACTTTCCAAACCTAGAGTTTGTAGAGAGCAAAGCAGAGGCGGCACAAAGTCAACTGATCCAATTTTTCTAATGTTCCCTTTCTTATATATTTATAATCAAAAATACAAAATATACTAATATTCATTTTCATTTATCATAAATAATATTAATACAAATACCCATTTTCAACTATAATATCTTAACAACTCAATAAAAATGTTTATTACATTTATTATTATATTTTGTAATAAATATATTATTAATTACATAATTTAATAAATAAAAAATGTTTTGTCTTTTCCTATCCCAACCTACTTTTATTACTACCATATTGAAAGGCTCATACACTGATTTAAAAAAAATTATGTCCCACACATCTTTTTCTCTCTTAATATTAATTGTTGCTCTCTATCTACTTTTAACAAATTACAAATGCAATCCATTTATTAAAATTTCCATCATCTGCATTCACTTTCTTCTCCGCTTCCCCATGCTCTGTCCTTTAATTTTTATCAGGACTCAAAACACTTTCACGACTCACGAAGCTCATTAATTAATTTATAATGAAAGGAATACAAAACAACTAAAGAGTTCTTTCAGATTCAGACGCAACATAACCAAGACTTCTTCTCCTTCCTTCTCTCATTCCAGCACACCTTCAATGAAGGTCAAGTTGCTCCATAACCAAATCAACATGACAGTAGAATTGGAGTACTATGGAAGAAGCCCAAGGACGTCTTAACAGTTTTCCCCTCCGCCGTCGAACAGCACCGTCCTTGTGCTGCCCGGATCCGCCTCGGTCCGCTTAGGCCGCCTAGCTCCGATTCGGTCCGCCTAATCAGCGTCAAGTCGGACGGCCGCCCAGATCCGCCCGAGTGGCACTAGTCGAGTCGGCATGACTGATTTTCGCGCCTAGGCGGCGCCTAGGCCGACTTTTACAACCATGCTCTCCACCCTCACTCACGAACCCTAGCTGTTATTATCATAACTGGGCCATAACAGTGCGGAAGTACCATAAAAGCTACGATTTCAACCTATGTAACAAATATTACCAGCACAAGTATGCATTGCAGCTACACCCATAGGCGGACCTATGACGAGTATTTCTTTAAATAATTACTCAATATTTAAAATTTTCTTCTTTTACATTTGCTTTTGTGTAAATAATTACTCAGTATTTCTTTAAATAATTACTCAATATTTTCCTCTATTGTGTGCCCCTAATCAATTAAGTAAAGACTTAATTTGTTTAAATATCTTTCACTAATGTTTTTACTATTTTTTTAATTATGTACATTTAAATTTTTATTTTATTATATTAATTTTAAAAAATTGTGATGGTTTTACATAATATAATATTTACATTTATTAATTTCAGTTATTGTTCCAAAGTCTAATCTTATTTAAGATATTATTTAAGGTTTGAATCGATTATAAATTAGAGTTATGAATTTGGTAATCTATAAATTATTAGTCGTGGAGAGATATTTAAAAAAATCGTACTGTATTAATAGATAAGTGATGAGAAAAAGAGGAAATCGAACACGAGAGTAATGGTTGAGTCATAGTATGTTTGTATACATCGAGAAAAAAAATAGCTTTTTAGCAAAGTATTTTATAAGATTCTCAAAATATGAAACGTTAACATCGGATATTGTAGTAATAGTCATTATTGGTTTTTTATATGATACTACAATTTAAATACATATTTTAGCATTATATGGTAGCATTAAAAAAAATTGTGTGCCCCTCGTCTAAAAACCTAGATCCGCCACTGACTACACCAGACAATGACATAAGATTTTGGCATCAGGCACATCAAAACGTAATAATGTAGGATAGACTGTTTAAATATTAGCGTGCATGGGAGGCAGCTATGCAAACATCCTAGAACATACATACAAATGGACAGAACTAGCAGGATCAAAGAATATATGATAATCCAATTTTATAATGATGGAACTCACCGGATTGTCTTTTCTTCAATGATTTCTGCTACGTTCAACAGACTGCTTGGTTTCTAATAACTGTTTCTATAAAATAGACAACAAAAGTAATATAAAAGCTATGATTAAAGCCTTCCAGCCGAATTCGTAGAAAGAAATCTCAAAAGACAAATGGAGACTTTGAACAATTTGAGTACCGAAAAATAACTAATTATATTTTGGTAAAAGTGTAATACATCAAAACTTGGGAGGAATAGGTTACAATTATAAGGGGCTGTACAGGTCAGCATGGAAGTATGGACCAGTAACAAACAAAACCCAAAAAAAGAAGGAAAATTTTCATTTTATGCAAACATTTAATTTCAGTTTGATACCCTGTCATAAATTTTTATTAGTTTCATACCCAACCGGGTAAAATGTCCAAAATACTTCTAACTATTACTCAAATTTTCAAACTCATGTCATTGGTTCAGAATATAAAATAAGTGAAATGATAATAATACCCTTCATTATTTGGGTGTTAAAATATAAAGTTTACTACTTTTAAACTAAAATCAGTTTTTTTTTTAAATTCAATTTTTATTTAAGAAAATTATTTCTATTTTCAAAAATTCAGATTTTAATTTTAAAAATACATAAAAATCAGATTTTATTTTCAAAAATTAAGATTTTAATTTTAAAAATACATAAAAATCAGATTTTATTTTTAAAAATTCAAAATTTTGTTTTTAAAATATACTTATAAGTCATATTTTATTTATATATATATATGTATATATAAATATTTTTTATTTTTTAAAATTATCGTTTTTAAAACTTATTTTTTTGTTTAATTCATATCTTTATTTTTGTTTTCTTTAATTCTAGGGAAAATTTCAATTTAATACCCTGGCAAACATTTATTTTCAATATAATACCCTAACCTGTTTTTCTTGCAATATAATACCCTGGCAAACATTTATTTTCAGTTTGATACCTAACGTTAACTTTCCGTCAATTTTTTGACGGAAAATGATCACATGACCTTATACTTTTGAAAAATACCCATATTACCCTTTGTTCTTTTAAAACCCTAATCCTTCTCTAACAGCCAAACCACAACCCTCAGACCTTGTTGATGATGTTGAACAACAACATCGTAAGCAGCTGCGCGACTCCCCATCACAATCCATACCCATCACCATCTCCGAACGCTTAATTACAATCCCTAGTCGTCATCGTCTCCGACCTCGCCCCCCTCCACCACGAAGTCAATGAGTTCTCGAAATGCTCCGTGACGGCATGGTCCGTGCCTTCTTCACCGGTCATAAGAGCAAGGCTTTGGAGCTTGGTACAGGAATTGAGGATGTTGGTTGGGAGTCGGAGCTCGGAGATGAAGCCTTCAATCGCGTTTGTGTAGAGGTAGCCTTCGATCTGCTAGTGCTCCCTTCACCTCGCCACCAAATTTTGGATTTGATTTGGATTTGGGTAAATTTGAAGGTTTGGGATGTGAGTTACGGATTTGGGTAAGTTTGAAGGTTTGGGTTTGGGATTATAAACTAGGTGATGTAGGTGATTCAGTCATGTTTTGTGCTCATTTTCTTCATTCTTTTGTATTCTTATGTGTTCTTTCTTCAATGATTGGTGATGTTCGTCCAAATTGTTTTGGACAGAATTTGGTGATGTTCTAGGATGGTATTGATATTTTAGAAACATTTGTAAACGGTAGCAAATTGTATTGAAATGTGTTCTACGATGCTCTATTCAATTCCATGGTCAACATTCTTGCAAAAAAATATATTGACAAGTAAATGGTAGCAAATTGTAACCATGTGCCTCTTGTCCCAATTTAGTTTGCAGAAAGTTTTGACATTGGGTCAATGAGTTCATCGGAAAAAATGACAAAGGGGAAGGTTATGTGAATAGAGGTTTGGATGATTATCAATTTTTTAAGGGGAAATGATGAGATTGAGTTTGAGAAATTGAGTTTGAAGAACGAAAACAAAAAAATATGAAAATTTAAAAAAGAAAGAAAATTAAAAGAATTTTTTTTGAAGATAAAACTATTTTTCAATATAAAAACATATTTTTATAAAAATAAAAAAAAAACTGATTTTAAAATAAAACTGATTTTTAAAAAATAAAAACATGTTTTTAAAAAATAAAAATTGATTTTAGATATAAATAAAAGAAGTTGAAAATAAATAATAACAAAAGAATTTTAAAAACTGAAAATTAAAAAAAAATGATTTTTATAAAATCAATGGCATGTGTTGCAAATTTTATTGTTATTGAGGGGCATTTTGGACTTTTTACACTTTTTGGATGAGAAGTTAACGGAAAAGTGACGTTGGGTATCAAACTGAAAATAAATGTTTGTCAGGGTATTATATTGCAAGAAAAAAAAATTAGGGTATTATATTGCAAATAAATGTTTGTCAGGGTATTAAATTGAAATTTTCCCTTAATTCTATACCTTTTTTAATTATATACCTATTTTTCAATTCCATACCTCCTTCGTTCAAAATTGAAAAAGGGCATCTGGGAAGATGATGAAAAAAGCCCATAAGAATGGCAGAAATGGTGGAGGAGAAAGAGACTTTTTTCAATTCCATACCCTTTTTCGTTCAAAATTGAAAAGGGGCATCTGGGAAGATGATGAACAGGAAACCCATAAGATTGGCAGAAATGGTGGAGGAGAAAGAGACGGGCTTGAAGGTGTAGAGGGAGGCGACGGTGAAGACCGGTAGCAACGCATCGACGAGAATCATTAAGACTCGGGAGGAGAAACGGCCAGAAGTGTTTAAGGAAGTAGATCTACCACAGATTCGGGGCGCGCACATCGGCAATCGGGACTTGCGAGGTCCGGCGACCAAATTTTTTGGCTTCCTGGCTTCAAAAGGTGGGGGAAGGTACTGAAAGCGATTCGGCTTCCTGTTCTTCCGTTCACAGAGTGAAGCCTTGGATAAAACTCTTAGAGGTTCCAAGATCCCCTTTTCACACCTTCCTGTTCATCATCTTCCCAGAACCCCCTTTTCAATTTTGAACCCCTTTTTCATCATCTTCCCAGAACCCATTTTTTGATTTTGAACGGAAAAAGGCCTTTTTCAATTTTGAACCCCTTTTGAAAATAAAAATAATTTTCTTAAATAAAAATTGAATTAAAAAAACTGATTTTATTATAAAAAGTAGTGAAATTTTCATTTTAACACCCAAACAATGAAGGGTATTATTGTCATTTCACTTATTTTCAAATTTTGAACCAATGGCATGAGTTTGAAAATTTGAGTAATAGTTAGGGGTATTTTGGACATTTTATCCGGTTGGGTATGAAAGTGAAATTAAAAGTTTGGTTAGGGTATGAAACTGATAAAAATTTATGCCAGGGTATCAAACTGAAATTAAATGTTTGTCAGGATGGTAAAATGAAATTTTGCCAAAAAGAATTGTAGACAAAAAATCAAGGATCCGAGTCAGGTCCCAATATAACAAGATGAGATTCATGCACATAGGTTTTGACATTATCCAAAGTGAATCACATATCTAAAAAAACTGGATTTCAATTTTGTAATCCTCTAAATAATAGTAAGAAAGGAAAATTTCATTTTACCAGTCTGTCAAACATTTAACTTCAGTTTAATACCCTGCCATAAATTTTTATCAGTTTCATACCCAAACCAAACATTTAATTTCACTTTCATACCCAACCGGGTAAAATTTCCAAAATACCCCTAACTATTACTCAAATTTTCATCTCATGCCATTGGCTCAGAATTTGAAAATAAGTGAAATGACAATAATACCCTTCATTGTTTAGGGTGTTAAACTGAAATTTTCAATAATTTAAAAACAAAATCAGTTTTTTTATATAAATTCAATTTTTATTTTCAAAAAATCAGATTTTAATTTTAAAAATACATAAAATCATTTTTTTTATAAAAATCATTTTTTTTATAAAAATCCTTTTTTATTAAAAACAGTTTTATTTTAAAAAAAATTAATTTTATTTATATTTAAAAAAAATCTGGAGCTTGACTTCGTCTTCTCCGGCGTGGTCTCCGGCCACCCCTCCTCCGCCGGCGTCGTCCCTGGCCACCCCCACCTCCGGCGTCGTCCCTCTTCCCTCCTCCCTCAAGCAACGTCGGCGTGGTTCAGATCTGATTTGGTTCAGATCTGAACTGGTTCAAAATCCTTCGTCTCTCAAAATCCTGTCGTGGAGGTCGTCGAAGACGTCTTCAGCGGCCTTCGTCTCTCAAAATCCTCCCATGTCCGGCAATGGCGTCACCTCGTCCTCCGATGGTTCTTCCAGACCCATCCTCACCGGCCATCCACTCTACGCCAGCTCCGGTATCGTAGATCTGATTTGGTTCAGATCTAAACCAAATCAGATCTGAACCACGCCGGAGAAGCTTGAGGGAGGAGGGAAGAGGCCGGGGACGACGCCGGCGAAGTGGGGGTGGCCGGGGACGACACCGGCGGAGGAGGGGTGGCCGGAGACCACGCCGGAGAAGACGAAGTCGCGAGCTCCAGTTTTTTTTTAATATAATTAAAATTAATTTTTTTAAAAAAATGATTTTTATAAAAAAATGATTTTATGTATTTTTAAAATTAAAATCTGATTTTTTGAAAATAAAAATAAAATGAATTTGTAAAAAAACTGATTTTGTTTTAAAATTATTGAAATTTTCAGTTTAACACCCTAAACAATGAAGGGTATTATTGTCATTTCACTTATTTTCAAATTCTGAGCCGATGGCATGAGATGAAAATTTGAGTAATAGTTAGGGGTATTTTGGACATTTTACCCGGTTGGGTATGAAAGTGAAATTAAATGTTTGGTTTGGGTATGAAACTCATAAAAATTTATGCCAGGGTATCAAACTGAAGTTCAATGTTTGACAGGGTGGTAGAATGAAATTTTCCATAGTAAGAATGAAAATTTCACACAATGGAGAGTTTTATAAGAAACTGAAAAGTGAACGACATCAAAAGTTTAAACAATTCATCATGTTTCAATGGTAAGAACTCAATTTCATAAAAACCTATTGGATTTCCTCAAGTAATCCTTGATAAATTTACATGAAAGAAGTATTTAGTTTTTCAAGTTCTTAAGCCTAATCAATGAATAAAAGTTAAAACTGAAGGGATGTTAAGTTAAGGGTCTAGAGAGAGTGTATGTCTTCTCTCTAGAATTCCACAAACCCTAACCCACCAATCTCGTTGTCGCTCGTCGCTAGCCTCCGCCGGTGATGCTAAAAGTTCCTCTCGACCTTCGAGCTCGTCGGCGGTGGCTTCCTTTCTCTCTCGCGTCGCTCAGATCCTCCGATCCGCCTGTCCCCTCCCCTTCTTCTATCTTCGTCGTTGCTTTCCCTTTCCTTTTCTTTTCCAGTGTGTTCTGGTGGTGGTAACGGTCAGATCCGATCGTGGGACGACATTCCCCACCTTCCACGGTGAGGATAGTTGCGGATCTGACCCTATCTCGCTACCTTGGCGGTGGCCCTCTCGGTGTCGCGGTGGAGAACTCCCTTCCGTCATATCCCGACGTCTGTGGCTAGCCCGGATATGGGACGCGTTTTCCTGCTCAAGGGTCGTCGCGGTGCTAGGTCATAGGCGTTGCTGACTATGGTGGCTTCTTCTCGGTGGTGTTGTTTGCAGATCTGGCTTCTTCGAGTTTTGCGGCTCCTGGATTCGTTCCTCAGCGTGTTCGGAGGTTTGTTTTCTCTTCTCCCCTCTCTAAGTTTGGCTTTTTTTTCTCCCTACCCTGTGTCCTTTCACTTGCCGATTGGTCACTTCGATTTCCCGACCACGTTGTGGCTCGGGCTCGCCGGATTTCGGGGTTGGCCGTCGGCGAGTCTGCAGGCTTGTAAGCCTTGGAAAGACAATCAGATTTAGTGGTTGGCACAATGGATTCTGGTGGGTGTCGCCGGAATGTCTCTGCCGTCGCAGTGTTTGTCATCGGTATTAACAAGACCTTGGTTCCCCTTAGTGGGAACTGAGGTTCTTTGAGCTGGGATTGAATCTGTCCGAATTGGGTTAGGGTTGAGGAGGTCGGGATGCAGGTGCTATTATTATTTTTTGGCTTAATGGTAGATAAATTTAGGTATTCAAGACCTGTTTTTTAATGAGCTTAATGGTGGGCAAATCTTGATGTTAGATTTTGTATTGTCTCTTTCATTTACACCCCTGGTTGGGTTTGGTCATTACTCCATGTTCCTCATGTAAAGCCTCAATCTGTTGAGTTTGGTTGTTAAAGATTCCTATTAGTGTAGAATGCTCTTGTCTGTTCATTTTCTTCATCTCCTGCTCTTTAATTCAAAGAGCAGGTTTTATATATTGCTTTGTTGATCAAAAAAAATTGAAGAAATGCTCTGAAGCTCACTGTCGACCAAGATTCAAGAAAACTATTAATGCTGAGCAGCCGCATAAGTTAAGTTACCTTAACCTTCCTCACAACAGAAATTACACTTGCATCTACAGAGTAACCAATATTGTGTTTGTAAATAAACACTTAGTGCTAACTGCTAAGTATGGTCGACTACACTAACATGTATCCATAAAATTTGACTTAGAGGATGATTGTCATAGGATGCAAGCAAACTAAAATTAGGAACATGTGAACAAAAATAGCACAGGGATCACACGATCATATAAGGTGAGCATTTATATCTTTCAAGGTTTGCCCATCCTCCCATGTTTCAGATATGACGGTTCCTGCTCAAGAATTCACAAAAACATTGTCATCAGAAATATACAAAGAGATAAAAGCATATTTCATGATTCATACCAAATATTTTCATAAAAAGATAGATAAACACAGTACCTAATTACACCCACATTGCCTAGTCTGAGAGACTCTAGTCGAATTCTCATTCTAGCTTCCTGCCTTTCAGCTTTCCAGGAAGAAATTCGAACATGGAAGATAAAATGTTCGATATGGCCTTCTTAGCTTCACTACTAAATTCTAATGTATTTCCATGCCAAAGTAAGAAAAGAAGTGGCTCATTTCACAGTACGATCATACAAACCCGGACCTTTTAACTGCCCCAAATCCAAAGAAACATAAATTAGATGCTACCAATGTTGGCCAGTGATCAAGCATTCACGTACGTAATCAGAAAAGAAGACGCGCATAACATAGGTGAAGAAGTTTCAGGACTCTTAATATAACCTCAGTAAACAAGCACATACTGTATACAAATTGTCCTCCATATAAACAAAAACAAAAACACAGAATTCAACAGTCAATCCCAACAAAATTTTGATCATCTCAGCAAATGAACTTTCCCTATAGAATTAACAGCAAAAGGCACTACCTTACAGTTCTCACATCAGAATCAACACCTACACTTTGCGAGCCAAGGTTCTTTGCTTTGTTGCATGCTGCACCACTTTCTCTTCCACAGGCAGCCCCTTCCTTCTTCTCACAGCATCAATGAGCTTCCTGGCTGTATTGGGAGGAACATTAGAGCCATCTCCAAATTCTTCTAGCTCCTCTTCAGTTTTGGGTACAAAGAAAGGATCCTCGGGAAGCTCTTCCCAGTGACTGAGAACAAGAAGAGCACTTGCAGCTCCAGCAGTCCACCTTCTAAGCTCATCAACAAAACCAAAACTTTCAGAAACTGGCACATATGCATTCACAGTGAACAATTGAGATCCTTCTTGCATTTCTTCCTTCAAAACTCGGGCCCGCCTTCGAGCAAGTACAGCGTACATGGAACCTAAATACTCGGTTGAGGTGTTCAAATCACAGAAATACATGGCTTCCACTAGACGTGGTTTCTTCTGAAGCATGGCTGCTCTACAAGCATCTTTCACAGCTGTCATAACCTGTCCTGTGAATATGGCGTACTGCTCTGTATGTTGATTAGAGGTTTCGGATTCATCAGCCAATGGAGAAAGGTAAGCCTCCACAACAAATGCCAATCCCCACATGGGTTCATCACATAAGGGTCCAGCGGCTGTAGCTAATTGAAATCCAGAGACAACACTACTAGCGAGTCTCTCTGCTTCTAAGAACAATGCTTGATTGCTTGTCTCAGAGACTGTGTCACACTTGCTTGAGTTGTCCACAAAGTCCAAGCTCTTGGATACACGAGGAGAACCACGAATAAGAACAGGGCTATCGGAGTTCTGAATTTTTGAATCAGGAGTGAAGAGGATGTTAGGTCCAACATGCCTAGGCCCAAGTGCCCAGATCCTCCTAAGAAACTTCAGCCACTTCACTTTACACTTCTCAGCTCGATCCTTGTCATTTTCATTCTCACATTGAATATTACTCTCCACAGCATCCATAATTCGTCTCTTAAGTTCTTGAACTGATTTTGTACCTTCCACAATACTTGATCCTATAACATCTGCAAGTAGATCTGTACTTTCACCAAGAATCTTGGTAAGGGAAGATGGAAGCTTCATGACATGCACACGAACAACACACCTCCCGTTCAGTGTGATCTTCTCAACATAATCAGAACTCCTGGCTAACAATTTCAGATTCTCTAGTGGATTAGTTACGTCGCCCTCTATGGTTTCTTTATATGATACAAGAGGCTTTGATACTTCCAAGCTCACCTTTGCAAATCTCTCTTTTAAGTCCTTTATGCATCTCTCTAAATGGACCTCCCCAGCAGCAGCAAGCACATGTTCCCCTCTAGCAGAAACAGAAACCTCCACAAAAGGGTCTGCGCGATTGAGAAGCCTCAAGCCTTTCATGAGAGCACCTATATCTGCTGGATCTGATGGCTCGATTGCTACTCTTAGAGTTGGAGAAACCTGGAAGGCCATACTTGAAAATGGCCAGAAGTTTCTAGTTGATGAAAGAGTTGCACTTTTCAGTATATGTTGACCAAGACCTCGGATAGCCACAAGATTCCCCGCTTTCACTGAGGCCACTGGTGTCAACCCTTGACCCATCATTAGATACAAGGACTGCAATTCGACCTCTTGCACATGTTTCTCCATTGATCCGCCTTTTAAGGGGTCATACAAAGCTGAGAGCACAAAAATCCTCTGTCCAGAATGAAGAACCCCACTAAAAATCCTTGCAAATGCAAGGAAACACTCATCAGATCCGCCATTCCCTCTGTCATCTGCATTGTTGTTCAAGACCACACCATGCAAACCCCTTTGAGGTAGCATTTTCATTGGCACTGCGAACATTTTTGAAACAAATGCAACACAAGGAGCTTCAGGCCTTGAATCACAAACCTCAACAGATTTTCTAACTGTGTCTATCTCTGAAAGCACATCTGAGCTAACCCCATCATCTGAAACCTCTCTTTTAGGAAGCAAATGCAAAATCCTGAAAGATTGAGCAGCAACGGGATCTGGCAAACACTTCACCACCATGGACAAGATTGCGTCTGACAAAGGAAGCCAACGACTGATAACAGACTGAAGCACAAGTTTTGGGTCCTTGTTCTCAAGCTCGCGAGAAAATACTGACAAATTAAAGGACTTGATGACTTTTCCGAGCATCTCTTTATCTCCATCACGCTGCAATGCTGATTTATAAACCTTCCAAAGTGGCTCAAGGACGAATTGCACAAACATAGGTTGAGCTTTACTCCCAGCAGGTAATGCCTTCTTCCCCACTATCATCTTGGTCTTTGGAATATAGTATCGAGGACGCCACAAAGCTTTCTTCAGTGCAGCTGTGCTTGCTCCAAGTTTTGAAGCATAAAATTCAGCAAATTCACTAACAGTAAACCCCCACCCATCCAAAGCACAAACAAAAGCCATTCCCTTTCTGTGGCTGAAATGCATCTTCCTCATCATCCTCAATCAAATCAAAATTCTCATCGCTCACCTCCCCAGAAGGTCCAGCAAGAATGGAAGCAACATCCGACAGATACTTCTCTGATTTATAAGCACTAACAATCCCATTCACCTCATGAACAATCCTCAACAAGCGATTATAAGCATCAATAGGCTCCATCTCCAACTCAGTTATCAATCTATCAATCTTGTTAAGTACTAAACAAGGAGTGAGCTTCTCAATCCAGGCTTGGCGCAACACTGCATGAGTCTGAATGTGGACACCTTCAACAGCATCAACCAAAACCAATGCCCCATAGCTCAATCGAGCAGCAGTAGAGACCTCACTGCAAAAGTCCATGTGGCCGGGGGAGTCAATGAGATTAATGGAATGCTCTTTATACTGAAGTGCAATGGAAGAACTCTTCATTGTTATAGCCCGCCTCTGCTCTTCATCGAGATAGTCCATAAATCTCAGCCTCCCCGCCATCTTAGGGTGGAGCAATCCTCCCCCAGAGGCTGCAATCAGATGATCCGCAAGTGTTGTCTTGCCATGATCAACATGTGCCAATATGCATATATTTCTGATCTTCGCAGCATCAGAATCACCCATATCTTGCTGAAGCTCTTTCGGTGGCATCTTGCTCATCATATCAGTTGCTGTTTTAAACATTTCAGGAGACGCATTTGGAGGAAGAACTCCAGGTCTGAAGCTATTAACATTACCCTCTGATGAACCTCCTGTAAAAAGGTTTTTCCCCTGAAACGAAGAAGACATCTGGACCATTCTTTGAAGTTCTTCCGGTGACATCTTACTGAACTTGTTAGAAGCAGTTTTAAACATATTAGGAGACACTTCTTTTCCACCTCCAAATGCAGCTAGAGTGTCAGGATCAGCATTAGAAATGAAATTCTGAAATGATCTGCAGAGCACACGATCTGAAGTGAACAACCAAGTTTGACAGAATTAAGTTATAGTTTCAGAATCAGAAAAAAATGCAATTACGACTAAAACAAAGACTCTGATGATAAAGCAAACAAGAAGAAGGCAACTAGAAGTGCAGTTTCAATAAATCTGTACTTTATGATTACATCTATGGTTAACTAAATAAAATCATTGATACATAGAATCCACGCCCCATAGTTGATCAGCTTCCTATTCAGGTTCAAAGTGAATCTAAAGAACTTTTTGATGTGCTACTATTACTAGTTTAGCATAATGTGAGGAGCGCGAGAATTCAAATATTCAGGACAGTCAACAATAAAGCATCACTATTGAACTACAGAATCTTATTTCTGAATGACATGAACATACTTGATAGTCTCTGGGTCATCTTTCAAAGCCTGTAAACACTCTAAATCGGTCGTTGGAGCTGCAATACGAGCCTTACTTTGAGAAGTTGTTTGATCAGTTGGATACTCCGCAGATATACTAGGCTTTGAGGAAGATATAGATTCAACATCTCCAGTTATTTCTTCAATAACCAATTCTTCAAAAAAAAAAAGCAAAGAACAATAGTTTATAAAACATTTGATACAATACATGTATATATATGCTATAAACATAAGTAATAATAAATAAATAAATAAATAAGATACAACATACTTGATGAGCGTTGACCACCTCCTTTATTTAATTGATCATCGGCATCTCTGCGACAATATTTATCGACAACATTTTATGTCAGTTAACCTTTGTTTCCCAAAGGTTCAGAAAAAAGTTGAACAAAGAAAATAGAAATAATCATATACCATAAAATGTATAATATCAATGAACTTAAAGCCTAATCAACTGTGGGTATGAGGACCATTGATGGATAAAACAGATATACAAGGCACAGGTGAGAACCAGTTTTTTTTTATGAAAACACTTACCTTAAAACATCAGCAATAGTTTCATCATCAGGCGAAACTTCATGAGTCATGCTCAAATCAGATACAGCCTCCTAATATATTTTAAAAATAGTTCCTTCAGTATGCCAAAACCTGAAATAACACAGGCATAAATTTAAGATTGAAAAAACAAGGCTGCCACCTAAAGGTATATGAAGTCGTTTTGTCCTGGAGACTCCTGCCATGCGGGCGGCAAAGGAAACCGGATTACCTGGCCTCAACTTATTCCAATCTTGTTTTCCAATACTCCTTTCAGGTTACTTTGAATTTTATTATTTTGTTCATGATGAATTATTATTGTTAATTCGTTACTAGTTTGTCTTACGAACAAACACTGGGCTAACAATCTTAAAACCTTTATAAGTTGTTTCATAAGACTTTACAGGTACAAATTGAAACCACTGATTTAATTGCTGCAAAACAGGCTAAAGATCATATTCCTGGTTTTGTTTCCAAAACTGTTACAATCAAAGTTTGGTAACAGAACTTTTTTGCGACTAATTGATTTCCTTTGCAGGTCCCTGTGCTGTAACATATTTGGTACTTCCTAATTTTACTAAACTATGCATTGCTTTACTTCATCGATTTTTTTCCCAACTAATTTCAATACCGAACCCATGAGGTTTTATTTCCTTTTGGATTAAATTCGAATTGTTTAGTTAATTGGTTTCGCAACCGGATTTTGATTTTGGTTTGGAAAGAAGTTACGAATTAAAAATGGCAGAAAAAGAAAAAAAATTGTGTCTGGACGAAAGGAATATTTTGAAAATGGAGTTTCTGAACAAAAAGATGAAATTTTGTTTCTGAATCTGAAAATCAAATGCTTGAAATCGTTTTGGAACTTACCTGATTATGGATTTCTGGCTGGGGATCTTCATCTCTTTACTCTGGAGCTTATCCCTTTGCTTTCCCCGCGGTCCGTGTCTCTGTTGCAGGTTCCAATCTCTTTTTTGCCGCTAGAAGTTTCAGCTGGAGGTTAGAAGAAAGGAAGCTAACGCAAGGCAATGCTGAAAAGGTTTGAGGTTTATTTTCCCTGGGGCTGTAGCGTGTTATTTCTGCTGAGGCCCAAAGAGAAGAAAAAAAAGATCCAATATTTAGAGCATGTACAACAGAAAGGACCTTGGTCAGGGAGTGGGAGTTCAGACTTTGTGCTGACTGGACAAAAGTCAGGGAGTGGAAGTGCAGAAAAGTGGGTGTTTTGCAACAGAAAGGACCTTGAGGTCCTGGGAGTGCAGAACAGTGCTGACTGGATTATTATTTGTTATTTTCCTGTTTTATTTAATTCGTTATCAGAAACCGTTTAAATTGTTTATAATTTAAACAATTTTGGAAATAAATAATTAAGGACAATCAATAATTAATAAATAAATTCAACACGAATATAAATGAACTTCTAATTTTATTCAACCCCTTTTCATACAACCCAAAACAAACCAGCTCCAAGAGCACAAACGACTACTCGTCGTCGTCATGGAAACCAGCTCCAAAGCGATCCCATAAGTGCTCCATAAGATCTTGTTGTAGTTGATGGTGGATCTCAGGATTTATGACACTTTGTTGAGCATCCACTCGTAGCTGGTATGGCAATGGCCCTGGTCCGTGGTGCCATCGTTCCGGTGGTGTCCAATTCGGCATTTCTGGAGGTTGCGCCCACAACAACTCCTCCTCCCCATACTCGTACCGCTCGCGCTCATCCTCTACAATCATGTTGTGTAGAATTATGCAAGTATGCATGATATCAGCCAAAGTGTGTTTGCTCCAACTACGAGCGGGACGGGAGATGATGTGCCACCTTGCTTGAAGTACTCCAAAAGCCCTTTCAATATCTTTCCGAGCACCTTCTTGGCATCTAGCAAACAACTTCTCTTTGGGCTCGTAGGGATGCCGAATAGTCTTCACGAACCGTGCCCATGCTGGGTAAATGCCGTCCACCAAGTAATAAGGTCGGTCGTACCGATGGCCGTTGATCTCGTACTCAACAGCAAGTTCTTGGCCGTAGTAAGCGTCTTGGAATAAGTGGTTGTGGTTGAGGACGTTGATGTCGTTGTTCGATCCAGCCATCCCGAAAAATGCATGCCAAATCCATAAATCACGGGACGCTACAGCTTCAAGCATAATCGTCTTCTCCCCGTGGTGACTTCCCCGTCCATGGGCTCCCTGCGATTCGGTTGGGCAGTTCTTCCACTTCCAATGCATACAGTCAAGACTCCCCGCCATTCCGGGAAACCCTCGGTTGTACCCTTCTCGGAGTAAGCGGTCCATGTCCGTCGGTGTTGGTGTACGCTCGTACTCGGCTCCGAATACCTTAATGACGGCCTTGCAAAACCTACGTAAACATTCAAGTATGGTGCTTACCCCAATGCGCAGAGTTTCGTCCAATGAATCGGCCGAGGACCCATACGCAAGCATCCGTATAGCGGCGGTGCACTTCTGCTCCGTTGATAAGCCCGGCCGTGAGGCAGCGTCGGGCCTCCATCCAATGAAGTAAGGGTCGTGAGCCTTCACCGCGTCCATAATCCGTTGGAAAAGTGGTCTGCACATACGGAACCAACGCCTGAACATTTCAGGGCCATAAAGGGGTTGTTCGACAAAATAGTTCGCCATCAACTGCATGTGGGCTTCCGCACGATTTCTGTTAATCTCTCGGCGCATTGGTTCCCCACGCATGGCCCTCTGGACCCTTGGCATTACTGCCTGCATCTGCCTCTCCATCATCCGCTGGAAACGTCGCACAGCTGGCTGCATTTGGGCCCTCATCTCTTCATATGTCGGCAGTTGGGCTGCCATCTCCGCATGCGTCGGCATCCGGGGAGCCAGCTCCTCGTACGTCATCTCCTCAGCGTCGGACATAACCTCGTCGTCGGACATTTCGAAAATAACGAGTAGGAAGTGAGAATGAAAGAGTGAAAATAGAGAATGGTGTGACCAAAATGAGAAATGGGGTTGGGTATTTATAGGGATAATTTTATCTGATTTTTGAATTAAAAAAAATAGCCGTTGGAGGACCGTTGCCAACGGTCGGGACACGTGGCGCCACCACGAGCTGCCAGCGCAGGCCAGGGCGCGAGGGCGCGTCCAGCGCGCTCGGCCAGGCATCGGGGAGCGGGAGCGGGAGATCGGGGAGCGGGAGCGCGGAAATGGGGAGCGGGAACGCAATTTTTCGCGTCTGCAGCGGACCGGCCAGCGGGGAGCGTTCCCGGCGCGCGCGGGGCGGGGAGCGGGCGCGACCCGTTGTCCTTGCTCTTAGGAAACCAGCCCAAAGGCACGCAGGTCATCTGCCAGCCGGACCGGGTCAGAGTCAGACACGGGTCAACGACCACTGGTCTGTTCATCTCGTTTCGCGATATCTAGGGTGAGGTATGGGAGAAGTCTTTAATTTATGATCGCGTCTTTTAGTCTGTTTTCATGGAAATATTAGAAATGTTTAGCATTCAAGAAATAGCAGGTTGTTAGGAACAAAAAAAATTGTTGGGATGATAATCATGATCGGGATGTAATGACTCGATTAGAAGTTGTATCTAAGTTCACGCTAAAAAATGACATGAGGTGGTTGATATGGGTGTTTTGCTACTCTTCGTATCAACTTGATTCGCCTTTGTTATATCATCATGGAAGATAAATCACACCAATTTCACATACTTATATGTTTGCCCTCATATGCATGTTTCATCTTTCATTATTTTCTCTCTTGTCTCTATATGTTTAATGCATGATCATCCTAGTTAGTGATAATCTAAGGTTGTGATTGCTTCACCCCCAACTTTATTCCCCAGGCAACATATGTGAGCGAAACCTGTATATTGTAATAAAAATAATAAAAAGCTAACATAAGGTAGTAACTACTTTACGGTAGAGTGTTTTTATATTTGGGGTGCCCACCTCTTCCTCGTGAGATCGGCCAGTACGTTACCCTTATAATGCTCGTTGAGGTGTTGATTGATGGCTCACGTATGGACCTTTCAGACTTTTAATTACCTATTCCTCTTTGTAAGGCGAACTTACCCCTCAAGGGGATGACGATGTTTTCAATGAATGTTTTTATGATCAGTCCTCGATGACCAGTCATTTAGTTGTTACATACTTTGCTGATGTAACTATGACATCACCGCTCGACAAGATGGATCCATTGTTGGGGAAGCAATGTCATATATATGTAACATTTAAATGGGAAATTATATAGTCTAACTTATTCTTTCATTCGTTTTAACAACTAACCATTATGATTAGTCGAGCTCACAAAGTCGGTCAATAATATAAGGACGATGACTTCATTTTTTTCTTACAGATAAGATGATTGACCCGATCAACGGGTGGATCAGTGTTTTTTTATCTTCAGATTGAAAGGACGTGCCAACAAAAGAGAGCATGGAATAAGCGAAAAGCAAAGTTACAGATAGTTATGGATGTCGTGGCAGCAAAAAGCCGCCTGAACTCCTCAATTTATGGGGAGATATAGATGATGCATATGCATTCACACACGGTGAAAGAGGACGTCTCCATCGTCACCGATAGAGGAGGGCACGAGACGTGCAACCGCAAGAACCAGAGCTAAAGCCGACGGTCTTCCAGATGATTTCTAATTATGGGCAGTTTCACAATCAGTACTGATCGATCGACACCCAAGACTTGTACCAACTATTTTGAAACATCTTCTCGTATTCCTCGACTGATTCAACAAGGGAATGGTATTCCGTGTTACTACATGAGGATAAGCATAACGGTGAACAGTTGAGTGAAGGAATGGTTCATCGAAAGGTATCATCCTCAAGCTTGGATACTAAGTTCTTAACAAAGCTCCTCTACTTTAACTCTGAGATCCAAGAGTCAATTAAAGAAGCATGAGTTCGTTTCAAGTCATATATGTGAAGATGTCATGAGCAAGATTTGCTTAAATGTGCCTTAGTGTGATACTTTTACCAATGCCTTCAAACCCTTATTGATTCTTCAGTGGTAGATTGTTTTCTTGATACAAATCTGGCTAGTCTTGGTACTGTTAGAGCAACTAAGCTCATGCCACCTCAAGTATGGCGTTAGGATAGGAAAACGCAATCAAGTGTTTCGTATTAATGAGACAGAAGAAGGAGAACAATTTTAGAATCTGACAATGGACCAAGAAAAGATGTCCCCGTGGCGTTTCTCGGTGTAGGTCGGACTCGTGAGGAGGATCGACCGTAAACTCAGTGCTTGGGGTTGTAGAATGAAGAGTTTGCTACTCTGAGGTACTTCCTTTTCCATATCCCTGTTTGGATAGCTCTTTTTCCTTTTATTTTGTTCATACTTCCCGTAGATTTCTGGATTCACTTTTTCTCGATCTGTTTGTATCGAGCTCGTCGGTTCAAGGCATTGATCGTCGGCTAGGTTCTTGGGAGCTGTTTGCCCACCTCAAGAGCCATTATATAAGGTTTGTATGCTCAAATTGGGTTTGAGAGTCGTTCTCTCTCAAGGTCAGGGTCTAGATGTCCACAAGATTTGGCTTAGGCAGCTAGGTGATTTTTTACAAATGTGCTTAATGGTTGGCATATTTAGGTTAAAAGACCTCTATTTTCAGGGCTTCATGGTTGGTAAATTCATGTTTTAGACCTCCTTTTGTTTTCCTTTTCTGTTTTGTGCTTGTTGCTTTGGTTTGTGTATGTTGTTTCACCCTTAGTTGGGGCTTCTGTGGTAGTTCAGTTGTTGTTCTGAGTGTAAGTCTGTTGTTCTTCTCCCTTGGTAGGGTTTGGTGTTTATCCGGTTGTAATCTCTATGTGTAGAGATGTGTTGGTCAAGGATCCCTCATAGGATTGCTTATTAGGTTGTATTTTCCCATGTTCTTCTCTTCAAAGAATATTGGTAAGGGAATGTACTTGGCTGATAAAAAAACTCTTAAAAAATGTTAACTATTCAATCCTAACTAAATAGAGGAATCGAGTGGTCACAGCTCTGCTAGGGTTTAGGTTCTCTGCTAGGGTTTTGTGTTTCCGGTTTCCTCTTCATGCACGAACATGTCTTCGACATCGTCTGAGGGGAGAACGGTATCGTCGGGATTTGCCGGTGATGCACCAGGTGAGTCTGGGGTGGGTAATACTGGACTGGGGAGCCCGCGATCGGAGAGGGTACCGGAGTGGATGGTAGGGGATGGTCAGGGAAGTCCGGCAGGGGCAGAGGGGGAGTCGATCACCCCGGTGATCTCTTCCCCGGCTGCCTAGTCTTCGTGCAGGGACGAGGAGCGATGCATGGAGTTCTCGGTGCAGCCGGGTGATGCACGGCGGGATGTACGAGTCTCACGTCGGGTGCAGGCAGTGGGACCTCGACCGAGGAAGAAGGCGGTTCGACGCACAGCAGTGGCGCCGGTGTAGCAAGAGGTGACGGGGTCGGAGGACGAGCCTGTGGAGTCGCTCTGAGATGGGATGGCGTTGATCCCGATCGTCATTTCATCGGCTTCGAGATCAGAGGTCACTAAATCGCTAGATGCGGTGGCGTGGCGGCTACGGAAAGGGAAGGCGTCGGCGGTGTTGTGCCCTAGGGTTCCGGATGAGGCTCGGGATAGGGACATGGGCCTGGGCCTAATGGCTGATGCGAGGCGTGGGTGCCAAATTGGACTGGGTGGGCCGGATAGGCCTGCAGTGAAGGCGAGCTGGCATCCTCGGTCGTGCTCAGGCCCAAGGAGCCCAGGTGGGAACGCGAGGCCGGGCTGGACACGGGCTGCTCAGGGGGATGTAGCCCAATGGGCGGCTCGCTACGGGGCGGGCTCGGATCCGGTGCTGCGACCCGGGTCGGGCCAGGGGGTACGGGTGGATCTGCCCGGGTCGGGCCAGGGGGTGCGGGTGGATCTTGGACAAACCCGACGGGAATCGGGTCCGGAGCACCACTCGACCAATGTAGTGGCGGGGGGCGGTAAGCACCTCCGCCTCCAGGAATGAGAGCATGGAGACCCAGGAAGGGTTTAGTCGACTGTATTCCCTTCTTGGCATTTTGGTGACAATGGTTCTGCCAACAGTCGATGAGATGCTCCCCTACCACTTCGGGGTCGGCAATCCCGCGTTCAGAAGCCCTACATTTATCATTTAAGGGAGGACGACGCACGCTGACTTACTGGGGGAGTTATCGGTCCACCACTGTTCAGTTTTCACCTGGCCTGCTCGATTAGTGTTTTATAGTTGGTGCATATTGTATCGGTATCCATGGATGCTACCGCAGTCAACCCCCCGACCGCCTCTATGCATATGAGCACAATTTATTTCTCAGCATTTATGTCTCAGTTTATTTATCTTTAGTTTACAGGTTTGTCGTCAAACGAACACCTATTTACTTTATTATCTTAATAATATTGTCATTTCCTCTCAAAAAAATAATAATCCTTACTAATGTAATAGGAGGATTAATGCGAGCGTGGCACTGTTCCCATCCTACTATCTTCGATACCGAGCTCTCGCACATCGTCTCCACTCAGTCCCCTTCGGCTTCCCCTCATTCTTATGGCCTCTACCGTTATTGAGTGCCATCAATGAGCGAGTACTTATGACAATTAAGTGTGGGAACTCAGAAGTCTCAAATCCACATCCCATTATATTCCCCAAGACCATCAATCCAAGTGGTAACGAACAGATCTTCGTCGCTCTCGGAGATAGGCGTTAATTTTTTTTTCTTCTTTTAGCAGTGAGTCACCGGTCACAACCACACCAGCGAATGGAGAAGCTACTGTCGTAGAGGCACCGAAAACCGGCCGAACAGAGGCCTCATCACCCACTGGCCACAAAGGCACGAAACTGAAAAGGACGAAGCAGAGCAAAATGGGAGAGGGGAAGAAGCAAAATAGAAGAAGAAGGGCGAGGGAGGAAGGCCGCCACCGACGAGAGCCATGGTCGGAGCACACAACCATCTCATATGGAGGTCGCATGGAAGTCGGCGGCTACGGGTTCTCTAGGGTTTGGAGGTGGGTAGAGAGAGGAAGCTCTCTTGAGTACCACCAAGATATATATAATGGTTTTTGTGTGCGTGTTTAAATATGACATTTCTCTTAAACGTGTGATGGATACATGGAGGAGCCACCCGTCATGGAAATATTGTTTAGCTTTGTGCTCTCTCTCTCTCTCTGACCGCCTTACGATTCGCTGCTCCAGGGTTCGTTCTTCTCATTCTGCCCTTTCTCTTCTATTAATGTTTATCTTAGCTTGATTTCATTTTTGTTTGTTTCATCTTTCATAAAAGACTTTTTTTAAGGTACAGTAGCTTTTGTTTTGTAGCTCTTATTTGTTTTGTAATTTGGGGTTCAACCATGAATTTTGACTTCGAAATGGTATTTGAATCTCTTTGATTGACACTCAAGACTGAAATCGATGTAATTTTGAGAACTAACTATGTTTTGTAGCTAATCTTCATCTGAATTTATTTGGTTTTGTCAGGTTTCAGGTAGAGTTTGTTCGGTCATCAATGCCTCCCTCTAAAGGTACATTATCAAATTGAAGTTTTTCCTGGGTTGCTTATTACCAAAAGTTATCCTTCATAAACATGTCTTGATTTGATTTTTATTGTATTCTGTTTTTGCATATTGTTATTTCTCAATTTTTGATTACTGTTACCAAGTTTTTAGTCCATTAATTAAGATGGCGTTCTTATATTTTAACGGTGTTTCATGTGCCTATTTTTTATGGGTCCCTATGACTCGAGCTTCTGGTGTTGTAACCAAGACGACGTTGTGAGGTTGGAGAAAGATCAATAAGAATGAAGTTGCAATTTCAGAAAGAAAAAAGGTAATCTCTTTCCTAATTATTCGTCGTTTTGTTTTTTTGATGTGTCGGGGTCAATGTAGATCGACAAATCAATAAGGGAAAACGATGACCGAAGAATCAAGGCCAACCACGATAACACCATCTATGTGATTCAAAGAGCTCTAGATTTTTTATTTATGAGTGATATGTATCATCGTAT
This sequence comes from Erodium maritimum, assembly GCA_963921825.1. Lineage (NCBI taxonomy): Eukaryota > Viridiplantae > Streptophyta > Magnoliopsida > Geraniales > Geraniaceae > Erodium > Erodium maritimum. The sequence continues at coordinate 69,430,569 of OY997595.1, read as the reverse complement.
TGTTATGGCACTTTCGATTCATAATAGCTGTGTTTGTGTTGTGAAATAAGTTCTTAATTTTATGCTCCATTTTCTGATCAAAATCAAGGTATATGTATCCTCGAAGCAGCCTTAGTTCGGTTGATTTCAATCTCTTAGTGCATTGGTTTGGTTGGAGAGGACGAAGGCTGCTTTGGGAACTGTAAGTATCTTTTTTCATTTCTTTGAGACTTCATATTTTATTGGTAGAGATACTTCATTTTAGCAGATAATAATAACATTGAAAATAAAAAGTTGCATGGTATCAATAAAAGTAAAATATATAGAGATAAAAAATTGTTTGTGGCTTCAATATAAAATAAACAAAATACAAATAGTGAAGAGACCATGAGCTACCCTGTTTTTCACTTTTTCTATCAATCTCATGTCAGTAGGATCCATTTTCAGAGCAGGTATTGTGTAGAAAGAAAAAACAGTTTGTATTTTGTGTTTTGAATTATTTGACAGAGAACAAGAGATATTGTGTTTTTTTTGTTATGTATTAGTGGGTTTTGATTGTTTTGGTGACTTTTTTTGTGTTTGGCATGTGGATGTATGCCGGCTCTCTTTTCCATTGTCATCAACTTGGGGATGATGAGCAGCTAAGTGTTGTCCATATATGGAAGCAAGAGAATGAACTTTCTAAATTGAACTTGTGGAACCAGTATATGATAAATCATAGCATATCTACTATGTGTTCTACTTCTCTACATCCCTGGGAATTGTATTGACATGTAAGCTCTACACAAAATGAGTCTTGATACATTTCCCAATCTTATTTCATGTACTGCTATAACATGTTGATTTTAGACGGTACACAACAGAAGTAGATATGTATAGACGGTAATGTAAGTTTCAATTCTTGAGTTTATATTTTTTTTCATAAGCATAACCATTGTTTCTCATTATGTATATATATTCCAACTTTAACATCTAATAGAAAGCATATTAGCAGTCCTAGAAGAAATTATGAATAGCTCTAATCTAAGGCATAATTAGCATAAAAAAATAAGTGAAAGCTCTCACCTTTGCATTCAAGGCGTGTTACGTATAGCTTGAAATGGTTGGATTTATTTGTCACTGATTCATGGCTAAGATCATCAAGTTTGAGTAATTTGTTTTACTGAACAAACAAGAAGGGGTGGAGCCTTTACCATCTGATACAAGTAACCATTTTGGAAGATGCTAAATACAGGTCGATGTAGAAGGTTTACCATGGTTTAATTGAGCCATTTTTTGGTATGACTGATTTTTTTACAAGCGGTATTTTTCCTTTGGTTTGCATTTCCTAAATGACTGATTTGGGTATTAATATGTTCTTTCCAGAGGTGGTGGTGAAATGTTCATCGTCTTTAAATAGAATATAGATACCTCACAATGTTTCTTTTTAACCATAATGGTGATGCAATGTCCTTCTTGAAGTACACTGTAAATATTTTCTATGGATATTTTAAAGTGTTTTTGTGTCTGATGATTTATATTAAATTAAGCATTAGTATTTTCATCTTGGAACAAGTTAATCAAGTTAGATCGGTGACTAAGAGCAATTTTTGTTTTTGTTTTAGGTAGTGCATCTGGTTTTGGAGTTGGATTTGAGCTGCGTATTGAACTCCAAATTTCCAGGTTCTATGGTTATTACAGTTTTATTTATACATCAGGCAATGAAGACAACTTCTTGATCAACTAAGAAAGATTGAAATAAGTAACATACACTGTGAGATGAAATGATTGTTCTATAATACTTGCCAGTATTTGAATTTTTATGGTTATTGCAGTTTCCTTCATGCAGCAGACAGTTATGGTAGTTTTTGATCAGATGGAAAATATTGGAATAAGAATAACATGTATTGTGAGATTAAATGATTGTTCTTAGTTCTATAGTACTTACCACTATTTGTTAGACGTGTTGCAGTTATTGTGAAGCATATATGTGGTAACCATGATCAATGTACGGGTTTCACTATTTGTTTTGTTTCAGGGCTGCTAAGCCATTTTTCTATCTGGTGCACGATGGACATGTATTTTTCGAAAGGGAGAATGGTTGCTCAGGTTGTCTTGGATTCATTACAATGTCGTATGAGATTTAAATGATTAATGTCATTGTTGTTTTTAATGGGCAGGTAAAAGTATATGTGCTCTTTCATGTTCTAGCTAATGTTCATGCTATGGTGAACAATTTGGGTGATGCTCATGAGATGATTATCACTGCAATATCGACTGTTCTGAAAGACCATAGTGATGGATCCAATTGAGGCTATTTCAAAAACTTCATCAAAGTCCGATCTTTATTCCACTTGAAACTTTTGTTTTAGTAAGAAATGTCCATCGTTTGTCCATCTCTATATTCGTTTATTTATAGAAACTTATAAGCTTCATGTACTTTTTGGCAAGGAATGTTTTTCTTTTTCTCGCATCTGTTACTATTGTACTTGAATTTTTGTGCTTACAACATCTCCAAGATTGTCATGTGCTTTAATGACGACGACTAAAATTTCTGGAATGGAGATCCTCACGAGTATATGAGGAAGGTCATATGTCTTTACATTTGGCTTTATGTTTTTTTTTTATGAAGAGTTAAGGTTGACATAACTAACCTGTTTTATTTTTGTTGATGAAGATATTAGGGAAAATTACACATAACCTTCCTTAGAATTGGTTTATTTTCACATCACCTCCTTAACTGTTTTTTTTTTACATTTAGCACCCTTAACTTTATTTATTTTTCAGTTTAGTCCAACTCCGTTAACTTCTCATCCAAAAGATGTAAAAAGTCTAAAATGCCCTCTATTACCCATCAAATTTTCACCACTATGCCATTCAATCTTCTAAACCTATTAAATGTCTATAATAACCTTCAAACACTTTCAAATTTTAACATATGTCATTAAATTATTTTTATTATAAATACATAATTTTTTTTAATTTTAACTAATTAATTCTGTTTTTATTTTAAAAAATATGATTTTATTTAAAAATATTAGTTTATTTCTTATTTTTGTTTTTAAATAGTTTTTATATTTCCTTTTTAGTTTTTCATTTATTAATTCTGTTTCTTTGAATTTTTAAATATTTTTATATTTTCAGATTATTTATTTCTTTATATTTTTAAAATTATTTTATTTTTCATTAATAATTGATTCATTTTTATTTTTAAATTTCAAAAAATCTTTATTTTACTTTTTTTTTATTAAAATGATTTTGTTTACTAATATTTATTTTCATTATCTTTTTAAAAATGCTTTTTTCTTTATTAATCCGAAATGGGAGCTCTGGATCACGTGTCTCATCTGTTTAGTGGCAACTCCAAGCTCAAACAACAATAATGGATATTCTTTTTGATTGTTGATTTGATGAGTAGAACCGAAACCGTTTTTGCTAGTTTTGTGAAAGATAGAAAGGAAAATTTGGTAGCTACAGCTGGTTTTTCCCAGTAGCCAAGCAATAATAATGGATATCCTTTTTTAGCAGTCGTTGCTATAGTCTCTGTTCCCTTAAAAATGAAAAAAAAAAACAGATCTGTGAGCTATGGGGCAAGGGAGATCGAGGCCTTGCCGGAGAACGTGAGCATGGGAGTCGGAGGCCTCGCCGGAGAATAGACAAACCTGACCGGATTTGTCCGGGATCGGAGCTGGATTGGAGCCATATTTGTCTCGGATTGGAGTTGGATTTGGCTGGATTGGAGCCGGATTTGTCCTGGATTGGAGCCGAATTGAAGCATGGAAGGTGAGGAGGTGGAGATTGAGTTGAGGTGTGAGACGAGGTGGAGGAGGCGAGGTTGTGGAGAGAGCATCGTAGAGAAGAGCTGCTGCTAAATGGGGAGAGGAGAGGATAGCTTAGGGTTAGTTATGTTTAGTGTAGGTTTTATACAAGGATAGTTTGGACATTTTGTTAAAACATTATCCCATGTGCGCAGCACATGGGATTTTCCATCCAAAAATTTAACACCGTCGGACTAAACTGAAAAATAAATAAAGTTAAGGGTGTTAAATATAAAAAAAAATAGTTAAGGGAGTGATGTGAAAATAAATAAATACTAAGGAAGGTTATGTGTAATTTTCCCAAGATATTATTCAGGATTTATATAGTCCATACCTTTATGGACTTCATCAATAAGTTAGTCAGAAAATGTGGGAAGAACTCTGATAAGTTTATTCAATTCATTGTTGAGATTTTCAAGAGGTATTTTTATGTTGTTTTATCTTATTTTTATCTAGTAGGAGGTGGAGGAGGTAGAAGTAAACTACGCTCGGTGTAAGGCAGTGCAAAATCAGGGACACTTGGAGGCACAACTAAGGGTGGAGGAAGCACAGCTGTAACAGTGCTATTGAAGTCAATATGGGTGATATTGGCATTTTGCTGAGTATCTTCGCTTGAAAAAAAGCTAGCATGCCAACATTATTTCCCCACAGTGCTATTGAAGTCAATGTGGGTGATATTGTCTTTTTTTCTCTCTTATAGTTGCTTTTTTTTTTCTTCCTTTTATTACAACGGCATTTCCGTAATCTAAGTCTTTGTTGGCAAAAGTAAATAATATGATGGATCATCATTATGGTTTGAAACTAATTGAATCATGTCCTAAAATCAGGATGGTAATGAGTTTCAAAACTCTTTATAAGCCAATCAAATAACATGTGGATTTATATGTTCTCAAATTCATGCATCAGGCACTGCATAATACAACATGATGCTATTGATTTTAAAATATTTGTTCTATAAATAAATATGCTTATTTTGTTAATTAAATCAAGATTTTCTAAAATTAGGATGTTATGGGAGGGAGTTACTCTGTTCTATAAATAAATAGTAAAACCCGAGAGATCCAAAAATTCATGGGTTTTTGCTGGATTTGAAGAAGCCTTCTCCAAGTTATGGCTGAACCTACATAATTGATCATTTTTACCGATTTTCTTTAGATGGAATTAATCACACTTGATAATGCTATAATAGAGTTGCTTGGTCGTACACCCAACTCAACAGCTATAAGTATAGGTTAAACTACAAATACCTACCCCAAACTTGTAGCGTTTAACTGATACCTACCATAAAGTTTTTTTTTGTAACTGATACCTACTCAGATGTTTAGTTATTTACTGATAGCCCAAGCAGACAGCTAAAATGACGAAAATGCCCTCAATGATTTTTTAAATAATTTTTTTTAAAATAAAACTGAAGTGATTTTTAAATAAAACTGAAGTGATTTAATAAGTACATACATATACCTACCAAAAGTGATTTTTTAAATATTTTTTTAAAATAATTACTGAAATGTAGTTGAGGGTATTTTCGTCATTTTAGCTAAACATCTGAGTAGGTATCGGTTAAAAAAAAACTTTATGGTAGGTATCAGTTAAATAACTAAACATCTGAGTAGGTATCAGTTAAAAAAAACTTTAGGGTAGATATTAGTTAAACGCTACAAGTTTGGGGTAGGTATTTGTAGTTTACCCATAAGTATATTAGCAATTTTAAAGATCAAGAGGGAAGGTATAAGAACTAAATTAGGTTCTTGATGTTTGATTTTTCATTGTGGCCAATCTTTATAGGATGTTGTTACAAATCAAATTTATGCCCCCGGCCTAACTAACATCTCGAGTCTCATCCATAACGACAACTAAATTGCATCTGCTACACACAAATATCACACGCCCTCTCTTACACCATGCACCGCGCATCGCGCGGTGCCCCATGCCTAGCATTAATAATAGAGGAATCTCTACATGAAATGGTGCAATATAAAACAACTTAATTACTTAAGTCTATTCCTAACTACAAATATTTTAAAACAAACGTTTGGAATCAAAATCTGTATCTAGCTCTGGTTTTACATGTATATAATTATTGATAAGAGCATTTATAGTGGGGTTCGGAAGCATTAATAATAGAGGAATCTCTACATGAAATGGTGCAATATAAAACAACTTAATTACTTAAGTCTATTCCTAACTACAAATATTTTAAAACAAACGTTTGGAATCAAAATCTGTATCTAGCTCTGGTTTTACATGTATATAATTATTGATAAGAGCATTTATAGTGGGGTTCGGATTCGTTGACCCCGATTAAGTGAGATTCAAGATCGAATTTGTTGTTCACCCACAATAGTGATCGTATTTGAAGGGTCGTTTCTAACAAAAATAGACAAATGGGAGAAGAAGAAACAGTGGGGGAGAAAAGAGAAAAGAGAAGAGAAAGATGAAAAAAGAGGAAAAAGATAGAGAAAAAGTAAAGAAAGAATTGACGCCAGAGAATTTGTTGACCGTCGAGAGAGAAGCGAGAACGTCATTTTTTTATTATTTTTTAACCGAATCGCTAATAATTTTGACGAAATTTCGACACCCACTCTGGGTGCTCCCAGAGTTTAGGTAGACTTGGATATTCGTTTCACATGGGCTTTAGTAATATCGTACAACTTTGAACATATCCAGAAAGCCCATTCATCATATGAATTATTACACAAGTGAACTGGTCAGCGGAGACTGAGTTAGGAAAGACTCAACAGTTGGTTTCATTTCCAACAGAAGAAGTAGATCTGGCATTTCGCGCCTGTTTCGCGTCTCTGAGGTTTGTTACTCTTTCTCCGAAATCCTTTGTTATTACCCATTTCTTGATATTACAAAATCAAATGATTTTGGCTCTCGATTGAAAAGTTTTGTTGGTGTTAATTACTTTCATCATATTTATCAGTGGTTGATATGTTGATTTCTCTTCATTTGAATCTTGTCTTTTGTTGGTTGATTTTTGTCACAATCGTTTATGAAAGAAATCGGAACTGTTAGGGATTTTAATGCAAACTGAAACTCCTAAAATGAAACATCATAAACTTGTAGTTGGAATTGAATTCTAATCCCTTGTTTCTCTTAGATGGAAGATGAAAAAACAACATACACTGTGGAAGAAGCTATTGTTGCCATGGGATTTGGAAATTTCCAAATTCTTATTCTTGGTTATGCAGGGATGGGTTGGATCTCGGAGGCCATGGAAATGATGCTTCTTTCCTTTGTAGGACCTGCTGTTCAATCCGCGTGGGGCCTTTCGTCTCATCAAGAAAGCTTCATAACCAGCGCGGTTTTTGCTGGCATGCTAGTTGGAGCATACTCGTGGGGTGTTGTCGCAGATAAACATGGAAGAAGGTTTGGTTAAATTTGTGTGTGTGATACTATGCTGCAAGAGCACATATTGTGTTCTTTATAAGAAAATTAAGTAAAAAACGGTATTACAATGTCTCTAACTTTTTTCTTATCGAAGAAGCTCTGAAGCGGAGAATTTTTGTATGCACAATTCCTATGGTAACAGGATAACTTTTTTATAAAATTTTCAGTAGTTGGCTTTGGTTGATTTGATATTGGCCAAATCACGTTTTGAAAGTAGAATAGTAAATATCCAGTAGAGATGATCGAGAGGCAATTGAGTCGGTATTTCTCATAACTGTTCCATGAACAACTACATTAAAGTTAGGGGAAATTACAGTTCACTGCCCTGTACTTTGAGCACTAACCTATTCACAGCCTTGTACACTTAAATTGTATCAATTCACCCCGATAAACTTTTTTTCAATTCACAATCCTGTACTTTAAATCTATCAATTCACTACCCTGTATTTCGTTTATTTTATCAAAAAAGACAAAAATACCCTTAACAATAAAAGTAAAGCTTAATTTAAAAAGCATAAATAATAATAATAATAATAATAATAATAATAATAATAATAATAGTAGTAATAGTAATAAAAGAAATAAGGGTCTCTTATTATTATTATTATTTTATTTGCAAGGGTATTTTATACATTTTCAACTCTGTGAAACAAAAACGAAGTTCTCCTTGGTGAATTGATACAATTTAAAGTACAAGGCAGTGAATTGAGTAAACTTCTAAGTACATGGGAGTGAGTGATATTTTCTGACTCATCTTCTGTGTTCTACTCATACTTTGTCTGAAGTGTGAGAAGAAATGCTTGACTTCTAGTTTCGTTCATACAACACTTTTCGTTCAAGTTTCAGACTTTCAAAAAAATGAAACAAATTTTTGTTTGGTTGTAATTCTTTCTTTGAAGGGTGGCAATCAATGCTCTGCTGAAGTTGGCTAGTATTTGTGAGCAAATATTTTTTTCCTGAATATCAACACCAATAAATGCTTTCAGATCTGCAAGATTATTTTTTCATTAATATGTTAATGATTTCTTATCATAGAGTTCGCCACTTTTATAGTATGTCCTGTGCCAATAATCTCCTTCAAGTTTCTTTGTGCTAACATGTGATTTTTCTGTGTACATTTGCATTACACACAGCCGTTTTGCTGAATAGTGAACAGTATGTCTTAGTTTCCCCTCTTCTTTCTGTTTAATTCTTCACCTTCAGGAAAGGATTCCTCATTACAGCAGTGGTTACTTCGGTAGCTGGTTTTCTGAGTGCGTTGGCGCCTAATTATATAACATTGATTATTCTACGTTGTTTGGTCGGTCTTGGTCTCGGAGGTGGCCCTGTACTCTCATCTTGGTTTCTAGAATTCATCCCCGCTCCAAGCAGAGGTACTTGGATGGTTGTGTTTTCTGCTTTCTGGACTGTTGGAACAATTTTTGAGGCATCACTTGCATGGGTGAGCATTTTGATCCCTGGTTGATTTCAGTTATGCCAATCTAATCTTGATATGAAAATTAATTGCTTGCATCATCAACTGTTACCTAAATGGTTGATCTTCAGAGCCAATATGTGAACAATTTTATTTTCAAGTCGAAGTAGACTTTACAGTAATACTCGATTCAAATACTGTTTGGCTAACTTCTTAAGACCAGGTTTATGAATGCTGGAAAGTTGTATTCGATGAACATTCATTGAACTAGAGATATGCACTAGAAATGAACTATGCAAGTCGATGACAGTATGTAATACTTGCACTGTATACAGTTAAGGGAGAACACTCTTTATAGTCAATAATGTTATGTACTGAAATTAGTTCAAATTATATTATGTTTTTACTTAGTGAAAGGTTTAAGCTCAAGACCTTGGTTAATAAACTTTTTGCCCACTTGGGTTGGCCTGGTGGTCAGTGAGCTCTCTCTTCTCCTTGAGGTCAGAGGTTCGAATTCCAATAGATATATCTATTTGGGAGCAGAATTAAACTAGGCTAGAGTAGGATTTCCCAGCTTTCTTGCTGATAAGAAAAACCTTGGGTAATAAACTTTTAGTTTAGGAAGTTGATGTTAGGGTTAATTACCTTTTGTACCCCATTTGAATTGGTAACATACCTTTAGTACCCCAAAGTTTTATAATGTTCAATAAGAGTCCTTACATTTTGGCAACACACATTTAGTACCCATTATGAATTGATCACACATCATTTAATACCCCTTATGTATCGGTAACAGTACAATTACATGCTTTATGAATTGGTCATAGGTGGTGTAGACTTGACCAAAATCTTATCCAGTGTGTTACCAATACATAAGGGGTATTAAAGGTGTGCTACCAATACATAAGGAGTACTAAAGGTAATTAACCCTTGATGTTATTATGCTCATCTTAAAGTTGTGTTCGGTTGCAGCTTGTGATGCCAAGGTTAGGTTGGAGGTGTCTTCTTGCATTCTCTTCTCTACCCTCCTTGCTACTTCTTTTATTCTACAGCGTTACTCCCGAGTCTCCCAGATACTTGTGCCTGAAAGGAAGAACACGTGATGCACTAGATGTTTTGGAGAAAATAGCACAGATGAACGGGACAAAACTTCCAACTGGCACTCTTGTCTCCAACCGCGAAATCGAGTTGCATGACTACATCATCCCAAAAGAAGATACACATTTGCTCTCTGAAGACATGGATGCGAAGACGGGTAACTCACCTGTAACTACCCTTCTTTCTCCAGAACTATTTAGGTCAACCTTGCTCTTGTGGGTAGTGTTTTTTGGGAATGCATTTTCATATTACGGCCTCGTGTTGCTGACCTCTGAACTGAATAATAGACATAATAAATGTGTGTCAACTGAGCTGCAGTCAGACAAGTCTGAGGATGTTATTAGCTACAGAGACGTGTTCATAACTAGTTTTGCAGGTAACTATTCAAAACTCCCCAAGAGATGAGATTGCCCGACCCAGAGTCTTACATGTTTGTTTTGTTTTGTTTTGTTTTGTTTGGTTTCCAGAGCTCCCTGGGTTAATCGTATCAGCTGCCATAGTAGATAAATTTGGTCGGAAACTGTCAATGGCGGCTATGTTCTTCATCTGTAGCATTTTCTTGCTTCCTCTAGCAATCCACCAGCCGGCAGGTGTGACAACAAGCCTTCTGTTTGGAGCACGCATATGCATCACTGCAACCTTCACTATCGTGTATATATACGCTCCAGAGGCAAGTCATAATAGTTCCTTTGCTACTCTCTTAATAAAGTTGCCTTGGATAATTGCAAAAAAGTATCCTGGGGTATTTACTTTTTGTAAGTTGTACCCCTCTTCTTTGATGATTGCAAAAAAAAGTATCTTAAACTTGCCTATTTGTTGCAATTTGTGTAAATTTATTTCAAAAGGATGATTTTACCCTCTATAAATAATAAGTGAAGAATTAAAAAAAATCTAGAATTTTCATCCCCCTAATTTTTTTCCCACTTTGTATGTATAACAAGGAAGGTGAAAATTTTAGAATGCTTTTTTGTACTCAAGTCATTTAAAAAAAATATAATTTCAAGAGTAAAATCGTCATTTTAAAACAAATTTACTTGAAATGAAAAAATAGCCAAGTTCTGGACTTGTTTTGCAATTATAAAAGAAGATGGTTACAGTTTGCAAAAACTGAATACCTCAGGGTACTTTTTTGCAATTATTCCAAGTTGTATTAAAGATCTCTGATATCATGAGTCATGCACTGCTTGTTTTTTTTATTCAACTGTAGATATACCCGACGGCAGTGAGGACGACTGGCGTTGGAGTAGCGAGCTCGGTGGGGAGGATTGGGGGAATGATATGCCCCCTTGTGGCTGTAGGACTCGTGCATTCATGTCACCGAATGACGTCAATTTTTTTGTTTGTGATTGTAATATTTATTTGTGGAATTTGCGTGATGTTGTTCCCTTTTGAGACCATGGGTCGTGAGCTGAGGGACAGCGTCTCTACTTCAGAACAACAAATTAGTACGTCAGTCAGTGAGGTAGATTGATTCACACTTGGGATACACACACATACACTATAAGACTGACACGGGACATGACTTTTTTTGTGTGGAGAATTTATAGAAATTATATAAGATCAAGTGATATTTGCTAAATCTGATCATATACTAATAGTGTTTTGCATATACTGTTAGTATAAAAAAAATTGTCGCAGATCCTAACCCTGGACAATATAATTTTGTTAGGATTAATCATATATTCATATAAAAAGAACGTTTTACCAAGTATGAGGTGGATCCTATGTGGCAAGCTTCTTTTCTCGCGTTTGTTATTTTTCTTTTTGCTCCTGCTTCTGCCCTCTTTTCCTTTGCCGGTTACAATCTTAGAACTTGCTGTGTGCCTTCCTCTATAATTGCAGGCTCCATGTTGTCTTAATTGCAGGTTTGTCATCAATCTTTATCTTCAATTGCGTTAATTTTGTAATTGGAGTAACGGTTTGGTCATCAATTTGATGGTTTCGACCGTTTCAATTTCAATGATTTTACACCAGGTAGTCATTGCTATTTCCGTGTCTGGTATAAAGGTCCTTTGAGGCCTCGGGTTTAGTACTCTGAAACTGGTTTCAGAGTTCAACTTCAATTTTATGACAATCAGCCCTTTTCAAGTCTCTGTCCGCGTCGTATCGTCATCGTAAGATCGTCTTCTTCTTCTCTAGCTCTATGTTGATTGACTTTATTGTGGTTACTCCGAGCACCCTAGCTTTGGATCTGGTATGCATTGATTGTTCTCTCAATTTTAGGGTTTTTCTTCATATGGATGATTTTAATATAATGTTGGTGTGTTTGGGTTATTGCATTTATTTTTATAAGTTGGAGGTGTCATGATTCTCATTTGTCTTCTAGGGCAGCTCAAAATTGTTTCTTTTTTTTTGTTGTTGTTTGTAGAAGAATAGGTTATCTTTTGAATATTGAGATCAATCTTGGGGAGCTATGGTATTTGGAACTACTTGGTGTTGTCTTTCACTTTGTTAAGTGAAGAACTCATTTTGCTTATGCATTTTTGGTGTTGATGATGTTGATCTGCTGATTTTGCTGAAATTTGAGGGTGTGTTTTTGTTCTCATTTTCTCACATGGGTATGTTCAAAATCGGGTTTTTGTTCTTGCAATAATTATGACACCCTTCATTCCGTTTTTGTTTCAGTCGTGTGTAACTCATATAGCCTTCCTTGGTGTGTATGATTTTCCATTGTTGTTTGCATTGAATGGCATACTTGACGCCCATGCCGATTGTACATATTATATCATGCAGCTAAGAAATGTACAACACTATTATAAATGTATTGTACACTGTGTTCTGTGCATTCTAAGTTACCATATGGATTTAATATTCATGTTTTTGCTTTCCTTCACCCTATTTCTTTGTGGAGGGAAATTAATTACAAAAGCCTTTTGAGGTGGTAACTGCATCTACCCTTTTGAGGATTTTAGATTCTATTTTCTCTACTGAATTGGATACAGGAGAATTGGGTTTTGGATGGTTTCAGTAAATTTAAGCCACATATGCTATCAAAATATAGTATGTGGATAGCTCATGACACCATTTGTGTGGGAATTGGCAAAGGTTTGGTATTGTAATGTTACGGGATGGGGTGTGATGATTTTTATGATTATGTGGTAGACTTGACTTAAAAAGTTTTGCTAAACCTTTCTCTTTTTTAGACTTCATGCATTGAAATTTTGGTGTTATTGTCAGTCGAAAATGTTATACGGGATAAGTTTTCAGTCAATTATCTTGATATATATTTTTTTTTTGCCAAAAATATTGTTATTCATTAGTCATTCTTCTTTTTGTTGCTATCAGTAATGTGTGTGCCTTCAGCATTTCTGTCTGCAGATTGTGATATTGACTGATATTTGGGTTAAAAGTTATGTAGATTTGAGTTTGTGTCCAATGTTAGCGGCAATGGAGATACCTCACACGGGGAATCCTCGTGGTGGAAGATGATTGAGAAGCACCTTCAAATAAATCCTTATATGCCCTCAATCTCTATTCTGAGATTTTACTAACACCTGACGACACATTGCTTCTTAGCTTGGATTTATATGGAGAAAATAAAACTCCTCGAAAGAAAGCAATCATTCTTGACTAGGCAAGTGTCTCTCAACTTCACCATTAGTTGCTTATTGTGTAAATCTGTGAGATATATTAATGCATTCTACTGCTATAATTCTGAAAATTCTGCTTGACTGGATTTTTCTTGTGAATTCTTGCAGTTTTCACGTCACAATCTGACTTTAGAGGCAGTTTGGCCAGGACTTTTTGCCAATAAATCTGCTACTTATTCGGATGTACCAGCTTTGTTGTTAATATACCTAGCTTCAATTGCTTATGTGTTTCTGTCCACAGAAGGAAGAAGCTTCGGCTGGTGTGGATGACATCGTCAGTAATCAACGTCTTATGTTTAGCATTAGTTAGGATGTATATTTGCATGAGAATACGAGCTAGATTTGGAGCAAAATTGGAACTTGCATGATTCTTCTTCATGACTTACTTCGAAGTATGAAAATGTCAGTGTTCCCAAGAAATGCTATGATTTACACCTCGGATACATTGAAGTTGTAGTTATTTTCCTACAATTTTTTTTTTGAAATTATTCTTCAAAAGCTGCATTATGAACTTGCCCCATCTATCTCTCTAGCCAGAGATGGATTTGCATGACAATTTCTTTGTTTGTTAGAGACTGTATTTATTATGGTCATTACAACGAATTCAAAACAAATGTAATTTAGATTGTTTTCTTTCTTTTCATATGATACACTTATATGTGATTATTAAATTTTATTTATGGTTTATTTATGTCCCTTTAAGTTTCTGCTTGTCCTAAATGTCATTCTAAAAAAATAAGGGTATCAGATTTTAAATTTACCATGCCAATCGATAGAAAACAATTTTAGACCCAGGAACAACTCTAGAACAAAGTTTTTTTTTGGGTTAGTTAATTTGCTTGGTTTATATCAGATTGTGTTTAAAAGAATCCTCTTTCAATGTGCGAATGATTGGATCATTTTGGTTCGTTTTGATCTGAATCGAGTCGTTTTACATTGATATTTGAAGATTTCACGTTGTTTTTTTATTTATGGAAAGTGCTATATTATTGATCCCAATATTTTTGTGTGTACGAGACCTTTGTTTAAACATTTAGCCATTGTGTTGTGTATTGGGTTTGTAAATGCAAGGTAGGATGATTTTGGGTTAGTGAAAAATGGCCTTGCCATGATGAAACCTTTAATGGGTTATTATTACAGATTAGTTAACTGCTCGGAGGATTGGATTGTGATAATGTCATCATCTCACTAAATTGTCAATTTCAGCCCGCAAATTAAGGGACGCCTTGCATATATTCGACGTTTATCCACAATATTAAGCTCGTGTGAACATTTCACCACCTTGCTATACTGAATCGCTCACGAGGTACAATCATATATGGTATACTATTATGATTGTTTCGCATAATCTTATTACAAATTATTTTTCATTTTGCACACATGCTTAGTACACTTAAGAATTTAACGAGCCTCTACACCAAGCACCGCGCAACGCGCGGTGCACACTCCTAGTTATATTTAACGGGAAATGAATAAATCTGATTACATGTTATGCACCGACTGTCATTATTTTTTAAATATCACAACTCTTTTCAACCAGAAAAATAAACAAAACTTTTAAATTTTAATATTTGATGTGTTAAAAGGAGTATTTTGTAAATGTATTATGAATAATCTCGAAGTCTCTCTCTCTAAACAGAAGCTCTCCCCTCTCTCTTCCTTTTTGTTAACCCTAGATCTGAACTTCGCGGCCGCCGGTGATTTCTCGGCAAATCCTTGCTAGAAAATCACCGGTGGTCATTCCCCTTTCGTTTTCCTCGCTACTTTTGCTGTTTCCCTTCCTCTTTTCCTTCGATTTGGCCTCCGTCTCTCTGGTCCGGTCGTCTTCCTCCCCTTGGGATTCATCGTTGTTTTTCCCGGTGGTTGGTGTCGGGTTTGACACCAGGTGAGTAGATCTGGCTTCGTTTTGGGGTGTTGGGGTCCTCTTGGGAGGTTGGGGGTTTTTAGGGTTTGTTTTGGGGAGACACTAGGGTAGCTCTCTCTTTCATCTGAGCTCTTGGCGCTCTACCTCTCTCTCCGACCTTGTTCTGTCTCACTGGCTTCGACGACGGGGTTCCCGGTTCTTTGTGGGAAGTTCTTCTATGTTATGTAGATGACTTGGGCTGGGACGTTTTCGTTGTTTTGGTTGCTTGTCTGTGCGGGTTTTGTCATCTCTTGGTGGGGTCTTCTCGTCTCAGATCCTCTCTTTCTACCTTTGTTCTCGGGGTTTCCGGGTCTCGCCGGAGTTGCGGCGAGGGGTTTGGGTCTGTTATGACCTGGTGGTGAAGGATTGGAGTTGCGACTGGTTGTTTCCTCTTTGGGTTCTCAGATCTGGCTCGACGGTGGCTGCGTCGCTGCATCTCTTGGTGCTTGGGAGTTCGGTAAGCTTCGGTAATCCCTCAATTCTTCTACTTGTACTCCTCCCTGGTCAGTTGTGGGTATTTGGTTCTTTGGAGCCACTTCTCTCCCTTCGGGTCGCCGGTCGGGGTTGGCCACCGGCGGAATCTCTTTGAGATTTGAGAGTCTCAATTCTGTACCTCTTCTCTTCCCCTTTCCCCTGTTCGAAGTGATTCATCCCTCCTCTCATTCTATCTCCTTCTTCCTCTCCTCGTCTACGTTTTGTAGATGAGGTTCAACAATTGGTGTTGACCTTTGTTGACATAAGTTTAACGACGTGAGGAAGATTAGTGGATTCGGTTTTGGGGGAGTCTTGAATTACCGCGTCAGGGTGAGGGGTTGAGATCCCGGTCACCCTATTCTATGGGTTCTGGGTATCGGTTGGTGTAATTGAGTGGAGGAAGGTTGGTATTTTGTTTGCTTTTTCTGGGCCTCGGGCATTTGGGGTGGAGCTGGTTGGTGGTGGGTGCGACAGTTTGGGTCGACGGGAGTGTTGTGCTGGGACTAATTTGTACTTCCTTCACTCTGCTTCTTCTGTGGTGCTTTGGTCCGGTCGGTGGTGGCCGGACTTGTTCGTTGCAGGGTGCCCCAAGGTGGACCAAAGGTCTTCCGGTTCAGCTTTGGTGCCCGTGGGGGCTCGTGGAGGGATTGGCCTTCTTAGCTGTCTAAGCTCGCCCGAGGTTGTGTACTTGTTTCTTTTACTTGTGCCACTGGTTGGGTCTTGGTTGGGGATGGCCCCATTGTTATTGTTTGGTTTTCTAGTGGTTGTATCTGATTTGTTTAGACCTGTTATGTTTGCTTATTGGTTGAATATCTGGGTATAGGAAGTGTTAGACTCATTGTTTGTATTAGTTTGAGGCTCAGCCTCTTGTTTGTAATGGTTCTTGAGGGCTTGCCCTTGTCCTGTAGCTACACTTTGTAGCGATAGGATTTTTATAATAAAAAAACTTGCTAATAAAAAAAAGGAGTATTTTGTATACTTCGGTTTTTGAACACCAACTATACAAAAAACTGTTTAGCGTCACAAAATAAAAAGCGAAGATTGATAGTTAAACAAGTGTAAAATGATACAAAATAGAATATTCTGCTTGCATTTTCTAACAAAATCGTGTTATCAAAACATAGTGGTACAAAAGATCTGTCATAGAACATAAGGGTACTAAAAATGTGTTCCCAATCGAAAAGAGAAAAAAAAAATAATTAAGCGTAAAATAAATCGAAATGAAGCCAAAATATACCTCCAATCGCATAAACTGCATAGAAAAATAAATTGACAATAGAACCAAATATATCCATCAGCTTTATTAGACTGATAAAACGTATACAAAAAGATTGAAACATAATTTTCCCATGAACAACTAAGTACATTTATACAACATTGCATTAGAAGCATGGTTGTAAAAAGTGCTAGGCGCTAGTCGGACGGCGAGGATCTCTAAGCGTTAAGCGGGGATTAGTCGAGGCCTAGACGGATTTTATTATTGAATTATTTTTCATTATTGATAAATACATTTATGTTGTTTATATGGTTATAACAACGTTAGGTGTTAGTTGAGAAGTAATCAGATTGTTATTTTAATACTTTATTGATTAAATAATTATTTTTATAACATATATGAAATACAAATATTATTTTATATATTATAATTCAGCTTTAACATTCTTTTTTTAACAAAAAAATAATAATACATTAAACTAAAGTAATAATATTATATATATTTTGTTTTAAATGTCAAGACAAAAACAATAACAAAAGATAATATATAGAGTTCTTTTTAATATAAAGTTAAAAGATTGTTTGACAATGTATTAAATTTAGTACTTAAGAATCTTGTATTCATTATGCATTAAGTTGGTCTCTTAATTGCTTCAAAAAAAAGTTAGTCTCTTAATAAAAAAAACCTAAAGCCCTAGCAGCCGCCTCCTCCTTCTGCTCTTTTTTGAAGCTGCGAGTTTTTGGTCATGACCATGGTCTATGCTATGGCATGCACCATTGTCCTCACAACCATACACACAATACAAAGCGTTTTCCTTAACTTCTTTGGGGTTCTCCTTAATTAATCTTTTTTGGGGTTTCTCCTCGTACCCCTCAGGGGTTGACCTATCGTCGCCGCCGATCACCCCTCCCGTCGACGTGTGGCACCGTCTCGCATCATCCCCGACATCCAACTACCCTCCTTTCGTGCCGCACCCTCCCTGGAACGAACAAAGTCCATGTCGTCGCTATCGGCCTCCTCGCTCTCCACGACGTCGCCATCAGCAACGTGATGCAATAACTGATCGGGCCACCTAGGCACCGACCCTACGTAGCTCTAGGACAGACTCAACCACACCCGAACACCAACGGGGCCGTGACCTGAGCAATCCTGGAAGGTCACTGGATTTGGGACCCGGGAGGAAGGCCTCGACAACCAAAGCCGGTCACCTCGAGATTGGACGACTCAGTTGAGGTCGAACCAGTGATGATCAATCTGCCAGTGCTGGGAGGTCTCGGGAAGCTTGCAACTACAGATCTCTACTTCATGTCGTTTTTATGTTATCATGTTTGTCATTGGAACAATTTTATTTCTGTTTTGCTTTGGATTATTTTCGTTATGTCTCGTTGTTTTGATACGTCGGTAAGGGGAAGTCGTGAGTCATTGTCTACGATGTCAAGTAAGCTATTTTTATGGCTCCATGAGCGCTAGACTTGTTACGGTTGGTCCGGACATATATCTGGAACCCAAGACGGTTACGCTTTACCATGTATGGTTTCTTTTTTGCATTAATGCACTTCCCAGTTACCCGTTTAAAAAAAATTAATACCTAAGATTAAAATAATAAATTAAATTACATTGTTAGTATTTTTATTATTTTAGATGGAATGGAATCAGGTGGCGTAAGTGTATAAAACAGTTTCATCAAATATTATATTAAAAAAAAGTCTATCGTACACAATGCACTTTTTATTCTACCCTAGACCCATACGTGTCATACCCTACCCAAATCAATTGACATCTAATTTAACCTTAACTACTTCCTTTCCTCTTCATTTTTGTTGCAGCGCCGGTTTTGCTTTTTTGACGAGAATGAGGGATTTATTAATGAATATTAGAGACCAGTAACCCAAAAATGGGTTCTGGCAAATGCGAATAATCCCACACTATAGATGCTCACTCACGGGCATTTCTAGCTAGCGTATGTGCTACCTTATTTGCAGTTCTTTTAACATGAACTACAGTTACAACAGTTAAACCAGAGATAAGAAGTTTACAATCTTCAACTAAAGCTCCAAACGGAGTGATCAGGGTCGACTTGCTATTCACCGCCATAACTAGCCCCAGGCAGTCCGACTCAATCACTCCATGACCAAGGCCCATGTCCACCAGACTCTGTAATGCCGCCTTCATAGTCAAGGCCTCCAACAGCTCTGGATCCTGGATGCTCCAAAAGACCTTGCAATGCATGAAACTTGGAGATCCATCATCCTTACGACATACCCAACCACCGCCACCCCCGAACCCCTGGAACACCGTTGCGTCTGTATTAACCTTCCACGTCCCAAGGGACAGTTTCTTCCACAACCCGGTATCTCAAAGCTCACCCCGGCCTCTCTAATCACCGACACCTGAGCCTCTTTCCATTCCCTCAGCAACTGCTCTGCTCCACGAACGATACCTTCCACAGAAGGACTCTTCCCCTCCCAGACCCTCTGATTACGAGCCCTCCAGAGGTTCCAACAAATCACAGAGACGATATCAGCTCTAGCTCCTCCCCCTAACTCCCATCCGAACTCTAACCAATCTCTGAACTGTCCAATCCCAAAAGGGAGATAGCCCAACACCTTACTCCAGACTACCCTCGCAATCGGGCAACCATACATCACATGCTCAATCGACTCCTCAACACCACAAACCACACAACTCAAATCAACATCCACCCTTCTTACTATCAGCCTATCATTAGTTGGTAGATGTCCAGACACACCCCTCCATAAGAAATGACATATCTTAGGAGGAACCTTGAGTTGCCATAACCGCTTCCAAAACACATCCCGCTCCTGATCAGTCCATCTCCCTTCCTGAACCTGCAATTTTCGATATACATCTCGAACATTGTAATGCCCACTACGGGACCCCATCCAATACCAGTCATCTGCATACAAGCTAGAATTTAAAGGCACCCTCAAAATAGCCTCTGCGTCCCGGGCCTCGAATAAATCAACAATCAACTCTTCATTCCAACTTCTAGACCCCGCCTTAAACAGACAACTCACGGTCTAATGACCTATTCTGGAGGGTTCGGCCTCCACCCTGCCCGACTCGGTTATTAGCCAAGCTTCCCCCAAAATTTTCGTGTTCTCCCCTGACCCTATTCTCTTCCTGATTCCCCCACTCACAATATCCTGCGCAACCATAATACTATTCCAGATAGGACTAGAATTTGGCCTCTTCACTGCATGTATAAACTGTGACAACGGGTAATACCTGGCTTTCATGATACGAGCCACTAGACTATCAGGATTGCTCATAAGTCTCCATCCTTGTTTTCCCAACAAGGCTAGATTAAAATCCCGGAGAACTTTAAAACCCATACCTCCTTTCAGCTTGTGGTCACATAGTCCCTGCCAGCTACACCACTTAATCCCAGTCCCTGACTGAGCATCATTTCTCCACCAGTATCTGTTCATCTCTACCTCCAACTCTTGTAACAAACTGTCAGGGAGCATGTACACACTCATAGTATAAATCGGTAAAGCTTGGATGACAGACTTGAGTAGAACTTCCTTGCCAGCTTTACTCAACATCAAATCATCCCAACTACTGATTCGATTCAAAATTCTCTCCTTTATAAAATAAAAGGACCGATACCTGCTTCTTCCAAGTATAACCGGAAGTCCAAGATAAGAGCCCATTTCGTCAGACACCTACATCTGCAGAATTTCCCCAATCCGACTCTTAACCTCCCCCTCAGTATTCGGGCTAAAAAGAATTGTAGACTTTTCAACATTCACCTTTTGACCCGATGCCCTCTCGTACATACCCAACAACTACTTCCAACTGCATGCCTCCTCTTCCAGTGCTCTACCGAAGAATAAACTGTCGTCTGCAAAAAACAAATGCGAGACTGCCGGAGCATCCTTTACCACTCTGGTGCCCTGAATCAACCCTCGAACCTCAAAATTCTCAATGAGCCTGGATAGACCTTCTGCACAAATGATAAACAAGAAAGGAGATAACGGGTCGCCCTGTCTAATGCCTCTGCTCGGAAGGATCGGGCCCAACCTCCTGCCTTCAGACGAAACCCAGAGCCTAGGAGTCTTGACACACACCATTATCAATCGAACCCAATGTGTATCAAACCCCATACCGAGTAGGACCTTCCCTAGATAACCCCAGTCAACGCGATCATATGCTTTCTGCATGTCGACCTTAATTGCCATACTCCCCACCTTCCCCTGTCTTCTGTTCTTCTGCGCATGTAACACCTCCCCTGACATCATTAAATTATCAGTAATCAATCTACCTTTCAAAAATGCGCTTTGGGACTCCGAAATGATCTCATGCAGGATCCCCGACAACCTCCTGCTCATAACTTTGGTCACCACTTTGTAAATAACATTACAAAGAGCAATAGGCCGAAACTCCCCTATCCTCCTCGGGGATCGAACCTTAGGAATAAGAACCAGATTCGTGTCGTTCAAATTCCCAGGTAAGACCCCTGTCTGGAAAAACTCCTTGACCAACTTACATACCTGAGCTCCCACAACTGGCCAGAATCTCTGATAGAACCCCGGGTTGAAACCATCAGGACCCGGGCTTTTCAAAGGTAACATGCTAAAAACCGCCAAACGAACCTCCTCATCCTCCACTGGTCTCAGCAACGCTTGATTGTGCGCTGACGAAACCAATCGAGGCACCAAGTGGCTGACCTCATCCACATTCCCCACTTCTGCGGTGAACAAATCAACAAAGTGCTCCAATATCTCTTCTTCCAGCCCCGCTTCCCACATTTTCTCAACACCCGAACTATCAACCAAGGACCTTATACGGTTCCTACGTCTTTAAGCTGTAGTTTTCCTGTGGAAATATTTTGAGTTTTGATCCCCACTCTGGTTCCAATGTTGCTTCGCTCTCTGCCTCCATATATCATTCTTCTGAGCTAGCAGCTTGGCCATTTCCGATCTCAGCCTCTGGACCCGCAGTCCATTCCTCCTATCCCATTTCCCCCGAAGACTGTTCAGTTCTTCCCTGCACCGCCTGATCCTGATCGAAATAGAGTCACCCGACCGGCCGGCCCAATTTCCCAGCTCCTCTGCCGTCCGCTTCAGCTTCTCCTCAAGACACTGATCACCAGTTCCCAACCAAACTGATCGAACGATGATCTCACACTGGGGGTCTCTATTCCACGCTTCCTCAAATCGAAAACTTCGAGTTCTCCTTTCTCCCCTCTCCTTCCTAGCATATAAAATTATGGGAGCATGGTCCGAGGTGGACAATCCCCCATGCCACAAACTTGAGTCCGGGTACAGTTGATCCCACTGACAGTTCACTCCCAACCTGTCCAACTGAACTTCCCTCCTACCGTGATCAAATCGTCTGTTATCCCAAGTAAACCCGTAGCCAAGAATATCAACATCACGTAAACCACTATCAATGAGAGCATTACGAAAACCTGTTTGGAGTGATGTCGGGTAGAAATTCCCTCCACGCCTGTCTTCCCTCGAAAGTGTATTGTTGAAGTCCCCCATAATGGCCCAAGGGCCCGACCTCCTCTCGCCCAGACTACGTATCAAGTCCCACGTCACATGCCTCCTGTCCCATTTTGGCTCACCATATATACCAGCCAGTCTGATTAAAACCCCTTCCTCGTTCAACATTTCCATGTCCACATGATTCGGGGAGAAGGACAATAATGACCCATTCTCTTTACTCCGCCAGAACATTGCAATACCTCCACCTCCACCAACACTATCCACCGAGAAAACACCCTCCATACCAAGTACACCTCTCAAATTTTCAACCACAAATTTCCTACTTTTCGTTTCAGAAAGAAAAATTACATCGGGTTTCTTTTGAGCCACAAGCTCGATTAGGAACTGTTTCGCCCCGGGGTTCCCAAGCCCCCGGCAGTTCCAAGCTAAAAAAATCATTGTGATTAGCGGGGTTGCTTAGCAACCCTCGCCAACTCCAACAGTTCCGCTTCCTGAGAATCAGGGGCTAGGGTCGCCCCAGAATTCTCCACCTGCTCCCTGGACTCCTGCGCTCTTTTCCCCAATAAAGAGGCCCTCTCTGACCCCAGGATCGAGTTGCCTCCGAGAACCCCCGACCTGGTCTTAGACACCCTCTTGAACTTCCTTGGAGCTGTCACTGTACCAACTTCCATGGAGCCCACTTCATTATCCCCACTGAAAGTGCCATTTTGTCCATCAACTTGAGACTGCCCAACTACATGTCCCTCCAACGGAACCAGATTTAGGTCCATCACATCCACTCCATCCTTGGCCAAAGACGACCTCCTCAACACCCCATCCCCTTGTGCACTTCTCCGGGCCGAAAAATCAACACCAACTCCGACCCCCTCAGACCGAGAACCCCTGGAGCTGACCTCCTCCGAACCTGCAGTACCAGAAGGACCGTGAACTGGTCCCTGCTTCCTCCAGCTCCCATCTGACCTTCCCGGGGAAATGTTCCGTCTCGAATTGCTGTCCTCCCCTCCCGTGCTCCTCTGGCCCATCCCCCTTCCCGAGTCACGAGTCTGACTCGTTCTCCTAACCAACAAACTCGACCGTAAACTGTCACCATATGGAAACACTTTTGGTTCCTCCCCAACTTCAACAAAATCACACTCCTTCAATGTGTGGCTCACTCTCCCACAGCAGTAACAAAAATCCTGAAGACGTTCATAACAAAAACTCACCCAAGTAAACTCCTCCGATGTGCTGAGCCTAAATTTCAGAACCCGTCGCAGCGGCTTGGTGACGTCCCATCTCACCCGGATGCGTAGATACTCATCTCTTGCTCGATCATCTTCATCACAGTCTGCCTCCACAAAGTCACCCAACATATTGCCAATCCTCTCCCCAACCATGCCTGTCCTAGCAATGAAAGGCAAATGCCACAGTTGCATCCAAAAGGAAACATGGGTAAAAACCAGAGACTCTGGTTTTATACTCGGTTCAAAGTCCTGTAACAACAAGAGGGATTTGTTGAACCACCAAGGTTCCAACTCTCCCACCCTCAGTTTCGCACGTTCAGACGGAAAAAAGAATCCGAATACTCCCGGAGCTAGGGTTTCAATTTTCAGATCCGGTTCGTCCCAACTCCGCTTCACGATCTCATTGAAGACCTTCCTATTGAATCCTCTACGGGACAGCAGCCTGCCCGCCAGACCATATTTATACTTGTCTCCCCCAGCACTGAGTTCACTCTCAGAGATCACGAACTCTTCCTCCTCTTCCTCCAGCACAATCCCCCCGATCAAACCCTCAATCTCCTCCACAGTCGGCTCGTTACTTTGAGCCCTAACCTGCGACATAACGACGCCCAGATCCAGCCACCCAGAAGTAGTTGAAGACGAGATTGAAACACCGCCTGAGAACCAGAAGCCGGACGAGAGATACACCGGCGCCGACTTTGCACGTAACCCTAGAAGGCTACGACAAAACCTCAACTTTAGCGTCCGAAAAGTTCGGAGCAAAGTACCGTGCGTTTTTTTTACTGCGCCGCTTTTGCTATTCTCTCTTTTTTTCTTCCTTTTCCTTTTCCTCTTCCTCTATACGCACCAGTCTTCTCTTTCTTTCTTTTTTCTGTTTTTATACAGGTTTTACTTCTTATTTCCAATTTATGTTGGCATGTTTGCAAATGTTCCAATTTTTTCTTCCATTTTCCGATTTCTCATCTCACCATCTTCTTCTTCTCCCCTCTGTGCTGCCCGCACCTGGCCCGCCTAACAGTCATCTCACCATCTTCTTCTCCCCTCTGTGCTGCCAGCGCCTGAGCGGCGCCTCGCCTGCCTTAACGCGTCTGAACCATCAAAAATCGGATGGACGCCTTCATCCGCCCGACCCGACCAAAACGTGGCGGCATACATGTAAATTCCGCCTAGTCGGCACCTCGCCTAGGCGCCGATTTTTATAACCATGATTAGAAGTATCAATTAAAAAACAATTAGTTTATTCTCCCCTACTTCTAACAAGGCATTTTACACAGGTGGATCAAATATTAAAACAAGGGGAAAACTACAGGACTTAAACTGCTACATTGGCATTCCTATGTGAGAAAAATGCTGTAGATCAAACAATTATAGTACACTTTTACTACCCAGGTGATGGCATACAAAAGATGGAATCAAAGAATTGCCCCAATCACGAGAAGGAGACTTGTACTCCAAGGGATGTGGTTAGTGGTTTGTCGAAGAAGGGGGGCGGTTTGTGGGATTTATTCTCAGTCACGGATAAAGGAATGAAAAGAATTGTGCTCTCCTTGACTGATAATACTAACCAGTCAACTTCCCGACTTCACTCTTACTCGTAGTTCCATGCATTTGTTTACATGGAGCGAGCTGGGCCCTACCTGGAAGCTGTTCTTCAAAACACTCATGTTTGTATGTACAACTTGGTCATCCAGAACTGCCAGCCACCTCTGCAGCTCTCTGTCTCATCATTTCCATCACGGCAGCCCTACGCCGGGAATCAGACTGCTGCTGCAACCTCCTCAGATGTTCTTTCAAATCTCTGAGAATGTATAAAACAATTTGATCAAACAGTTCATGTTCGTAATTCTAAAATGTAATAATCAGAAGAATGTAAGGGTGAAATAAATAGAAGGGTTGATTGCCAAAAGTTACCCTTATGTATTGGTCACGTGCAGAAAACTACCCTAAGTTATGGTAGCTTACTGGACAAAATTCATGCCAAATTTTCGACTCTTTTACCTTAGTGTTCAATTCTTCACGCATGTAAATGATTTGTGGCCAAAAGATGGTGTATCTTATTGGTCACTTTTAACCTTAGGGTAGTTTTCCGCATGTGACCAATACACAAGGTTAACTTTTGACAATTAACCCTAAATAGAAACAACAGACGTTCAAAAGTTTGATGCATAAACCTGCAACGTGGAACATGGCACTGTGATTCTTTGCAAGCGCGCGCATGAAGTTGAAGGAGATACCACATTTTTTTACAGAGAACGCAACCTCCAGATGCCCGTGTTCTGCATTGTATACCATGACGGAATAGTCCCTTTACTTTGCGGCAATTTGGATACTGGCAATGGGGGGAACGGCATTGTGATGCATGCACCAGAAGATCAAGCATTTTCCTCAGCTGCATAAAAAAATCAAGTAATTACATCAGAAGACAGTCACATTCCAAAAGCTCACCCTTCAAAATCGCTCCTTTCTCTCGGTATAAGAAAGGAAATGACAAAGCAAACATTTGACACACTACTTCTGAAAGGCCTCATTAGCAATAATAGAGTGTGAATTTAACATATAAATCATGTTACAAGTTGCAAAGTATGAATCCGCATGTGTGACAATTTTTAATTGCAATTTCAAACAGCGTGTAGTACCTGCACAACTCGTAGTTGCCTAGCTTCTTTATTTTGTGCATCACGGTCAGCCATAGATGGATGATTTGTCAACTTATGAGGATGATCAATGCCTCCATCCTTCTGATAACAAGCATTGCATACATCATAGTCAGGGCACACTTCACAGCGCCAACCTTGACCAGCTTCAATATCAAGATGGCAAATATTGCACGTTGTTACAAACGCAGGGGCAGTTGGATTGTGAAGATGGTAAAGAACCATCATAGAGGAATGTTTAGCACGTCTTAAAGTATCATATTGATAATGGTTTCCTTGACAGAGACTCAGAAATGCCTGTCTTGTATCAAAAAATTCACTTTCAAGAATCTCGTCTTTATCCTTGGTATCGATGGGTACATCAGTGGTCTGAACCTACAGGTTTTAGCACTCAACCTCAGCAAGTATATTGCAAAATAAGTATAAAGCAATCAAAATCAAATAAATATCTTTCGGGTACAAATGACCCTGACTTCCGGATCACGTTATAGCCTTATAAGACCCGAATACGAGCTCGTTAAGAGAGAACTCGAAGACCTCGTAGAGACCAAACAATTTATTTTAATTCTCAGTCTGTTTATTTCATTCTTCTCTCATGGTTTAAATAGCCACGGAAGTCTCCCAATTCTAATATGACATTAATTGTAAACCTACCCACGTTTCCAAATCCTACTATAACTTGCAAACTAAGACAAAGGAAACAATTAAACTAAGGAACATTAATTAAAAGGAAACAAACTAATTAAAACCCCAAAAACCCTAGCCGACTTAGAGTACTCGGCCAGCAGCTTTGGTGGGCTTTATCCTAACTTGTACCGGTCCGTACGGCCCATAACACCAATCTGGGCCATTGATTTAGGGGATCGGACGGCCACCGAAATTCAGGGGGTGATTGATTACGAAATTAATTACAAATATATGCATTAATGATTCTCATTAATGATTTTTGTTTAAATCTGGGCCTTTGATTCCACGATCCAAGGGCCCAGATTGATAGTTTGTATTTTGTACGAAAGGTACAAGTTTGTACCTAAATCTTATCCTATATATATATAGAGAGAGAGAGAGAGAGGAGGGGGGTGGATTATATTAGGACAAACTTACTGCATATAGCCCATGTTTTTCCCTATGATGGATAGGATGTTTCTCTCTCTCCTCCAGCTTTTGTTCAGCCTCATAGCACCTGTTAGGATAGAAGCACAAACATCAGCAATGATATTTGTAAATCGTCAACTCTTGAAGAGATTCTGATGATAATGAACTTCAAAATAAGAAAACCTCTAATCATTCTAGAAGCTACTAACATGACTAATAAGATGAAACCTCCTGTATTTATATTAACTAATAATCTGAACTTACGAAAAACATAATGGAAAACAACTTATATTATCCAAATAAGATTATGGATCATGACCACATCCAAAATGCAGGACATAGGAAATTACCAGATACCTTGATAAACAAAAATACAAGCAAGGTAAACAAAATGAACAAACCAATTACCTAGAAACTACTGGTTTTCCCTTGACAACAAACACTTATCACAACACGAAATACCATATCTTATAAAAGTGGTCAACTTACTTATCACAAAGCTGAAATTTTTTGCACTGGTTGCAAGCCCATCGATTTCCAGATACCATTAAAACACAACAGTGGCTGCACGCATACTGCAAATGTACCATGATAAAATCTTCCTTCATCGGGGAAATGGTTTCACCAAGCTGAAAAGAAACAAAAGTAGTCATTTTCAAATGCTTTGACTCGAGAGTTGCAAAGTCGTACATAGGTTAAACCAAAAGGAAAAGAACAAGAAATAGAAGAGAATCCAGATATAAGAATTACTTTATGCATTAATAGCAGATCCTTCGAAGCGTTTCCAGAAAGATCTGATTGACCAGATGCTTTTAGAGCTCTTTTAGTAATGGTTTTTTTAATTGAACCTTTTTTGTTGTGTTTTCGGCCATCTTCTTCTTGCTGAATCTGATAGATCAGATCCTCAGCAGCACCAGGCCAGTAGTCACCATCAAAATATGGCAACCTAGCTGCAGTTACCTTAGCCTTACATTCACCGGTGGATACAAAGAAATGGTCGTATAGGTTAGTGAGCTCAACTACAATATTTTCCTTGGCAGCTTTTCGTAACATTAATAGATACCTGAAATAAGAAAGTACCATAGCAGAAAGATGGGTGAAAATATTATAAAATGATCCTAACAAATGTTTTCTGATGGAATTTATCATACCATTCTCTAAGTTTGTCAGATTTTGGTGTTTTCTGAATTTCTGGGTGGCAGTATAAAATATAATCTTCACCCTTCAATGGAGGGCAAGCCCATATATAGCAGCTCGTAAAACCCCGTTTCTTGCAATATTCAAGATAACCAATCTGGAAAGATAACAGTTTAAAAGTTAACTCTTCCAATGCATGTCAATGAAAAGAGTGTGTTAAGTGTTAGAAGTATAAAACTTTGATTATAAAACAACATAATTTACCAGGATTTCATGGTAAACATATGTACGTAAAGCCTCTCCAGTAACTGTTTTTATCTCAGGACGGAAATATTTTACAGAGTCCAGGTATGAGAGATAAACACGGCGCTGATTTGGAAATTGACATTCAGCTCCAAATTCTTGGACATACATACCAAATAGGCATACTTCTACACCTTCAATCTTCTGAAACAACAAAACCACCTGGAAAAGCAATTTCATTTTACATTTTGGAGAGGTTATTAAGTAAGCAACAGTAAAATTTGTAATAAATATTTGGTTAACAGTATCAATAAAACAGAATGCATTGACTTGGATGACCAGTATACCTTAGATTTATATGGAAATTCAGTCGGGTAATTCTCTTCCTGAAATATTTCAAGGAACCGCTGCTTTACTTCCAGTTTTTTGTCAACTGATGAAACAACTCTAATAACAAGTGAGTCTGCCCCAGGAATCTGACAGATTTTGAATATCAGAAAAGCTCAATTATAAGATAGAATAATCCCGATAGAAATAAGAAATAAATAGGCACACGTAACACATGACTCATTGTTAATAGTGTTCAGTACTTACAAACTGCTGGAGCTTGTAATAAAAGTCAAACACAAGACCAAACACACATACTTATAACACAGCAGGATTATAAATATAGTTATCCCACACTCAGTGTACATAGAGTTTGAGCAGAATAAAAGACAAAGTGAAAATAAACTTTGATGATGATGACCCCCAAATAAAAATTTCAGTTCAAGTAAAACAAGGATGGCAAATATCTTTTAGTCCAATAAGTGAAGTTGCTTACTTCATAAGTAAAGGCATTAATTTAAGCAATGAAGGGTTTCTCCATTTTTAGGGGGGTGGCATTAGAATAATTACCTCGTCAATATTTTTCCCTTGAACCCGTGCTCTCTCTTGTTTTTCTTGCTTCAGTTTCTTAAACAACCGCTGCTCTATATGGTCACTAAGGATTGTTCTTGGCAAGTCTTTAGCCCCAAGAACAGCACTCTGTGGTAAGGGCATACGCTCCCCTCTTTCAACCTCTTCTATATAGCAATTAGGGCAAGTATACTCCGCTTGCCCACCATCATTTCTTCGCCCATTAAACAAGGCACAAATTTGATGTTGCCAAGCTTCACACTTGTCACACTGAACCCACTGCAAAGCATTAAAAGTTGTATAGGTAAGAGCAATGTCCCTGTCGTTCATGGCAGTGCAAAACATTGACAAACAAATAACATACCCATTCTTCAGTCTCCTCGTCATTTTTCTTTTTTTCAAGTCGTCCCTTTGAGATAGCATTACCATCAACAACAATGGTGTCTCCACGAGCTTCATTATAGCATGGAATACAGAAATAATGTCGAGTGTCACCAGCACCCATAGTATAATACATCGCGTTCCGCTTAATGCGGGCACCACATGGTGTGCAATAGATTGGTGGGGGTTCAAAAGTAAGCTTCTCAACTGCACACAACTGGCAGGAATTTTCACTCATTGCATTCTCCATTGCTTGATTCTTCTCTGCTTTTGCTTTACTCTGCAGAAAGAAGAATACAAAACATCACCATAACAAGACATAAAATGACACGACACCTCAGATGAAATTTGAATCACTCATGCATATCTTCATAATCAGCAATAACAACTTCATGGCAGGTAACAGTTAAAATTTCTTATGCTTTAAAATGCATAGTTAATTTATGAGAAGCAATACATATGTGCCATGATCGAACACAAACACTCCTTCGCAGATATCAAAAGAAAACCAAAAACGGTAGGTTTCATATTTGTCAGTCTATCAAACCTACACTCCATAATATACAAAAAAATGTTATAGCTAGAGATCATTCAGTGTTAATGATGATCAATACATATGCAAGGTTGCCTTCAATTATTATTCTACCCACCACCACGTTTCTTTCTCTGGTGGAATGTAGAAGAGTTCATGTTATGCCATCTGGGGGAAAGATATAAATTATGGGATAAATGAAAATAAGGTATCGTTAGGCAATAGAAAAGTTAAAATTCCACGAAAGTGCATTTTCTCAGTATTGTTAGTAAGGGGATTTGACATGAGAGAAATTAAAGGAAAAATCAAGATCAATAGTTAATTTAAACTTTCCAAAGTTTAGCAACCCCGAGGGTTTTAACCAAATGTTGTATCCATTGATAGATTATTAAAAAAAGGGTTGCTAAACGAGATCTGAAAGGAAAACTTATTTCCTTTCGAACATCCTTTTCAAGGTTGATGTTCAATCAATATGCAAACTGATAGCCTTCAAAAAACTGCATAAGAACTTCACCTGACCAACCCACTGTCTAAGACCAAAAATGTGTTCCCTGACTTGCTCTGGTGTGAACAGTTCAGTCAATGATACACCTTTTATCTTTGGCTTTCCCGACTTGGTTCCAATTGCTTGTTCAACAGGCTGTGTGGTATTTTCTTGCTTAGCCGGATCACTCTTTTTCTCAACTTCCGCGGTTTCTTGACTAGCAAAACCAGCAGCCTCATCATGTATGATAGGTTCCCCCTTAGGCCTTCGGTTGCTGTGACCGGCCTCATTATCATTCTTCATCTCACTGCTAATCGGACTTTCTAGTTCAGAACTTCCAGGAACTTCCATCTTCATTTCTGTTACCTCGGATTTAATAGGCATGCAACTATCACCTTGTTGAAAATCTTGGTTCAGTGAATCCTGTGGAACAAGAGGTTTACTATGCACAGAAACTGACACCACGGAACTTTCACTCTCAGGAATGAGAGCCTGGGAAATCTGCTCTAACTTCATTCGTTTAGGTGGCGGGTGTAAATCCTCTGATGTTTTATTACTTATTGGAGTTTTTGAGATCAATCTCGCAGCACAATCTCGAGTATCATAGGATTTGCATGAGCCACTAATTGAACTTGGCAAAACAGCTGCATCAGGACGGGTTCGTGCCTTAAGAAAATAATTTCTAACAGGAACACAAACAGGGCAACCTGGATCCTTGCAATGCTTGTGGTGATGAAGCAGTTCTCTTGTATGACGACAACGAGGATATGAGCATTGAAGCAACTTGCATCCATCCATGTGTCTCAACAACTTCTGTACAGTTAGACAATTAACATCTTGGCATTTCCCCTCTGGAGCTGCACATCGACGGGCATGGCGCAAGAACAAAATCCACCTTAGTTGATTTCTAAATTGTCTTTCACGATTTGTCTTTCCAGATCTACAGGCGACACCACTTAAATTAGAAGGTTCAGCAGCCAGACTTCTTGACGCAACAGTTTGACTGATGATTGATGCTTCAG
This sequence comes from Erodium maritimum, assembly GCA_963921825.1. Classification (NCBI taxonomy): domain Eukaryota; kingdom Viridiplantae; phylum Streptophyta; class Magnoliopsida; order Geraniales; family Geraniaceae; genus Erodium; species Erodium maritimum. The sequence goes on along the minus strand of OY997595.1, from coordinate 69,398,560 downwards.
GGGATAAATTATTGCGTTGTGCTTCATCTTGCAAAGATAATCTTTGATGGAAATCGTCTTGAACATGCTTCTCATGTGCCATATTTCCATTAATGACCCTCCCCTGTGATTGAGTGTACCATTGCCCCTGCAGTACTGATTCCGGTTGTGCTCCAACAGCATGGCACCCCAAGTCATTTTCAGACTCCGCAACCAACTGGTGGGGATGCAACAATTGTTGCATGTGTTGCGAATTCTGGGACAGTGCCGAGCATATTTCATTTTGACCAGAAGTGAAGGAAAATGATTGAGTGGCCTGGGAACGGTCATCACTTGTGTTCTGCTGGAACTGACTCTGCATCTCAGAAGCTTGTGAATGAAGGACATCAATATGATTCTCTAAAGGCTCAGGCTTGACATGGCTGGCTAGATCAGATGTTAGCTGAGATTGGCGAAAACCGTCATTCTTTACCGAAAGTTGGGGATGCTGAGTTTGCTGCTTTTGTTGGCGTTGCTGATTAACAAATTGCTGCTGCTGAAAATGTTGTTGATGAGGTGGCAGGAGATTCTCTCTCAAAGATGATTGGGACTGAAACCCCATCTTCTCGGATTGATCAATTGACTGAGGCTTCGTATGAGAAGCCTGTTGTGTATTGTGCAAGTTCAACTGACTAGGTACCGAAGGAGAGTTGGTTTGGGATATAGACTGCAGGCTTCCTGAGCTTAAATGCTGGTTATTCATCATTGATCCAATAGGTGGTACAGTTCCGTAAAAGTTCTCAGATCCAGAAGAGTCAACATTGCTCATGCCATATCCATCACCTAAAAAAAATATTTTTCCATGAGAATGCTAATACATGAAAAATAATTAAGTGTTATCTGCAGAGAGGAGAGGTTACCCTGCAGAAGTGGTCTCTGATGCTGATCAAAGTGCTGATGTGAAGGTTTTGGTGAATTAGAATACGGTATGGCAGACAAATAGTTTTCGGATGAACCAGGGCCATTGACAAGTGGTAAATTGGTAGCATCCATTCCTAGCCCACCATTTAGAGCCCCATTAGAGAACCCATAAGATTTCTGCTGCAAACTAGACCTAACTCCACTACCCATTTGGCTTCCAAGGTTGTGCAGTATGCGGCTGTTCAAACCACCAACATGCTGCTTTTGCTGCTGTGGCTGCGATACAATTGTAGATTCAACAGTAGAAAACCCTCCACCAATTCTAGCAGACTCCAAATTCATATAAGATTGACTACTATTACTATTATATCCAGGAGTAGGAATCATTTGGCTTGAGATTCTCTGCATACTCATTGACGACATGTTCCCACCAGACCCAATGGAATAATTGGCAGGTGATTGTCGGTATCCATTAGACAGAGATGCTGCGATAACACAGTTGTGTTAGACTTATAAGAAACAGCAAGGTGACAGCTGACAAGCATGACTACAGTGACTACAATGTTCGATATTACCATCAGGTGTGTTGAAACTACCAGTATGTATGCCAATGGAAGGTCCATTACCAGTTGGCAACAGGGTCCCTGTGTTGACATGTGTAGATGCTATGTTATTAACTGGAGTTTCAACAGAAGTTGTAACCATCATGTTTGAATTCACACCATGGGTCATTCCAGGAGTCGGTATCATAGTAGCAACAGAAGAGTTAGAATTAACAAGCTGCTGATATTGCTGACTCTGATTAGGTTGGCGCCTCAGCAAGTTTTGCAAACGACTCTCTAAGGTATCCATGTTCAAATACTCCTCCTACAGTAGGAAGTATATGTGTTAGACAAAAAAAGCAATCAGTAGTTCCATGTCACCAAAGGATATTCTCAAAATAATTTTTAGGAGACCTGCCATTTCTCTTTGAACTAATTATATAAGCATGTAAGTAACATGGATAACAAATAACTATCTTTAGAATGTTTTTAATTTACATTTTTACAGTATAGTATAAAAATGGATGTCAGCCTATAAAATTGATTATGGGGATGATATCAGAGCATTCACTACCTTATTGTGAGCATGCCTGAATAGACCCTCCTCCAAGCGTTTTACAATATCATGGAACTTACTCCTTTGACTTTCATTGATTGGCTGCTGATGTCGCTTCATTAAAATTGCAAGGCTTGACAGAACAAGTTCAAAGTTGCTTTAGTATTCAGTAACAGACCATTGCATATATGATAATAGGATGCCCGGAAACAATGCCAATGATGAACTGATGTTGAGTACACAAAATTTAGACAATGTGTATTGTATGGGTGTAGAGAATTTAATACTAACTTATATAAGTGGGGGAAGGGTGAAAGAGAGGGAGAGAGAAGAACTGAGAGACAAGATATTATGGACAGAATATGTCTAGCAAAATCAGTCAAGTGTAAGAAATAGCAATCCGAGAACACGGGACGCCAAAAATAATGTGTATATGATGCCTAAGTATAACAACCATATGCCATATAATGCATCGATCATTTTCATACATTGAACCATTGGGAAAGTGACAACAGATGTGGCCAATTAGCAATTTTTACATGGAAAAGTATGTTACAGTTAACTAAAGAACAATAAACTCTTTTTCCATAGAACAAACAGAGGAGCGCGCTTAAGAAATGATGGATAGAATATTGGCATACTTCTAGGTCTGAACTCATACGTTATTTCAATGACCATGTGCTTCTTAAGACAGAGGGATTCGAGATTACTTTATAAATAAACCGTATGTGCTAAATAGTTAATGACCAGGTACCAAACTAATAGAATTGCTGATTTCATGCCCAACATTGAATACAGCTTACATCTTTTCCTGCATAAATCCCCGGGCTCTGTGAAGCTCATGGTCCATACTGAAGGCAGATCTATTGGCAGCAGCATTGCCTAAATTTTGCAGCTGCTGAGGGATGGCATTTCCATTTTGCTGCTGCTGCTGCTGCATCTGATTAGATAATTGCCCTGTTACTTGTCCAGACATATGTGTCTGCACATTCATCCTCAAAGCAGAATCTTCAAACTTCAAATGACCAATTTGAAAATGCCACCCTCACTCATGATTTGAGCTAAACTTCAAGCAAAAACCAACTCAAACTCTCAACTAAGATTGCCAATGAAATCACCTGGTTCAAGCCATTGATTTGAACCAATTGAAATGAGTCAATGAATAAAAATGAGGAATTTAGACCAAGAAGGGCAAATCAAAATTCAATCATCCAGTAACCTCTAAACTGAAATTGAATCCAAAATCCAAATCTAAACAGCACAGATAGATTCCATTAGTGTCCAGGACATGCAATCGAATCCGATCAATAGTCACGAAATCATAAACCCTAGGGGAAGAGGGTCGACACGAACCTGAAAAGGAAAGTGGTTTTTGTAAGATAGGAGTGCAATTGAGAGCAGCAGAGGTCGAAACGTATGATAACCTAGCAGCAGGGAATGGTAATTTTACAGGAAATCGAAAACGAAGACGACGATCGATGAAACGAGCAGACGCAAGGTCGGTCACCACCCTCAATTTCTCGCACGTGTGAAATTCAGCACACGAATCAGCCCACACATGATATATACGATTCAGGAAATGGAATCGCAAGTAAAGTCCAACTATTTTTGGGTTTTGAAGTTTTGGGGGTTGAGGTCGGAGTTGGACTGTTTGATTTTGGATTTGGACTTTAGATTAATGTTCCGAGGAAAATGTAAAAATTGCCCATTCTTACAAGTTTCTTAACTATCGAATTCAAGTAAATAAACGTTGATGAATTTGGTTGTATAAATTTAGTCTCATCAAAGACATATGATTTTAATATTAAAATACATGAGTACATAACTATGTTTTCTTCAAAAAAAAAAAGTACCTAACTATGGATATTGTCTTATAGATAAAAATCACTATATATCAAGGAAAAAAAAGATAAAGGTCACTTTAACAACTATTTTGTTAGAAGATGGCGTTTGGGGAGGGTGAACATTCGCTGTCGAGCTTTATCCGCCGAAATACCTCCTAGTGAGAGAAGCTCTCGCTTCTCTCTAAAACCTTCGACCCCCAACCCTAGTTCTTGCCCCTCTCTTCTTTTTCGCCGCGCTCCGGCCATCGGTGACTGTCTCGGCTTCGGCCTTGACAGTCACCGGTGGATCCTCCCTCTACACCTTCTTTCCTTTCACCGCTGGCACTTTTTCGGACCCGAACTTCCCGTCTTCATCGATTTTTTCTTGAACCTTCAGATCTGGCCCTTTGGGCGACAGATCTACCTCCGTGACCGTTGATATTGACTTAGATCTACTTGATCTTCGCACATCTCGGTCATTTGGGTATGGATCGTGAAAGTTTCGGTGGCGGTGCTTCTTCCGGTGGGTTTCTGTAACCGAGGGCCTAACGTGCGCTTCTTCCTCGCCCTTCCCTCTTAGATCTTTGGCTCTGGCTTCTCGTCTCCGCTTTGGTAGAGACGATGGAGTTGGATCTCTCCCTTATGGTCGTGTTTCTCGGTGCTGGCCGTGGACGAAGACTCCGACCTCGAGCTTTAGGGGATCTGGCTGGATCTGCTCTCGCTTCCTCGCCTTTCTGAAACCAGGTACTTTCTCCCCGTTAATCTCTATGCGACTTCATTTTCCAGATCTACTGTGAGATCTGGACCTCACGGCTGGGGTTGCCCGTCGTGGGGGGTTAAGCCTAATGGCTGTTGGAAGCTCGTTTTAGGGCTTTTCTTGGGGGAAGGGCACTGGTTCTAGGGGTGGGAAGGATTGAACCGACCAACCCTTTTGGATCGTCGTGCGGTCTTGGTCGTCGATGTTTCCTTCAGGTTTTTGGTTTCGGTTGTTGGGGATGGCGCGATTAGACTCGTATTTTGGTCTTTGTTTGCTTTACCTCATTCAGATGAACTTAGTTCCTCCTGCTTATGCTTGGTTTGTCCCTTGACATTTCTCTTTCTCTATTTGCTTTGTTTGGACCGGTTTGGTTCTATTTCTCTGGCGGTGGTGCTCGGAGCGTTCTGTGCTTCATTTCTGATAAGATGGTGTCTGGTCGTCTTGGGCTCGGCATTTGGTGGACGTGGGGCTCGAGGCTGTGCTTGTGCATAGCTTCTAGGTTTTTCTGTTTCTTTGGTTTTTCTGTTGTTGGGCCTTGTTTGCCTTTTCACTTTAGTTTGTTGTTGGGCTTGGCCCTCGTTTTCTGTTTGGTTGTTTCTGGTTGTGTACTGTTGATGTAATCTTGTTTGCTTCATTTACAAAAATCTGGGTATAGGCTGATGTTAGACCCGTGTGTTTGTTTTATATTTCCGTTGGAAAGTTCTGTTGGTTGTATTTGGTGGGTTTTTCCCTTACCTTCGAATTTCACTTTGAAATCGTTGGTTTTATAAAACAAAAAATTGCTGATAAAAAATAACAAGTATTTTGTTAGTGTCTGTTGTTACTTAGTTCATTGCTTCATGAAAAATAATTGTATTTGACTGTCATAAGTTAAATAACATAATATATGATAAATTTCTATTATGTGTAAAGTTTGAGAGGTTTACTCTTTAGAACCTTCAAATTTATCGGATAAAGTTGTAGTGTTTAACTTGATTTACAAAACCGTCTGTCCTTCTAGTATGTAACATTTTTACTATGAATTTTAACGTACCTTGTGATGTTTGTCATAACTTATTGATAATGGTATTTTGACTATTTTCAAAATAACTCATTAATCGTTTATTTACATTGAGTTGTGACGTTTTTAATCCAAACACATCATTTTGTTCATTTATTTTAAATAGATGTGTATGTGACATAGTTATCAATTTGTATATTCACGATGGAACTTGATCCTATCATTGTGCTAACTTCCTAATTATTTTATCCATATCAAATTGTGACGTCACACACAAACTCGAATTAAAACAATCCAAAACTTTTAAGATAGTGCTTTGATCCTACCTTGACCAAATTGGTACGGACTGCGCGATGATAGGCTGGTGACTCGTGAAATGCCTGTGGGCATTACGGCCCAATAATACTCGTTTAGATAGGCCCCGTTTCTTTCGGTATCTAGTCAAAAGTGTAGTCAATGAAATACACATGCACAAATACACTCTTGAAGAAGTGAACGAACAAAATGGCAATGGCAACATGTCACGAGAGTGAAGATGGTTAATGACAAGAACAAACCAAAAGTTTAATTCATGGCAAATAAAAGAACAGTAAATTAAACAAAGTAAGCGGCTTCGAATTAAGAATTAAGGTAGTTTTCTCTTTTGTTTATGGTTTGTTTTAGAACACATGTAGTGGGAGGTCGATTCCTCGGGCTCATTTAACAAAAAGTTGGGGTCGTTTCTTGGTTGTATCGGTGTGGAGGTCAATGTTGGTTTGTCGATTCTGACTAAAATCTCTAATTGTTCGGAAGAGAAAGACCGATAAAGAAGAGAAAGAATAAAAAATAGAATTTAGATATATTTGTCGACGATTAAGAAAGATTCAATATAAAAATGAGAAAATTTCATCTCTTTCAATGTATTTTGGTTGAATCTACAGACATCAACGGAACAAAATCGACCCACAATAACATACGTTCCAATGTCAAGTTTAGTGGTGCTTGAAGCTATTCTATATTATAGCCTGTGGTTGTGGATGATTTAAATTTCTGTTTTTTTTTCCTTGGCTTATCCAATATAGAAACTACGGACGAGAACGAGTGAATGAGAAAGCAACTGATCGTGAGTTAACTCTCGGCGAGGGATTATTTGTTTTGTGCCTATCTTCTTATCCAAGTTTTCCTTCCTTTTTTGGCTGTGTTATTTTTGCGGACAATTATTTTCTAAATAATATAATGGGGCATGGTATGATAAGTTATTATAGTATTTAAAAAAGCATGGTCCCAAACAATTTATTGTTTACGCCGTTAAAAAATCAAAAGAAGGTATTTAATGGCACTTCAAGAGTTTGAGAGAGTAGAGCATTAGAATATGTACGGGGTGAGACTCGTATATGGTGTTTATGAGTTGAGACTTGTACTGACTATATAGATTTGTAAGTTGAGATTTATGTACTGGGTTGTGTTTCACACTGTAAGAGTCATATATAACATTCATAAGTGAGAAAAAGCAAGTCGTATTTTTTTATGTAATTTTTGATACACACAACCTCAATGAGGTTCTCTCATACCTTAAAAGGGTCGTCGCCGTCGCCGTCAACCACCACCTTCTCCATTCGCCCTCTACCTCTCTCGCCATCACCACCACTCACACAGTCCTCCTCTCTCCACGACATCGCCGTCGCCAGCCACGCTGCCTTCTCTTCCCCGAGTTCGCCGCTACGTTCGTCGCCGCCGCCGCCAGATCTCGCTGACCACTGTCTCCCCCTTCGCCATCACCATCGCCGTCACACAGCCATGGATCCAGGTAACCAGATTCGCTCCAACGTTACCCAACCGATCACATCGAACTTTCACCCCGACGCCCTCATCTCCTCATCGTCGGATGACTGCCCATCCGGCTGCACCGCCCTCGGCCTGACCTTTTACGAGGGCCACCATGGAGTACCCATTTAACGCCGGGTTGGCATATGATCGAGCCTTACCGAGTTGGAGATTGGCCAATCTCCCCTCCAAATCCGGATGGCGACGAAGTCGGCGGACAGACAGGGCCTGGCACGATCGGATCCCGACTGGGGGCGGGGGTGGATGTCCTGGGATCCCCTGTGTCGCCGCTGCCGATGCTCTGGATTCCTATTGAAAAAGGGAATCCCGATAGGGCCCTCACTCGTATGGTGTCACCGCTGGCGTCACCTCTGGATGGAGAACCGTGGATCCCGCTGGGACCGGCGAAGGGTCAAGCATCGGGGATAAAGGTCTGTGCAGGGGCAGCTGGAAGAGCGGAGGTCCAGAGGCCTCCGATGGAGGAATGATCGGCCCCAGCAGGGGTGGGAGGCGTCGTTATCAGCCTATACCCACAGACCCGGGGTAGCCAATGCTGGGAGGTCCCGGGCAGCCTGCACTATCAGCACCAATCATTTTACTTTACTGCTATTTCTGTTATGGTTTTTGGGATTATGTTTTTCTGTTGGTTTTGGACATTACTTTATTTTCCCCCGTTATGTTGAAACGGCGGTAGGGGGTTATCTTGAGTTGTTGCCCACAAGTTCAAGTGGGCTAAAATTATGGGTCCATGAGCGCCGGGCTTGCTACGGTCGGCCCGGACAAACATCTGGAACCCGATGTGGTCACGGCTCACTTTGTCTGATTGCCAGTTAGCATTAATGAAATTGCCGGTTACCCGTTTCAAAAAAAATATTCATAAGTTGAGTGGATGTTGATTGGATTCTGGTTTGATATTTTGTTAAATTTATTAAATTTTGATTTAAAACAATAAATATTAAATAAAATTGACAAAATTAATTAATAAATTAACTAAAATAAATTAGGCTTGAACTTTTATTAATCTCCGAATAATACATTGATTATTGATTGATAAGACAATTGTTGCATAGAAAAATCATCTCACTCGTCGTCCGATTGATAAGTCGCTCCAAACTGATCTCATATGTGTTGAAGAAGGTCCTCATGAAGTTGTCGGTGGGTGAGATCATTTGTCACACTGAGTCGAGCGGCCAAGCGTTGTTGGTAGTACAAGGGACCTCCTTGATGCCATCGTTCAGGTAGTGTCCAATACGGTATATCCGGAGGTGCAACGTAATACAAGTCGTCATCTCCTGCTTTGTACCGATCGCGTTCTACAATTATATTGTATATTATGATACAAGTGTGCATGATATCAGCCAAAGTCGTCCTCTTCCAAACACGAACGGGCTGAGAAATTATGTGTCACCGTGCTTGGAGGACTCCAAAAGCCCGTTCAATATCTTTCCGACAACCTTCTTGAATTTTAGCAAACAATTTCTGTTTGCGAGTATGGGGATGACAAATCGACTTCACGAAACGACTCCAAGATGGGTAAATACCGTCAACCAAATAATAAGGTCGGTCGTAACGATACTCGTTGATCTCGTACTCCACGGAAAATTCACGACCATGAAAAATGTCCTTGAATAAGTGGCCGGCGTTGAGGACGTTGATGTCGTTGTTGGAGTCATCCATCCCAAAAAACGAATGTCAAATCCACAAACCACGGGATGCTACAACTTCCAACATAACGGTTGGATCCCCGTGGTGGTCTCCCGGGTCATAGGCTCCCTACAATGCGACTGGGCAATTCTTCCACTGTCAATGCATGCATTCAAGACTCCCAATCATGCCGGGGAACCCTCGGTTGTACTCCGATTCGAGTAATCGGGTCAAGCCCTCTTCCATTGGTTTACGCTCGTATTCTTCCATGAAAACCTCAACAACGGCCTTACAAAATCGACGTACACATTTGAGTATGGTACTTACCCCACTACGTAGGGATTCGTCCAATGAATCGGCTGAACACCCATAAGCTAGCATTCGTAACGCGACAGTGCATTTCTGGTGTGTTGATAACCACATGCGTCTTGCACTGTTCGGCTTCTGAATTAAGTAATTGTCATGCTCTGCTACCTTTTCCGTCACCCGTTGAAAGAGTGGTAAGGACATACATAATCGACGCCTAAACATATTGGGCCCATATGTTGGGTCCTCGACGAAATAATTATGCATCAGTCGATTGTGGGATTCGAGAGGACCTCTATTAATTTTTTCATTGGGAAGGTTCACCGCGTTCGAGCCTTTGCCTCAGTGCGTTGATCTTTGACATTGCTCTCTATCATTTTTTAAGTCCTTTGCCATATTCGTTTCTCCGTTGCACGAAGGTTGGCTTCCAACTCCTCCTCATTTCAGACTCGTTGTCAGACATTTTGGATCGAATTTTGTGAGAGAAATTTGGGATTTTAAGAGGGAAAGTGGAGAGAAAAATGTTAGTGGTTTGATGAATGGGATATGAGGTTTTTATAGGTGGGTAAAAACTGGTTTTTGGAATTTATTTTAATTTATAAAAAAAACCCGTTATCGGACCGTTGGGGAAACGGTCTGATTTTTTTCCCCTTGGACGCCACATGTCAAGTGGTGATCAGCAGGCGGACGAATTGCGAACTGCGCACAAGCGGCTCACAATTGTGCATCACGCACCAGTCCTTCCTTGTCATCCAGGAGCATCTGCTGAGGAAGCCCCTAGGCCCGTGTTGGTACCAGTAGAAACACCTACATCCGTCGGTCACGCGCCGGATTCCCACATCCCTCGTCTAGGGTTGCAACCTCCCGAAGGATTGCCACCGCCATCCACAGCTCTACCTCCTACACAAGCGACATAGGCGGAGGAAACCTCCGTCGAGGACAACGTGCCCACCGAGGCCTGGGAGGCTCACGATATGAAGGTAGAGGCCCTATTGTCACCGGTCCTTGGTTGACTGATTAATTCCATGGTTTTTTGCCCCACTAAGGTGGTTGTGAGGTATGCTTAAGGAGGTTGGTCCCGATGGGGCATAAGCGAGGCACGGTGAGCGGTGTCGCGAGTCGCCATGAGTAACCCATGGCAACTCAGTGTGTTTCTAAGGAGCCACACCCCGACCTCCGTGAGTCAACTGCCTCTTGACTCCTAGTTTCCTCCCTTCATTAGCATACTCTTTGGTCGACTATTACGACACAATCAGTCGAGTCGAGACGGGGAAAGTGCAATGGATTCATCGTACTTTTCACAATCAGAATAGGAAGCTACCCCCTAGTATCTCCCTGAGTCACACACCGGGTACTTAGATTTAGGTACAATGTCTCGGCCTTCACTAAGACCGTATCTCAACTTGTTTAGTTCATTCTCACGCATGTACGGTCTTTACGATCTTTTTTTTCATATCAATAATATTTCAGTTGGTGTGCTAAAAAAAAAACTAAGCGGTTTTATTATTATTCAGAGAAAATTGTAAATTCTTCTAGGATATAACGGGATCTTTTTAATTTTTTATCATAACAAAATCAATATTTTTAAAAAATAATAATTGATTAATCAATTGCATATCATTTGGTCAAATTTATTATTGTTTTATAGTGTATATTTAATTGAATAAAATAATATCAAAAACCAACTTTTTAAAAAATCGTGTTGTTGTTTTGGGGTTTTCTTCTTTTTCTCTTGCACCGTCCATGCTTTATTGATGTTGTACTTCGCTCCATGGTATTTTTCATGCTCAATCCCTCAACCACCACCATTATCAAAGCCTCTACAACATTATCCTCTTCACCTCCCATCACTTTTTCGTCTGTCACCCAAACTCAGCCGCTTCTTAGTCCCAATGTCGCCATCACACCACCATTGATACTGGTTGCCTCTTGCCATGTTGATCACCGCCCCTCCATAGTCAGTTCGCTGCAAAGGGGAACATGGGTCCTCTGCTCGGATGACGCTTGTCATCTTTCTTGGGCGTCGTTTGGGAGCATCTACTTAGGAAACCCTTTGGCCCGTGCTGGTACCAACAAGAACGCTTGCATTCGTCGCCCCCGCACCAGATCCCCATGACCCTCGTCCAGGGTTGCCGCCGTCCGAAGGATTGACCCCATGACCCTCATGCAGTAATTGGAGATACAATTGCCCACCTTCCGCAAGGCAAGGTACCCTTAGGTGCAGTAGTTGAGGATACCGGTTTGCGGGACGTCTATCGATCCCAGTCTGTTGCATAAGAATGGACATGCCGATCCCACTGGAACTCGAGCATCGAATTGTCATACCCGTGGTGTGCCCACCACCTCCCAGTTGTAATCATGAACAACGTGGCCGATCAAGCCATAGTTAAAGCAAACCACATGTAGTTTTGTATAAGTGAGTGATACATGAATCGGGTCGGGAAATTCCCAAAAACGAAGTAGAAGCTGTCGGCGCAAGGGATGTTTCACGAGATGCCAAAATGCACCTTCACCGTGCCTCCCCAGCAAGCACCCCATTGATCGCATGAGACCTCAACACACAATCCCAACGCCGAGCCGATCGTCTCCCCCATGGCTCTGGTCCGTACCAAAGGAGGAAGACCATGAGCATGTACTCATAATTGGAGTCGATCTAGGGTGGGGGACTCCTTAGCCATTGGATCTAAGACTCCAAGAAGGAGCGGTCGCCCATCGAAACACCACGATTCATTCCCACGAACCCATACACGAGCCTCCTCCGTCTCGAAGTAGAAGCCGAAGACGTTGGGGCCGATATCCTTGATCACCAACCCTTCTTCTGATTTCCCCCATGCTCTGGTGATAATCCGAATGATGGCGGGCCTCTTTCCGAGGAGGCTTGAAAGCCAAAAAATTTTCCCATAATAGCAAATTGTTGGCGAGCTAGGACCGACGGGTTCACCAGGACATACAAAACCACCCCCTCGACCCCTTCATCGTCCTCTAACTTACAAGTCGAGATGCCATCTTGGAGGGTAGTCAGGTGAGAGTACAGAGACGTCGACAGAGATGGTGCCCTTGAGGTGGAACCGATCACCTTGACTTTGAAGGCCCATCGACGGTGGATCACACTAGACAGCGGAGTGAGCAACGCCGAAATCACATGGACGTGATCTGTATTAGGGACCCAAACCCCTTCGCAAAGAGCTTCGAGTCTTCCCTCCCTGGTTCCGTCCTGGGAGATTTCCCTCGAATATGGTCTAGGACTAATGGGGGTACTGGAACGACGATGGGGGCCTCCATGGACGGCGAGCTACTGTTTGGAACAGGTACCGGCAGTGGATGAGTGTCTGCAGCCACCTTAGGAGGCGGTGTGATTGTCGGGACTCCGACAAGGGTCGATGGCGGTTGAGGCTTCAAACCCTAACGTGACTTGCAAAAGAAGCAAGAGTTTGGGTTTTGAGCGGACGACCTCGCTGTGGCTTACTCAGAGAAGCATAGGATCCTGGTGAGAAGACAACGATTGTTGTGGATGGTCTATGTGAGAGGGTCATGGTGGAGAGGGAAAGAGGACCCGGAGCGGTGGTGATCTGTTTCGTCTTCCTTCTTCGTCTCGATTTTATGGGGGGCACCACATCCGAAGATGGGCGAGGTGGAGGCACAAGTGCCGAGGGCTGTGCTAGACCAAACGACGATGGGACAAGACCGACGAGAGCAACAGTCTTGTCGACGACGGCGACAAAAAACTCTATAATATGGTTATGATTTTTTTCGGAAAAGAAACTCTCAACAATCAACACAAGACGCGAGAGAGTTTGACCTTAAAACGAGTCCTTAATAAAATAAACAATGTGATCGCCGAGCCCCGCCTCCTAACTCCCGGATGGTGTTACCGACTCTTGCTCTCTCTCAACCTGTTCGAGCTCCTCCTTTCCTTTTTTTCTCTTTCAGCCTCTTGGGTCATGTACACTTTGTTTGGATCTTTTGTTGGTTTGGTGATTTGTGGTTTCCTTCCCGGAACCCACCTCCCTTTTCAATACATTATATATTTTATGATAAAAATAAATAAGTAAACAATGTGATTTTTTGTATTAAAAATAGAATAGACTTGATATAATAGCCCTTGCATTTTGTTCGAAGGGAAGAAATTAGGACGATGACAAACTAAGCAGCAGTGGACAGAAGGTCACCGAACTGGAGCAACTCCTGCAAATCGGACTATCTTCCTCCGGCACCGGCGTGGAAGCTACTTAGCTTCGCCGATCCTGATCACGAACACACCCACCCGAGTAACCCAGGACAATTTTATCTCAGCGGAAGGGGATAAGCAGCGCCGACCCGAGCCCTTCCCCGCGGCGGCATTCATTTGCCGAGGAAGTCCAGTTGGTGCATGATGGCCGAATTTTGGCGGGAAAGCGACGGCGTATTTTGTTGTTGGGCCACTGTTCTCGCGTTACTTGTTGTTTCGATTTGGCAGCTCAGGAGGGTCTTCTTCCCCAATCGCTCCCATGCCCGTCGATCGTTCCTCGTTCCCGACTCCGCTCATGCAATTGCTCCTTCTCCTCCTGGGGTATTTGACCAGAACCAGAATAAACCCTCTCTCCGGTACTCTTCTTCCTTGGGTTTTATTTAATTATTTTACCCATTTAGCTCCAAACTTTGCCTCATTTCTGTTGAGCTGGAATTGACGATTTGGCCGCATAAATTTCCATTTTTACTTGTTTTCGACTTATGTAGAAACTCAGAGATAGTATCAGATGGGGATTTAAAGGAACTAATTGATAATTTGGAAGACAAGTTCAATGGTGCGTGGGAGGATGTCATCGACAGGAGGACCAATCTCTTTTCCTATAATGCAAAATGCTGCAAACTCAAGGTACAGCTCAGTTTAAACCCTCCTCTATCTGCAATTTGATTGCTGTTTGGAGCTATTTCAGTGTTGTAGATATGCCTTATCAACATGATAATGTCTCCCTAAGCAAGGTTCAGTTTATTGTGTCACTTACTCCTAATTGACGATCGCCACGGGAGCATTATTGTATTTTTTGTTCAATGCCATGTGCTAACAGGCTGGTTTAATTCTAGTTTTGCATTCTTTGGATGATTATATACAACTTGGTGTTTCTAACTTTTTGCTTATAGGATGCTCCTTTGAGATACATGAGTGTCACAGTATTTGAGAACTGTTCACCTGAGATGTTGAGGGACTTCTACATGGACAACGATTATAGGAAGCAGTGGGATAAGACTCTTTTAGAGCATGAGCAGTTAGAGATTGATGAAACTAATGGAACTGAAATTGGTCGAATGATTAAAAAGTACCCCTTTCTTACACCTAGAGAATATATATTAGCTTGGAGATTGTGGGAGGAAGAAGATAAAACATTTTATTGTTTTATCAAGGTACTTTTCTCATCTTCATTATGAAACTACAATCTTTTATGCATTGCAGTTTTGTGTGGTTACCAACTTGCTTTTGTTTGATGTGCTTCCACCATATTGAAATACACAATTCTCCTTATTCTTTTATTCTTCAAATTGGGGTTTAATGGACCCTTACCTTCCTTTACTCTTATCTGGCTGCATGTGCTATAGAACTCATCATATTGAACTCTTGTACAGGCAGCTACATTTAGGTCAGGATTAATTAACCTAAGAGATGTTGAATGGGGAATTATTATTATTAATGGTTGATTGGTTCAAAGTGGATCCTAGATGGATAGCATGCTAAATTCGTTGACCAACGGTATTTGTGACAACCCAATCTAGTCTAAACTACGACGGTTTTAAAAGTATCTCCAGCAAAGAGTGCTTGATGCTTGATAATTTCAGTTGATTGTATACATGATATTCCCCATCTTTTGATGATTGTATTAATCCAGATATTTATGTAAGAGCTGTCGTGCTTTTGTTTTGTTTCTCTTAAAACATTTGCTTATGGTTATCATAGGATTGTGAACATCCTTCGGCACCACAACAGAAGAAGTATGTACGCGTTCGGTTATTTAAATCGGGATGGCGAATCAGGAAAGGCAAGTGCTTGACCTCTGCAGTTTTGTTGCACTCCTTTCTTTTGTATAAATTAATGTAGATTATCATGGATGACCTGAATAGGGATCCTGTTGTCAAATCTATATTCTGAAATGGCTTCTGCGAAAACCTTGCAATACTTTAGCCATACCGTTCCGCTTTGTACTTTTTGTATGATTTGATTTTGGTCCTCTTAGTGGATTGCCTTTTTTGACAACATTTTTATTCTTTGTGTTATGTATTTCGTGGAGAGTGCTAAAGTTTTCGTCCATTGCAGTGCCTGGTCGAAATGCTTGTGAGATCAAAATGTTGCATCAAGAAGATGCCGGTTTAAATGTTGAAATGGCAAAGCTAGCTTTTTCAAAGGGCATATGGAGTTATGTGTGCAAGATGGATAATGCACTACGCAAATACTCTGAATTCCATTGTTCTCAAACAAGTTCAGCTGCTAATGCAGTTACCCTTATTCGCAAGGTCTGTACTATTTTCCCATGTGATTATCTGCATACTGCAAATCATGACCGTCATAAAAGCATTTTTTGATATAGAATTCAGTCAAAAAGCTATAATATAAATCCCATGTTGCATCATATTGAGTCAGTCTTTATGTTTTTGCGGGTTTGTCATTATTGGTTTAAGGGTTTAGTAAGTTATTACTGTTGAGTGGTGATTATCGTAGTACTTGCATAGTTATTTCATTTTATGTTTGTGGAGTTTCCAACTAGATTCTAACAGAAATGAGTACCCTTCATACTTGAGTAATAGAAACTATGACGGTTGAGCTCATTTTCAGAAGACTTGTCCGTTCCTTGTTAAGGGGACTATGTATGCCTTTCACTTCTTTCCTTGACACTTCTTTTCTGGTTTCTTCTGTTTAGTTTATGTGATATTGGCACGACCAAATCAGTCTTGCTTGTTTGTTTATTTTTGGTTCTTACCCCATCAGTATATGGTGCTTCAGTCCTAGCCATACATAATAACTTATTAATTAGTTTCATTTGAATAATAGCTTTCATGTTCAAAGAGTAGAAACTAGTCAGGATCTCGGGCATTTGATTTCGTGCAATAGACCATCTGGGTTTGTGATTGAGCACATTAAACTCAGGGACTTTCTATGCCACAATTCACAAATGTATATGAACTGTGTTGTTCTTTGCAAAGGACAGAAGCTTTGACTTACTCGGAACTATCCACGTCTAATCTTTCTTTATCAACCCTGTTACCTTACCGGCATACTGTTTTTGTTGATGGACTATGCTTTTCTTGCTCGTAGGTTCCACCGGGATTTAATAGTTCAGATCAAATAGCACATTCTGCGGACAGCGCAAGGGGCGGACAGATATCTACTGGCGAACCCAGTGGAGGGAAATTGACAAGAAGACCGTCTAAGAAACTTGTGGCAAAAGGGTTGCTTGTTATCGGGGGTGCTATTTGTCTGTCACGGGGACACTCTAATCTGGGTGCTAAAGTGGTTATGGCTTACATATTGGCAAAATTGAGTAAACGTGGTGCATCATCAAGCCAAAGCCGGGGTAGCAATAGTGGAGAAACACCAGGATGAAGTGCAGTACCAGCACCAGCAACAGGGGGGAGCCTTTTGTATGTATCTCCGGTCTCTTTAGATATACACCCTGCATCTAAATGAACTACAAAGGATGAATCTAAAATTATCTGAATTAAGAATGTCATGATGTTAGGATTTTGGGTGTTTATGTATATATTATGCTTCAGCTTCTAGTGCCATTTTCCTGGAAAACCTTTGAATCCATTAGAGCACCTGTAGGGCGAATTGAATGGGCGATTTGGTGGAAAAGGTGATTGTTGGCGAATGCATTTGCCGGCGAATTGAGTCAGTTCGCCCACTTACAGGCCACGTGACACATAGCTATTCGTCCGGATTTGTTTGGTTAATTGCCACCAGTGTTACAGGAGACGGGGTGACCTGGGATTAATGGGAGGCTGATAGCTGACTTTAATGGCCATTGCAGGTGCTCTTAGAGTTGAAAGAAACATAGGAGTGAAATACTGCACACCTACCCAAATGCTTTTACATCACAATTCAAACCTACCCAAAAGTGATTACAAACAAAACACAGTGAAACTAAAAGGGAAATTTTCATTTTACCACCCTGTCAAACATTTAATTTCAGTTTGATACCCTGCATAAATTTTTATCAGTTTTATGCCCAAACCAAACTTTTAATTTCACTTTCATACTCAGTTGGGTAAAATGTCCAAAATACCCCTAACTATTACTCAAATTTTCATCTCATGCCATTGGCTCAGAATTTGAAAATAAGTGAAATGACAATAATACCCTTCATTGTTTAGGGTGTTAAACTGAAAATTTCAGTAATTTTAAAATAAAATCAGTTTTTTTTTTATAAATTCAATTTTATTTTCAAAAACTCAGATTTTAATTTTAAAAATACATAAAAATCAGTTTTTTTTTTATATTAAAAACAGTTTTATATATCAAAAATCATTTTTAAAAAAAATAAAATTAATTTTATATATATATAAAAAAAAACTGGAGTTGTTCGAGTTCGTCGTCTCCGGCGTCGTCTCCGGCCACCCCTCCTCCGCCGTCGTCGTCTCCGGCCACCTCCACCTCCGCCGCCTCCTCCTCCCTCTTCCACGTCCTCCCCCTCCCACGCCCTCACCAGATTTGGTTCAGATCTGACCCAAAACCAGATCTGAACCAAATCGCAGAACCATTGCCTCCGCTAACTTCGTACTGGGTTTCTTCCAACCACAAGGTAACTCCTCTGCCAAATACTACATAGGCATGTGGTACCGAAAGGTATCGACCCAGACAATTTTTTGGGTCGCCAACAAGGACACTTCAGTTTCCGACAAGTATTCCTCGGAGCTGAGGATTTCCGATGGCAACTTGGTTCTCTTCAATGAGGCCAAAGCCCGAGTTTGGTCCACAGGTTTGAACCCCACCTCCTCAGCTTCAGTGGAAGCGTTTCTCGGAGATAATGGAAACCTCGTGTTGAGGGAAGGCCCCAATTCGAAAACCCCTTTGTGGCAGAGCTTTGACCATCCGACTCACACGTGGCTTCCGGGCAGCAAGATCGGGTTCAACAAGCACACCAAAAAAATTCATCTTCTCACTTCCTGGACGAACTATCAAGATCCAACGCCGGGCCAAAAATCGCAGAAGCTCTGGTTTGGTTCTGCGATTTGGTTCAGATCTGGTTTTGGGTCAGATCTGAACCAAATCTGGTGAGGGCATGGGAGGGGGAGGACGTGGAAGAGGGAGGAGGCGGCGGCAGAGGTGGGGGTGGCCGGGGACGACGACGGCGGAGGAGGGGTGGCCGGAGACGACGAACTCGAACAACTCTAGTTTTTTATTTTTTTATATATATAAATAAAATTAATTTTTTTAAAAAATAAAAATGATTTTTGATATATAAAACTGTTTTTAATAAAAAAATTATTTTTATAAAAAAAACTGATTTTTATGTATTTTTAAAATTAAAATCTGATTTTTTGAAAATAAAAATTGAATTTTAAAAAAAACTGATTTTATTTTAAAATTACTGAAATTTTCAGTTTAACACCCTAAACAATGAAGGGTATTACTGAAAGTTTCAGTTTAACACCCTAAACAATGAAAATTTGAGTAATAATTAGGGGTATTTTGGACATTTTACCCGGCTGGGTATGAAAGTGAAATTAAAAGTTTGGTTTGGGTATGAAACTGATAAAAATTTATGCCAGGGTATCAAACTGAAATTAAATGTTTGACAGGGTGGTAAAATGAAATTTTCCCAAACTAAAATAATAGGATATTTGGCAATTTCGCTTTCGCTTTCCTGTTCTGTTTAA
Source organism: Erodium maritimum (assembly GCA_963921825.1). NCBI lineage: Eukaryota > Viridiplantae > Streptophyta > Magnoliopsida > Geraniales > Geraniaceae > Erodium > Erodium maritimum. The sequence goes on along the minus strand of OY997595.1, from coordinate 69,379,404 downwards.
AAGATTATAATTGAAAGTTGAGTTGAATGAAACAAAAAATGATCCAAATATTAGATTATTGTTATGAAAATAAGGACAATACGTTGACAATGGAAGAACAATAGAAGAACAATAGCAAGAGAAAACAATAGAATATGGAGAGAGTAGAAATAGAATATTATTGATCATTTTATCCTTTACAATGACTTCTATTTATAGGCTCAGAATCATTGAGACATAACCTTAATGAACTATATAAATAATAGAATTCAAAATACAAAAGTCTTGTAACTCCCACACAAGTCTTGTAACTCCTAGGGAAAATTTCAATTTAATACCCTGGCAAACATTTATTTGTAATATAATACCCTAACATGTTTTTCTTGCATTATAATACCCTGGCAAACATTTATTTTCAGTTTGGTACCTAACGTTAATTTTTGTTTTCAATTTCATACCTACTGTTAATTTTCCGTCTATTATTGGACGTAAAATGATCATGTGCAAAGCACATGACCTTGTATTTTTAAAAAATACCATATTTGATTTGCACATGACCTTGTATTTAAAAAAAATACCATATTTGCCCTCAACCACATGCATCTTCAACCTCCAGCTACCTAATCCCTTTTTTTTCTCCAATTCTTTCTGCAAACCGAGAAGCATCTGGTTATTACCCACACCCCATTTATGCAATATTGCCTTTTTGGACCCCATTTTGTTGATTTCCATGTATGTCTTTAATTTGGTTTGTTGGCTTCGTTTCCCTGTTATTTTGGCTTATGGGTGTTTCTGAAAATGGCTCATATTCGTCTCGTGTTGCAAGAACCAGAGCTAAGAGAGGCGCCGACTGTCCTGGGTAGTTTTCTGAGGCTAAAAACGGACGGCCTCGAATAGAGGATTAGAAGGAGGAAGAGCCTGAAAAACCGTTTGGGATTGAAGGGTATGGGCTGTCGTGGGGCCACTTGGGGCAGTTTCCGGCCAACCACCATAGAAGACGAAGAAATAGAAGACCGCCGCCCATCGGTAGCCGGAGCCGGCGACGCCGACCAGATGCCCTCTTCGCGATAATCAGCGCTCTCGACCTCTTGGCCTTGATTTCGAGCTTCACTATGGGGAAATTGAAATTGAAATTGAAATTGCTTTGGAGGTTGGTTCTTCCCATGGTGTTAAGAGACAACAGTGAAGTTGAGTTTGAGAAATGGTGAGATTGAATAACAGAAACAAAAAAAATACGAAAATTAAAAGAAAAAGAAAATTAAAAGAATTTCTTTTAAAGATAATACCTTTTTTTCAATGAACAAATGAATTTTTGTAAAAATAAAACAGATTTTTAAAATAAAATTGTTTTTTTAAAATAAAAATTGATTTTAGAAATAAATAAAAGAAATTGAAATTAAATAATAATAAAAGAATTTGAAATAAACTGAAAATTAAAAAAAATCATTTTTTTTAAACCAATGGCATGTGTTGAAAATTTGATTGTTATTGAGGGGCATTTTGGACCTTTTACACTTTTGGATGAGATGTTAACGGAAAAGTAACGTTAGGTATCAAAATGAAAATAAATGTTTGCCAGGGTATTATAATGCAAGAAAAACATGTTAGGGTATTATATTGCAAATAAATGTTTGCCAGGGTATTAAATTGAAATTTTCCCTAACTCCTATCTAGAATATTCCACGTGTTCATCCAACAAATATTCATAACACCCCCCCTTTGGATGATATGTACAAATATTATTATGTCTCGTTAAAACCTTTCTAGGAAAAACCCAATGAGAAAAATACTAGAAAGAAAAAGAGTACATAATTTGTATAATACGTATAGTAGTTACCTCGTTAAAAACCTTGTTAGGAAAATCCATTGGGATAAAACCTAAAGCAAGGGAAAAAGAGTGTAACACGCATTTCTCCTATTGATTACAACATCTCCTCATAAACCACAGAGTTTTCTCATGCCGATCTTGTAGACCAACTTTTCAAAGGAAGCTGTAGGAAGCGCTTTAGTGAACAAATCTGCAAGATTGTCACATGAACGAATTTGACAAACATCGATATCTCCCTTTTTCTGAAGTTCATGAGTAAAGAAGAACTTAGGAGAAATGTTTTTCGTTCTATCTCCTTTGATGTAGTCTCCTTTGATCTGAGCTATACAAGCTGTGATATACTCGTATATGACAGTTGGACTTCCTTTATTTATTGAAAGATCGCATGATTCTCGGATATGATGGATCAAGGACCTTAGCCATATACATTCACGACTTGCTTCATGAAGAGCTATCAATTCAGCGTGATTTGAAGAAGTGGCTGTAAGTGTCTGTTTTGTTGAGCGCCAAGATATAGCGGTGTCACCATATGTAAATACATACCCAGTTTGTGACCGCGCTTTGTGGGGATCAGATAAATATCCGGCATCAGCATATCCAATCAATTCATACTTCGAGTCTTTTGAGTAAAATAACCCCATATCTAATGTTCCTCGAAGATATCTAAAAATTTGTTTAACACCAGTCCAATGTCTTCGAGTCGGAGAGGAACTAAATCTTGCTAGCAAATTAACAGAAAATGATATATCAAGACGGGTGCAATTAGCAAGATACATTAGTGCCCCAATGACACTAAGATATGGTACTTCTGGACCAAGGAGTTCTTCTCCTTCTTCTCGGGGGCGAAATGAATCCTTTTTCACATCAAATGATCGAACAACCATGGGGGAACTCAAAGGATGTGAATTATCCATATTGAATCTTTTAAGAATCTTCTCAATGTATGATGACTGGACAATAATCACCTTCGACAAATGTTCAATCTGAAGGCCGAGAAATTTTTTTGTTTTTCCCAAGTCTTTCATTTCGAATTCACTTTTCAAGTATTTTATCGTCTCTACAATTTTATCATGCATTCCAATGATGCTCAAATCATCAACATAAACCGCGACGATGAAAATCCGGTTTTCGTTCGTTTAATAAAAACACATGGACATATTTTATTGTTGATGTATCATTCTTTAAAAAGGTATTCACTGAGACAATTATACCACATTCGACCAGATTGTTTTAGCCCTTACAAAGATCTTTGGAGCTTTATTGAGTACATTTATTGAGGTTTTGAGATGCATGCTTCATGCATTTGTAATCCTTCAAGGACTTTTATGTAAACGTAATTATCAAGTGACCCGTACTAAGTAAGTAAAATAAATTAAAATATAATAAAACAAAATAAAAAATAAATAAATAAAAAGAAGTAAAATCTGAGTGTGATTGCATCCATAACCGGTGAATATGTCTCTTCATAATCAATTCATGGTCGTTGTGAAAATCCTTGTGCGACGAGTCGAGCTTTGTATCTTACGACCTCGTTTTTATCATTTATTTTGCACACAAATACCCATTTATATCATACGGGTTTGACATCTTCAGGTGTCTAGACTACAGGTCCGAATACTTGGCGTTTATTGAGTGAATTCAATTATGTCTCAATGACATTTTTCTATTATGGCCAATCATTTCTTCGTCGGTATTCACTGACCGATCTTGGTTCATGATCCTCGTTTTCTTTTGAAATATCTAATGCAAATGCATGTGCAAATATATCATCCACAATAACTTCTTTTCTATTCCATTTTTCACCTTAAGTGACATAGTTAATCGAGATCTCTTTATTGTCATCTTTTTCAGGTGTTTAATCATCTTTTGAAGACGTCTCTTCATTTATCACATTTTCTTGTTCTTCGGGAATTGTGATATCATTTGATGTACCAACTTGCTGAACTTGTTCCTTTATTTTTCTTGGATTTTTATCTTTGGATCCAATAGGTCTACCACGCTTCTTGCGTGCTTTAGACTCATTTGCTAGCGCTAGCATATTTCCCAATTCTTCATCAAAAAGAGTAATTCTACAAGGAACATTAGCAACTGATATCTGTGATTTTATCACAGTCTTAACATCCGTAAATGCATCAGGCAATGTATTTTCAACCTTTTGTAAGTGGATAATTTTCTGAACTTCTAGTTCATATTGATTCGTACGAGGATCAAAATGAGACAATGTCAATGCATTCCATGAAATTTCTCGTCTTTCTTTTTCTGACGTTTCTTTATCTCCCCCTAATGTCGGGAAATTGTCTCATCAAATTGACAGTCGGCAAATCGTGCCGTAAATATATCACATGTTATAAATTCCAATATATCTATGTGAATTCTTTCTAAAAATGTTGGACATTCAGTCTCAACTTTCATTGGAGATGGTCTTGTAATAAGTTTTCCTTGAAAACAAGCAACACATGGGTAATCTTTTGATAAAGGGTAAACTACAAATGTATACCCTGAAGTTGTCACGTTTACCGATGATTACCCTTAAGTTTAAAGTTAACTGATGCATACCCTGAAGTTACGAGTTATAACTCAAAACCCGTTCGTCAGCTAAAATGACGAAAATACCCTCAACTACACTTCAATAATTTTGATAAAAAAATATTTTAAAATTACTTTTGTTATATATAGATATTTACTTATTAAATGACTTCATTTTTATTTAAAAAATCACTTCATTTATATTTTTAAAAAATTATTTAAAAAAATCCCTGAGGGTATTTTCGTCATTTTAGGTGACAGAAGGGGTTTTGAGTTACAACTCATAACTTCAGGGTATGCATCAGTTAACTTTAAACTTCAGGGTAATCATCGGTTAAACGTGACAACTTCAGGGTATGCATTTGTAGTTTACCCTTTGATAAAAGGACAATTTTACTCTTCAGGGTATGTCCATGTGAATTTTCTATAATTCTTTGTGTCATAATGAAACCTAGATGGCCTAAACGATCGTGCCATATCATAAAATTTGATGGGTTCATTGGGTTTTGGTTAATCACCATATTGGATTCAATTGGAATAATAAAAGTATAATATAATCCAAAACTATATAAAGGGAGTTTTTCCACAATTTCTTTTCTCCCCGAGACCATGGACGTGATGTATAAATATTCAACGTCATTTTTATTTGTTGTGTCAATGTGATAACCATTTCGGTGCATATCTTTCAAACTTAACAAGTTTCTTTTTTATCTGGTTGAGAACTTGCATCATTGATAATAAATTGTGTAACATTACATTAGCTCTTCCGGAGCCTTAATAAGATCCGATGCACCATATATTTTGTTCACTTTAATCTGTCAAGCAAAGTGATTCCCGTTGCTTTTAACATAATCAGAGAAACTTTTGTCCATAGCTTGTCATAAGACAAATAAATAAAATTAGAAACAAGACACTCCAAATATTTTATTTTGCAATAACAAGGTAGCTCTTCCGGAACCCTCTATTATATTTGCAGCACCCATAATGGTGTTCATGTTTGCCTCGACCATGGTCAGACATGTAAAATATTTCTTGTTTATCAGAATTGTATGTGTAGTGACACTATCAACCATATTCATATCGTTATCCTTTTCTGTAAATAGATAGACCACTTCTGGGATCCATATCCTTTAATATGAGAAAATTAATGTATTGGTTTACATACTACAAAAGGATATAACAGAAATATTAATACAAATCATCCAAAAATTGGCTCATATGCATGATACTTGTTTTCTCGTTATCAATTACAAATGAGTTAAAGACATTCGATTAGATCTTCAGAATCTAAGTCATCAATAAAGTTTCTCTCTACCCTTTCTTATTTGCCTTCAATCAAATCTTTGATCATACTTCAGGTACGCAATCAACTACATTTACAAAATAACTTTTACCATGTTCATGAGTTTTTATTTGATAGCCATATTCTTTCTTGCGCCTTTCATACTCGTTCAACTTCTGGTGGTACATATTATTTTTCCATGAAATTGGAAATTATCACGCTCATAACCATGACCACGACCACGACCACATATGGGCCATCGGCCTTGCTTGAGTTCTGATCTAACCATATTCTAACGCAGTCACTTAAGAGAATGGAATACTATCAACAGGGCGAGCTTGATGATTTTCAACAATAATTCATTATTTCAGAAATAAATATATTAAGTCTGATTCTTTTGATATTCTCGGTAATGCTACTTTAGGAACATACTAGATGAAAGAAATGTAGAGGAAACATTTTCATCGATAAAAAATAATATGATGACGTGTGAAAATATTTTCTTTTATCAATCCTACAAGGATCATCAATTTCGAACTTTGGGTCTTTATGTAAGCTTCGTGTCACATTTTTTCCCCAATAATTACACGTATCTTGTTTACTTACATGACAATTTCAATAAACTTGTTTCTTGATGGTTATAGAATTTCTTGTTCAAACTATCATGACGTGTGTAAACTTCAGGTTACACATATCAAATATACATAATATCCACACAAATATGAATAAATATACATTATGATTTACACAATGAACGAACTCGTGGGGTGTATAAATATAGAAATTAGATATGTATATAACCACACATCGAGAAAGCTCGTGGGGCATTTGTACTAAATAATATAACTATATATAAAATTTTAGGCTTCAAGCCATGGACACAAGTTACAAGCTTCGGGCTTGTGGTTTGTCATTTAGTCATAAAAGTAAGTTTCAAGTTTATACCCTGAACCAAAACTTCGGGTTTTGTCATCATTAGGTACACGTGAACTTCGGGTCACTCTAATTTCTTCAAGTTTATACTTTGAACCAAAACTTCAGGTTTCGTAAATCTTTTCTCGTTAATATTTGAACTTCGGGTTCAAAATGGTTCGACATTGTAAAACTATAAAATCAATATAATCAACTAAGTAAAAACATAAGTAAAGAACGTGCCATTAGTTACATGAACCATTAACTATAATACTCTTATTCATATATGGGAGAGAATACACAACCATTTGTTGTACCATGTATTTGGAACTTCTGGTCCAACATACATCAAGTCAATGGTATTATGTATTTGAAAATTATGATTTAACATATAATCATATTTGTAAACTTTAGGCTACAAATATACAACCTCATAAATTTATTTATAAGATGACCATGCGACGAGAGAACACATGGAGTAGCTAAACTACTCATCTAACCGTATCGTGATTTTTTTTTTCAAGCTTCACGCTTTTAAGCCAAGTTGCATGTTATAAGAAAAACGGTTCGTATCTTGGAACTTCAGGTCCAAATGATTCGATTTCAACAAATCTCATATTCGAGTATCAAATAAAAACAAAACACAAGTATATAATAAACATCAAGTTTCTGATGTGAAAGATCCAATGTATATTGGCAATCACAGAACATACTTATCGAAAAACGTAATGAACTTGTATAAATAAGCATGAATCAAATTCAAATAAATTCACGATAATAAGAAACTTTGATACCTGGATAATAGAGCGATTCATGCTGATAACGTGTTATGAAAATAAAGACAATACGTTGACAATGGAAGAACAATGGAAGAACAATAGAAGAACAATAGCAAGAGAAAACAAGAAAATATGGAGAGAGTAGAAATAGAATATTATTGATCACTTTATCCTTTACAATGACCTCTATTTATAGGCTCATAATCATAGAGACATAACCTTAATGAACTACATAAATAATAGAATTCAAAATACAAAAGTATTGTAACTCCTATCTACAATATTCCATGTGGTCATCCAACCAATATTCATAACAATTACTCGATTAATTTAATTTGATTAGTTTAATCGAGTTCACACCGATATAAAATTAGATTACCAAAGTGATCAAAATATTGTTATATTTATTCTAAATTTAGTAACATATTATAATGGAAAAAAAATATCGTGATCATGAAGTTTTCAATTTTATTATAGAAATTGATATCAATCACTCTGGTAGTCATATTTGTATACCATCAAAAAACACAAGTAAAAAGTTTCTATTTTCATAACTCTATGATCTTCGAACATAAAAGAATGATATGAGCTTCAAGCTTTCAGCCAAATGAAATAAATAGCAGTATCTCTATTAGCTGCCATAAATTTTATTGGGGAAATTTTTAAGCTCATATTTTTCAGTCACGTGGAACTAGGTTACATCAAGACTAACATTGGATCTAGTTAAATTAAAATGAAATATAATATTTTCTTGTTATTATATTCCGATTGTCAGAATCACAAAACTCTTATTAGACATTTTTCGTTATGAGACTATTAAGCGGAAGATTAAATCACTTAGAGTATCTGTTGTGGGTCGATTTTGTCTCGTCGTCGAATAAGCGGTAAAAAAAAGAATTTGGGTGAAAAAGTGTTGTTTTTTTTCACTCCTCAGCTGCGTCGAGAAGTTTTTTCTTCTCTCTAAAAATAAAGACTTAGAGAATCGACCCTAATGTTGGGTTAAATAAGCCTCAGAATCGACATTCCATAAAAGATGGTCTTAAGATTTAAAACAGTCAGAACTCCCATTGGACCTTTTTCGTCAACTCACCCATGGTCATGGGCTTGGCCCACCGACCAAACCAAGGGTTGGTGAATTCTAATCAATCACAAAACCACTACCGTCGTAGGAATTAACAAGAAAACAAGCAACAAGTGGAAGAGAAGAAGAATGACAGAGGGATTAAAGAAAAGGAAAGGCAGGGCGAAAAATACTATTGATATTTTCTCTCTCCTTTTCTCCAAAGATAGGGATTTTCTCATCACTAACGATGCTCGTCAGGTAACTTTCATGTTCTCTGCTTCTTGTTTGTTGAATTAGCCGGTTGCTGGTGACGGGGAGAATACAAAATTATTTTTTGTTGGCTTATAGTCACCTTTCCTAGCCAGAACCCTACACTGCTAAATGGTTAAAGTGCTTATGGTAATCTTTTTTGTTCACATTTTTGTTCCCAGCCGGCAGTGAGAAGAGGCGTGGAACTCCAACCAGCCCTCCCCGCCAACGACCTCCATGTCAGCTCCTCGTCGGCGATTTCTCCCCGCCTGCTCCTAACTCACCACTGTGCATGCCCTTAGAGCTCACGATATTCTTTTGTTATATATAAACAAGTTCTAGAACAAACCCAGTGCATGACTACAAACTTTAAGTATTTTTCCTTGTGTGTAATGTACGGATGCTATCCATTAGCATGTGACATTGAAAAGTAGTGCACAATTGTTTTTTTGATCAGCGAAAGCATATGATATTGTTAAAAGTATTAATTTTATTGAGGTTTGATGCACTAATTTTACGAACTTGTTATTGCAATTTGATCTAAAAGAGTCCACAATTTGCCTGAATTTCAAAAGAGGTCCCATAAGAGTACACAATTGTGAACAATTATTGAAAAGTAATGCTCAATTTCATCTGAATTACAATTTGAAATGCAATGTTAACTATAACTGTTAGAATTTGGTCAGCAAAAGGTACCAACAAAATAGTTATTAGAAAGTGGTGGGCAATTTGTGCCATTGAATATACACTTACTTTTGAAAAGGTCGTAGGTTGCATGTTAAAAGAGGGTTTGTATATGATATCTGACCTATGTATATGTATATGATATATATGTATGAGATGGGAACATTAATCTTGAACAAATACCATTTATATAGTATCTCTTTTGGTAACACATTAGTGTGATGCCTGTTATGTGTGTCCACGTATGAGTTAGAGTCTCATATTAGATAGTTGAAGAATAAACCAATACTTAATATACATTTGAACCCATGGGGTGGCCAATGAGTTTCTGATTATGTGTTCCTCTTTATTAATGCCTGGTTCTTTCCAACGGCACCTCAATTCATTCTCCGTGTTGAACACTAAATCAGGTTAGGCTTGAAGATTTGAGAGGGAAGACGATCCTTGTACACATGCTTTCTTTGACTGGCCCCAATTTAACGGAAACATTTTACCTCACTGACACCTACAATGAGCTCTTGCCTAAAGGTGGTTTCGAGGTTGTCTTTGTGCCGATAACGCGAAGCAGTTTGAACGAGAGGCAGGTAGAAGAACGCTTCACTTACATCTTTTCCAAGATGCCGTGGCCTGCCGCCCCCTTTTCCGATAAACTAGCTTGTGATCGCATTCGCAGCACTTTTCATGACTACTCTACTTGGGTCATCATCAGTCTTAGGGGCAAGGTTTTGATGTATCGCTTGTTCTGCATTCACCATTTTTTCAATTATTATGGAGGGCCAGACTTTCCTCTTAGTTTTGGAAAGTCGGATAGGTTATATAATAAAGAAGAAGAGATCTTAGAGGGTAGGATTAACTTGAACCAAATCTTGGCCACCCCTTGTCGTGATTTTTTACTTGCAAACAATGGGAATAAGGTTCGTTAATCTCTCTACTCACTATTTTTCATGTTTGCTACCTAATCACTCGTTTAATTGACACAACAAGTATTCACAATGACAGGTACCCATCTCCTCCCTTAACAATAAGGTTGTCGGGTTGTATTTCTGTGATAATTTAGCAAGTCCTCCTCGAATGAAAGCAATCGAGAAGGTTTATCAACAGGCTCGTGATCTAGGATATGAATTCGAGATTGTTCAAGTTAACTTCCATTTCCCTAACAATTGTCGAGACCTTCGTTGCCACATCGATGATCTACCACCGAAGCCACCATGTAAAAGTGCCCCATTGCTGACACCACCATTCAAGGACCCTAGTTGTAAGGCATTGCGGCCACTATGTGAAAATACTCCATGGCTGACACTACCATTCAAGGACCCTTTGTTGTAAGAGGTTGCGGCGTATTTTCAAATGCAACAGGGGACAGTGGTTAGGAGATCGTCTTGTAAGGGACTTTCTTTAGCTTTTATGGCGCTGACATCATTCAACATTTTGGTATTGAAGCGTATCCCTTTACGCCAGACAGGGCAATCGAACTAGAACATACAAGAATGAAACAAGAATTGAAGTTGCTATGACACAGAGAGTGTCACGCCCCAATTTCAGTAAACCGAACTCGGGACGCGAACGTTTAAAATAAGAAAGCACTTTAAAAACATTTCCATTAAAACATTTTACAATACCAGTTTAGTTCAACAAAAGGATAATTACAATTCAAATAAAACGTCCCACAAGCGGACAAAAAGGCGAGGTATCCGTCGCTAGACCAAAAGTAAAAACCCGGACTCCGCTCCTAGCTCCACAAGCTTCGAGAGCTCACCTAGTCCGTCCCACGAACAGTACCTGTAGGAAAAGCAGCTAGGGGTGAGCGTTCGCTCACCACCACGGATAACAGACTGACTACGGCATAATTAGCAGACAATGCCGGTAACACCAACAACAAACTCAACCCCGGGGATCACTGTCCCCAACCCAAGTACTCTGACTGGCAAACACCACGGTGACCTTCCTCGAACGACTCGACACTCAAACACGTAAGTAGACACGACAAGATGATCACGACCTCTTCCAAGGACTCAAAGGAACTACGCAACACCAAAAAAGATCACAAAAGATCGCACACCAAACAAGATCACAAAGGATCGCACACCAAACAAGATCACAAAGGATCGCAAACCAGCTGCTCAGTAACCTCCCTCACTCAGGTCCAGGATCGACCTATCGCAATTCCTCGACACTAAGTCGGATCAGGCTGTCGACCTTTGCAGTTCATCGACACTAAGTCGGATCAGGCTGTCGACCTATCACACTCACAACCACCGAACCACACACGCGCGGCCAGGACCCCTTTACTGACAGGCGGGCCCCCCTACCTCGTCTGAACGTGCAGACGCGTGTGATCGAGGACCCCCGTTTAATGAAGCGGGCCCACAACCTCAGGTAACCACAATCACAATCACAATTCAACAAACAGCAATAACACAGGTTCAACACTCCACAGGCACTCATGGCCACCCAAGATACCAACCCTAAAACGCGGACTCAACAGCCCCACAGGCACTCACGGCCTCCCAAAATACACCAACAATGACTCACGGGTCAACGACCCCCACGGGCACTCGCGGCCACTCAAAACCACCAATAGTCAAGACTCGGGTTCAACAACCCCACGACACTCACTGCCACTCAAGACATCAACAGTAAGACACGGGCTCTCATGGCCACCCAAGACACCAACAATTAAATACGGGCTCTCAAGGCCACCCAAACTTAACAATAAATACGGGCTCTCAAGGCCATCCAAACTCAACAATAAATAACACGGCTCTCAAGGCCACCCAAACTCAACAACAATTAACACGGGCACTCAAGGCCACCCAAACTCAACAACAATTAACACGGGCACTCAAGGCCACCCAAACTCAACAACAATTAACACGGGCACTCAAGGCCACCCAAACTCAACAACAATTAACGCACAACAACCTCCGGCATAAACGATGCCTCCAACAGTCCTAAGATCGCTAGTTTCACAAACAACCTCCGGGCATGGTCATATGCCTCCAGTAAACAGTTATCGCTAAGTCCTCTGATCCTACGACACTACTAAGTGTCACATGCTTTTCTCATAAACGCTACAATCCCGTATCATGCTTTTCTAACATTTAAATAAACCTATTCAACCCACGACACCCCGGTGTCACATGCAATTCTACTGTTAACTTTCCCTAGTCAGGGCCGAGATCCGGCTACTTTTCCCTACCTCAACTGAAGAGCACCCGCTACGTTTCCTAGCTGCTGACGTTCTGGCTCGCCACATCCGGGCTTCACCTCGATCGAAGCCGGACGCTAAAGATAACACGAAAGCCATAATTAGAGTTGGTTCCCAGGTTAATTTAAAGGCCACGATTTATCCAGTTTAAATTCGACAGTTGTCCCATAAACTCGAGCGGGATAAAAGCGGGGTCACGGCGAATCGGGTTTGAGTACCCGAGCACCGAAACCGGTGCATGCGGGGCACGGTCCCAATGCACGAATCCCGAGGTCCGATTCGGCGGTCCGCTTTTGTTCCCTTTTAAACCCGAATAGCAGTCCACTTTACCCAGAGTTCCAGAGTCGTTCCCAAATCCGATTAATAACCCTTTTTCAAAACAGAACGGTTTTTATTCTAAATCAAATTCCCTTTTGATTTCAAATCTGTTTCTGTTCCGGTCTTTTGAGCCCAAAATGAATTAGGTTCGGTTTTTGAACAACCGTCCCTAAATCCCGTTTACAACTTAGATTCACAACTCCTCGATTTAAACCGTTTTTAAAACCGAAACGCTTATAATTCCCTTTCATTTTAAAACCTTTTTCCTTAAATTTGATTTTCCATTTTACAACCCTTTTCTTTCCAAAACCGTGGTTTCGATTTCAACCAAAGCAGATCCGAAACCATCTTTTATTATAAACTGATTTTGATTCAATTAATTCCCTTTTTACTTTAAAAATCGATCCAATATTAATCAAAATTCTTTAACAGTTTTAACCCTCAATAGAATCCAAATTAACTCGAAAAAGGTTTCATTTCATTACCCTTTTGTTACGTACAGTACTCGGTTCACTTTAACACAAACGGTTTCAACAAACAACCCAGATTTAACAGAAAAACGAAGACGGGAAAAAATAGAGGTTCGGTTTCGAACCGGTCGGCCGCCGGCGAGGGCGGCGTCGGCCGGGGCCTAACCGTAGAGAAAGGGACGGTGGTGTGGCCGGCGACGGGGAACTGGACGGAGAGGGGGAAGGTGGACGGTCGGCGGCGAGATGGGGTTCGAAGGGCTCGGTCGTGTCCTAGGCGAGCTCGTCTCGCCGGAGATCTGGAGAGGGAGGTGGAAGACGAGCTGTGAAGGCGGTGGTGGCCGAATCTGGACGGAGGCGAGCGTGAGGGGCAGAGTAGGGCGGCGGCTTGGTGGTGGCGCAGTGAGGACGAGCTCGGGCTCGGGACGAAGAGCTCGGGCTCGAGACTGAGTGAGGACGGAGAGACGGTGACGGGCTCGGTGGTGGCCGGAGATGAGGACAGTGGTGGTCGTGGGAGGACGGAGGAGGTGACGGCGGCGAAGGGGAGGTCGGGGATGAGGTCCGAAGGAGACGAAGACGGAGTGAGGGAAGGAGGGTCGGACGTGGGAGGTGAGGGTGGACGGAGGTGAGGGTCGCCGGAGCTGGTGCGTTGGCCGGAGAATCGGACGGAGGAGGAGGAGGTCGGGTGAGGGTTCGGGAACGGGAGAGGAGATGGGGCGGCTGAAGGAGAAGATGAAGTGTGGGTTATGGGTTGAAACCCTAAAACAAAGGGTTTTATACCCTGGGCTTGGGCCGGGTCTGCTGGTCGGGTCCGGTCCGACCCGGTCCGACCCAAATATTTTTTTTTGTTTCAAAAACCTACCTTAAGGTTTCCGGATTGCAATTTACTACCTTTTTGAAGCGAAGCGGGTTTTACAGAGAGGGAGGTTGTGATCAAGTACCCGGGGAAAGAGCGTCCTGGTCCTATTCGCTCATCATTCACAATACGACGAATCTTGTGATCGAAGGACCTCAATACCTAAAATTAAATCCAAGCACCTCGAACAACAAGAGCCGCTCTACGGTGGTAACAAGTTTGAAGTAGTGTACATCTCAAAGGACCCTGACTATTCTACATTTGATCAGTGCACTAATAAGATGCCATGGTTGGTCCTGAAGGATCGAAAACAAACATCATATGTTCGCAGCGGAATAAAAGGATTCGATCCAAAACGATCTATTTGCATTTGAATCAATGTTAAAACAATAACAGGTTTACTTACTTGATATGTAGAGCAAAACCGATATAGCTCCGAAACTACGAAGCCTCTAGTGTATCCACACCGAGTAACGATCTTTGATTCTTTCAACGATTGAGACGACTATGGAGAAGAACGATTCTTCTTTTGGTTGTTTGGGAGAAAATATATAACAAGTGGCTGCAGAGAATATTATGATAATCATCTCTCTTAACCCTAATTATCTATTTATATACTTCTAATTATTGGGTCCAAGACGCAATTGGGCTTGAAACCCGATTGGGCCTAGGGAAAACCCAACAATCTCCCACTTGACCTAGATCCAATCTGTCAAGAACTCCAATATTTATTATATTTCTGTGTTAACAGAAAATATAACAAACATGCCGTCTAGATCATTTCAATAAATTATCTCATAATAAATTAAATGATCTTAAACATCAAACGTCACTCGTAAGTGTGTGACCACATAGGTTCAACGCTAAACCGGTAGTAATTAATCTCATTAACTACTAATCGAGGTTGGCGTCTAACAACATTCCCCAACGGCCGGATAACGTGAATATCAATATCCAATAAAGACGAACCTGGTTTAAGGACGATGAATTGTTCTCCTTCCATCTTTCCAACCCCGGATTATCCTAGGGTATGGTTTGACTGTCAAACCCTAATAGATAACCATTATGTTTCATGTTGATCGTTACTGGTTGTCAAATGACTTTAAGAAACTCCTTTCTTAAATCATTCTTCTGCCTTGGCCAAGGATCTTTTCCAACCATAAGATTCACAACATCATAGAGTTCAAACTCATTACCTTGAGTTGATGGATCCCCTCTTGACTCACCATTGATTATATAGGTACTCAATTATACCCAATGACCTTTCAACTAGCATTTTTACACACTAGGTGTTCGGTATCAAAGTATAACAAGTATTCTATTAACCACTATGGTGATCTCAGGTCAAAGGACAAAACAATATACATTCGTTCCTTAAGAGAATTTCCACATTGACAGTATAGGTAAAATCAACCATTTGGAAATCTCACGTTTGGTTAGTTCAATGATCATATCCACTATATGCATCATCTATATTATAACTTAATGAATGAGATCCATTAATACTCATCCAATGAGTACAGTTATACATATATTGGTCTATCCGGATCATCGTGGTCCTAGTAGGATGATCCTATGACCAAGAACACTTTTAGATAAAACTCTATAATACTTGACTCTCATTATCATAATCTCCATTATAATGACAAGTATAGCAGTTTAATCAAGGACTTATCATATCACAATATCAATGAATATTCATATATGATAACTATAAAACATTGCATTAATCTCAATTAATCACAATCCATAGTTCAAAAATGTGCTAATAATAATGTTGCGTAAAGATTAACATTTAATCTAAAGCCAACCATTCATGAACCTCAATCCTATATTCCACTTATGCTTGTCAAACTCCTTTGAACCAAGTGCTTTAGTGAAAGGATCTGCAACGTTCTCTTTTCCTTCCACCTTCAGAATTTGAACGTCTCCACGTTCAACTATTTCTCTAATTAGATGAAACTTCCGAAGAACGTGTTTGGATTTCTGATGTGCTCTCGGCTCTTTGGCTTGTGCAATAGCTCCCGTATTGTCACAAAATAAAGGAACACTTTCCTTTGCTAAAGGAACCACACCAAGCTCAGTTAAGAACTTCCTTATCCATACAGCTTCCTTAGCAGCGTCACATGCCGCTATGTACTCTGCTTCGGTTACTGAATCAGCTACTGTAGCTTGTTTGGAACTCTTCCAACTCACTGCTCCACCATTCAAGGTAAAGACATAACCAGAAGTAGATTTGCTATCATCCTTATCTGATGCAAAACTCGCATCGGTATGGCCTAACAATTTAAGCTCATTATCTCCATATATGAGGAATTGGTCTTTAGTTCTTCTCAAGTACTTAAGAATAGTTTTGACAACTTTCCAATGTGCCTCTCCCGGATTCCCTTGGTACCTACTTGCTACTCCTAGCGCATAGGCAACATCTGGTCTTGTACATGTCATGGTATACATGATAGCTCCCACTGCGTTAGCATATGGGATTCTACTCATGCGTTCTCTTTCCTCTAGGGTCTTAGGACTATCCTCCCTAGAAAGAGAAACTCCAGTTCCAATAGGTAAGTAACCCTTTTTGGAATTATCCATGTGATACTTCCTTAAGATAGTATCAATGTACGTAGATTGGGAGATTCCAAGCAACTTCCTTGATCTATCTCTATAGACCTTTATTCCAAGAATATAAGTTGCTTCTCCCATATCTTTCATGGAGAAGTTTTCAGATAGCCAAACCTTTGTTTCTTGCATGGCTGGCACATCATTTCCTATTAGCAATATGTCATCTACATACAACAATAGGAAAATAACTATGCTCCCACTAACCTTTTTGTACACACATGGCTCCTCTTCACAACGCACAAAATCGAACTTTTCGATTGCCGTGTGAAAACGAATGTTCCAACTACGAGAAGCTTGCTTTAATCCATAAATGGATCGTTGTAGCTTACATACTTTACTAGGAGCAGATGACAATGTGAAACCTTCAGGTTGAGTCATATAGACATCCTCCTTGAGCTCACCATTAAGGAAAGCCGTTTTCACATCCATTTGCCAAATCTCATAATCATAGTATGCAGCTATAGCAAGTAAAATCCGAACAGATTTGAGCATTGCAACAACGGAGAACGTTTCTTCATAATCAATACCTTCCTTTTGATTATAACCCTTAGCAACCAGACGGGCTTTAAAGGTCTCAACCTTACCATCCGCTCCAATCTTTCTCTTAAAAACCCATTTACACCCAATAGGTTTTAAGTCATTAGAGTCATCAACTAAAGTCCACACTTTATTGATTTTCATTGATTCCATTTCGGATTCCATAGCAGCAAGCCATTTCTCATGGTCTGGACTAGCCATCGCCTCTTGATAACACTTAGGATCGTCTTCAATAACAAGGTCATCATCAATATGATTATCCTCATTATTGCACACTAATAGATTCATCCTATTTGGTGCACGACGTTCTCTAATTGATCTTCTAGGAGGCTCTTGTACTTCTTGATTCTGTTGTTGCCCTTGTTCCTGAACTGGTTCATTAACCAAATCATTTACCTCAACGTTTGAGGTTGGAACCCTCGGTGGCAACTGTAAGACATCAAGAAAAGGTTGCTCAATATGCATCTCATGCTCTTGAGTCGGTGCTGACTCATTGGTATCTTGTATTTCATCAAGATCTATTTCTACTCCAGTTTTTCCAGCATCTAGGAACTCCATTTCTAAAAAGGTCGCGTTCCTAGCCACAAACACTTTGTGTTCGGAAGGATGGTAGAAATAGTATCCCATAGTCTCCTTGGGATAACCAACAAATCTGCATTTGATAGACTTAGCCTCAAGCTTGTCTGATTGCAGTCGCTTAACATAGGCTGGACAACCCCAAACCCTTAGATGTTTAAGGCTGGCTTTCCGTCATTTCCATATCTCATATGGTGTTTCAGCAACTACCTTAGTGGGAACCTTATTTAACAAATATGCAGCAGCTTCTAAAGCATATCCCCATAGGAAGATAGGAAGATCTGTGAACCCCATCATCGATCGTACCATATCTAATAAGGTACGATTTCGCCTCTCAGAAACACCGTTGTGTTGTGGTGTCCCAGAAGGAGTCCATTGTGATAGGATTCCATCTTGTGATAAATAATCAATAAAATCATCTGTGAGATACTCACCCCCACGGTCAGATATTAGTGCTTTGATATTCTTACCGGTTTGTTTTTCAACTTCACTTCTAAACCTTTTGAACATTTCAAAAGATTCCGACTTATGTCTCATGAGATATACGAAACCATATCTCGACATATCGTCAGTGAAGGTGATAAAGTAAGAATATCCACCTTTTGCTTAAACTTTCATTGGTCCACACACATCACTATGTATGAGTCCCAAAAGTTCACTGGCTCTTTCTCCAATTCCATTAAAAGGAGATTTTGTCATTTTTCCAATGAGACAAGATTCACAAGTATCGTATGATTCATAATCATACAGCCCAAGACACCCCGTCTTATGCAACTTGTTTATTCTTTTCTCACCGATATGACCAAGCCTACAGTGCCAAAGGTAACTTTGATTTACTTGATTATTTCTCTTCCTCTTTTGGCCAAAAATAGTCATAGCAGGACAAGTAACTAATTCAGGTAAGACATAAAGACCATATTGTTTGTAAACATCGACATATAATTCATCACCATGAAATATAGAACAATGATTACCACGAATATCCAAACGAAATCCATGTTCAACTAAATATGAAACATAAATTATGTTTGAAAGAAACGTAGGAATGTAATAACAATCCTCCAACAATAAAGTCTTTCCAGTAGGCATTACAAGAGTCATAATCCCTACAGCTAGGGCAGCAACACTTTCTTTATTTCCAACTTGTATGTTGACCTCTCCTTTCTTCAACACCCTATTGATTTTTAGCCCCTGCAACATATTGCAGATGTTAAAACCACTTCCGGTATCCAATACCCATTTCGAAGCATCAATAGATGTCAAAGTAATCATGAAAACGTTTTTCATCAATGCCTTACCTTGTCTTTTGTCCTTCAGAGTAGCCAAATACTCTTGAAAATTCCTCCTCCAATGTCCTTTCTTCTTGCAGAAGAAACATTCAGCATCCTCCTGACCAGTGCTCAACTTCATTTTCTTGAATTTGTTCAAAACATAATTCTTTGGCCCAAGTGGATTTCTGTTATATTTCCTAACATTTTTCCACTTGCCCTTAGAAGAGCTACCGATCAGATTCACAGATCCCGGCACTTTCACCTTCCCAGATGTGATTTGATTCTCAAAATCGATCAACAAATTGAGCAATTCATGAAGATCACAATCCATCTTGTTCATGTTATAATTAACAATGAACGGTGAAAAAGTGTCATCAAGAGATTGCAAGATCAAATCCTGCGATAACTCCTTACCAAGTGTGCAGCCTTGCTCCTCAAGCCGTTCTACAAGATCAATCATCTTTAGAACATGGGTGCGAACTGGTTCCTTGGGTTTCAGTTCAGATTTGAACAAGGACTTAGATATCTGATATCTTGCAGTCCTACTCTGAGACCCATACATCTTCTTAAGATGCTCTATGATCTGTGGTGGATTCATAGTCTCATGTTGCCTCTGAAGATCAGGACTCATGGAAGCCAAAATAATGCACTGAGTAGTAGTACTTCTTTCCTGGTACTTCGAATATGCATCTAATGCAACTACATCAGTCACTCCCTCAGCGGGAGCTTCCATTATGGGGTTATCGATCACATCGATAAGTTTTTCATGCATGAGAACAATTCTCAAGTTCCGGTACCAGTCATCAAAATTGTTACCAGACAATTTGTTAGCATCAAGTATGCCACGCAGTGAGATAGTAGTCATTTCAGAAAGTTACTGTAAAGGAAAACAACAATAGCACAAACATACATCATTAAGACATACGATTCATCAAAATGATAATACAAACTTTAAAACATGAATGAGCCCCTTGGTTGTCAAGTCGTTTCTCACACATAATTAAAGTTTTTCTTGATTTTATCACATAAAACCACAACAGGCTATATACTACATAGTCACCTGGTTGTCAGGTCGGTCCTATTAGTATATTTGAGTTTATCCATCCTAGTGACATAAAATCAGTTAATATTACACCCTCTGGGTAGTCCAGACTATAAGTGTAACATCAAATAATTTCTTCTTCACTCACGCATCACATGCAATAGACAAAAATACTTCCTCTTGAAAATTAATTAAAGTTATACCCTCTGGGTAGTCCAGACTATAAGTACTAACATTAAATAATTTTCTATGTACCTGCATCGTATGCAAATAAGAGGAAAATATATATATTTATCTTTGAACTACAAGTCCCCTGGTAGTCAGGTCGTTCCTTGTAAACAAAAATAAAAATAATTATTCCGAACTACAAGTCCCCTGGTAGTCAGGTCGTTCCTTGTAAACGAATAACAATTATTTATCTATTTGGATGAAAAAGCCGATGACAAAATATCTCATATTTTATCAATTAAAACTCAATAATTTTAAAATAATCAATTTTATGTCATTAAAACAATTCTAATAACAATTATGATTATATCGTATATAATCGTCAACAGTAAAATTGATCATTACCCGATCAACCAACTTAAATCATACCAACATGTATATTCTCATGAACATGATTATAAGCATCTATATATGAACATGGTTTATCATGCAAGACTCACTGTATAAGTTATCATACTCGGTAGGACAGAGAACATGTTTCATCTATTTTAAAACCAAGTTTTAGCCATGAATCATGTACTGTGATTTGCAACAAAAACCAACCATATTAAATGTTTAAAATAAACATCATAATAACCAAGACATGATGACCTAGTTAACTCATGTGCCATAATCAATCACGTACGGAAAAGTATATATATATACATACACTTTTACATGTTGTAAAAGAACAAAGACATTGGAATCATGTTCCTGATTCAAATGACCGTAGAATCAGTACCCATATATAATATATATGCATATACACAGTTTTATCCAAAATAGAGTATATGTATACAACTTTATATTAACAATAAAACCAATTTCACATATGATTTAAACGCAAAAAACCCAAGGCTCTGATACCAATTGAAGGATCGAAAACAAACATTATATGTTCGCAGCGGAATAAAAGGATTCGATCCAAAACGATCTATTTGCATTTGAATCAATGTTAAAACAATAAAGGTTTACTTACTTGATATGTAGAGCAAAACCGATATAGATCCAAAACTACGAAGCCTCTAGTGTATCCACACCGAGTAACGATCTTTGATGCTTTCAACGATTGAGACGACTATGGGGAAGAACGATTCTTCTTTTGGTTGTTTGGGAGAGAATATATAAAAAGTGGTTGCAGAGAATATTATGATAATCATCTCTCTTAACCCTAATTATCTATTTATATACTTCTAATTATTGGGTCCAAGACGCAATTGGGCTTGAAACCCGATTGGGCCTAGGGCAAACCCAACAGGTCCATCCATACTCTTTAGAGTTTGCAGACTTGTGGGTGTCTAAGATTTTCGCTACTATATGGTATTATGATACACCAATCGCGGCTGTGGCGTTCCACGCCGATGGAGAGCTTCAGGCTAAGAAAGAAGACGTGAGGGACTTGTCGGAAGTGTTAAAGAATATCCTTTCAAGGAAATGGAACTGATAGATAGAAGGTTCTGTAGCAGCGATTACTCAGAGAATTCTGATACTGATAGCGATGGGTAGAGATTGATTTTTAATAAAAGCTAATATTATAAGAGAATGTACATAGTGAGGTTCTTCGTGAGCTTTTTTGCAGGGGTGAGATTCATTAAAATTATGTTGGAACTGTGC
This sequence comes from Erodium maritimum, assembly GCA_963921825.1. Taxonomy (NCBI): domain Eukaryota; kingdom Viridiplantae; phylum Streptophyta; class Magnoliopsida; order Geraniales; family Geraniaceae; genus Erodium; species Erodium maritimum. The sequence continues at coordinate 69,357,390 of OY997595.1, read as the reverse complement.
TAATGATCGATTTACAGGTTCATGTTTCTAAATTTGTTGATTTTCACATTGTAGAGTTATTTGCAAGAGTTTTTCGAGATGTCCTCGAAAGTCAAGTATTGTTGGTGAGATAAGGGCCTTTCGTGGTGTCACAGTTCTTGGGGTGTCCAATCAAGTATACTTTCTAGAGGGCGCTCATTATGTTAGAATATAACTATGATTAGGCCTTCAACTATCAACTTGAGTTTTTAGTTGATTTGGTTCTCTAATATGATATCAGAGTCTGCTTCCTCACGGATCCGAGTTCAGACCCTATTCTCAACAAAAACAATTAATTTCGTCTCCATTATCAAATTTACCATGAATGGGCCAGCCCTTATATCTCTTCTCGATGGGCTTATCTCATTTTCTATATAATTCACCTCCAAACTCGTAAACGGGCTTGTCCGTGAGGACGCGTGTTAGAATATAACTATTATTGGGCTTTCAACTATCAGCTTGAGCTTTTAGTTGAGTTGGTTCTCTAATACATTATACCATTCTACAACACTTTTATTTTACCGGTCGCGTTCTTCCTCTACAATCATATTGTGCAGAATGATACAAGTGAGTGATATTAGACAACGTATACCTATCCCAGACAAGAGCGAGCCGAGAAATTATGTATCATCGTGCTTGAAGGAATTCAAAAGCTCATTCAACATCTTTTCGAGCACCTACTTAAACTTTAGTAAGTAGTTTCTCTTAGGGTTGGATGGGATGTAGAATCGTCTTCACAAACCGACTCCAGGTTGGATAAATGTCGTCAACCAAATAATAAGATCGGTCGTATCGACTCCCGTTGATCTCGTAGTCCACAACATAATCACGGTTGACAAGAACGCCATTGAATAAGTGTCCGTCGTTTAGCACGTTGATGTCATTGCTCGAGCCAACAACATTGAAATACGCATGCAAAATCTACAAATCACGGGACGCTACAACTTCCACCATTATGGTTGGATGCCCGTGGTGATCAACCTTCCCGAAGGTTCCTTGCAAAGTGGTTGGGAATTTATTCCACTCCCAATGCATGCAGTCAAGACTCCCAATCATGTCGGGGAAACCTTGCTTGTATCCCGATTCCAGCAATCGTATCAACTCCTCCGCATTTGGTGCTCCCTCGTACTCCTACACAAATACATCAATAATTACCTTACAAAACCTTCGTACACATTTGAGTATGGTACTTACCCCAATTCTTAGTGCTTCGTCTAATGTATCGGGCGAGCACACGTACGCTAGCATTCGTATTGCGTCGGTGCATTTGTGGTGTGTTGATAACTCCATGCGTCCGAAAGCGTCCATCTTTTGGATGAAGTAATCGTCATGCTTCGCTACCTTTTTCATCACCCGAATAAAAAGTGTCGGCTCATACGGTATCAATGCCTAAACCAGTGCTCTAAAAATCGGGTCTAGGCGGGGATTTTTAGAACACCGATCCGATTTTAACAAGTCGGGTGGCTCTAGGTGGATTCGAAAAAATCAAGTCAATGTTATAAAAATCCCCACCTAGACGAGGATTATTCGATGCCTAGGCAGGATTAATCGGTGTATAGGCGGAGATTTTGACAACAGTGATCCAATTTGTATGGTCATATCTTAAATATTTACTACATTTTTTATATATTTCCTATTACTATTGTTAAAATATACAATATATATAATTTTTATTTCTAAAGTTAATTATTAAATTAATAATTATAAATGATATATACTTATATCTTAAATAATTGTGGATGTTAATATTATTTATTAATATATATTTTTTATCTTTTAAAGGTAATATTATATTATTTTTTATTTTTTATTACTACGTTTGTTTTTTATGCAAGGATAATAACGTTGTTTATTTGATTTTTTTGTCATTTGAGATATGTATATAACCATTATTTTTTGTATTATTTAAATATCTGCTACTGTTTTCATAATACAAAAACATGTTTTTTTTCGTACATATAATAACATATTTGTTAAGAAATTAAAAATATATAAAAGTACAAATCCGATTAACCCTCGATTAATTTCCGAAGGCTCTAGCTGTCCGACTAGTGCATGACATTTTTTAGAACCTTGGCCTAAACATCTAGGGGCTGTAAGTAGGGTCGTCAACAAAATAATCCCGCATTAGTCGTTTGTGGGTTTCGAAACGACCTCTGTTAATCTCTCTTCATGAAGGTTCCTAGCTTTCGACCCTTTGCCTCAATGAGTCCACCTAAGGATGCATATTGCATTCTGCTTGCTCTGAGATGCTTCGCCCATCGTCAGACTCGTGCTTTCATTGCATGAACGTTCGCTTCGAAATCATCCATAGCTTAAACACAAAAACGAGAAAGAAAATATATTTTTATATTTTGAATGAGATGAATGAAGTGTGTACATTACGAATAATATTTGGGTATTCATAGGATTTTCTTGATTTTTTAATTAATTTTTGAAAAAGAAATTATATGGTCGTTAATAGCCGTTGACAAAGCTCATAGTTGTTTTTTTCCATTCCAGTGACATGTGGTGTGTTGTCATTTGATGGCCGGAGTTCATGAATCTCGGGGTTCTGGTTCACGATAGTGAACCGAACCTCTCAGTTTAGGTTTAAAGTTCTCGGATGTCATTGACAAAGAGGTTGGACATTTTAAGAGGGATAAAATTAACCCTTCGTAGTTTCAAAAACTACCAGGTTAAATGGAGGCTTCTTAATAGGAGGATTTCCCTTTCTCTTCTTCAACCGTTCGCCGCCCTTTGTTCTGCAGCCATTCTCCATCTTCGGTGACAACAGTGGCTCGACAATTTTGTTGTCGACGATGGTCGTCTGTCTCCCCCTTATCTGCTTTCCCCTTCCTTCTCCCTTTCTTCCCCCCTTTTATCATCTTCGTTGGTGTGCTCGGGTCAAGGTCTTCGGACCTCGACGCTTGAGCTATCTCCATCGTGTGCCCTCCCTTTCCTCGTTAGAGCATGGCTTCATCCAAACTCAGATTCGTAGCTCCGTTTCTAGATCTAGGTCTCGTGGGGTTGCTCGGTCGGCGACCGATTGCTGGACGTCTCCGGTGCTGGATCTCTTCTCGTGTCCAGAGTGCATGTATGTGGGATTTGAGGCCTCGACGCGTTTGGTGGAAGAGCTAGCCAACGTGTGTGGAGTAAAAGGTCGTAGGAGGGCGTGCGGTTCTTTCAGTGTTGTGATTCCCTCGTCGGAGTTGTTGCAAGCCGAAGCTCCACATCTCTTTGGGTGTCTCGGATCTGACCTTTTTCATGCATATCTGGGCCTTCTTTGTCACGCCGGCACGTGGTGGGTAGGCTTTCAGAGTCCTCTCAATCCAGTCATTCTTTTATCCGAAGAAGTGGTTTCAGTTCCCTTGTGGGAAGTGTTTCCGTCAAGGATTCACTGTGATTCTAGTTGGGGTGAAGGTGCTCGGTAGGTGCACTATCTATTGGTGGTTGTTGCTCGGTCGTTTTTTGTGGACCTCTCCGTGAAGATGGGCTTCTTGTGGATGCAGCTACGTGATTTGGCTGCCTTTTGATGGTGAGTTTGTTATGATCTCCGTTTCTTGGTGTTGGCCTCAGGGTAACATCTCTTTCGAGTCACAAGCAGTGACTTGTTTCAGATCTGGTCGTGGGACGCTTTCTCCATCCTCTTGGTTATGGATTGTCATGGATCTGGTCCATTCACGTTTGATACCTTGGTTTAGCATCAGGGTCGTCACTTCTCTACGCTCATGGTTAGTCATTGCTTGCTTCAGATATGGTCGTTGGACGCGTTTCTATACTCTCCCGAGTGTAGATCGTCGTGGATTTGGTCTTCCATCGTGCACATAACTCCCTTGTTGTCTCGGTTGGTAAGTTTTTTTCTATGCCTTATTCGTTGCTTGTGGAGTCACTACTCTGTCCAAAGTCTTTGAAGCCTTTTGATGTCCCCTATTTCCCCATCTCTGTGTTGGTGGGGGCCTGTCATTTGTTTTAGGTGTTGGCCCCCGACAAGTTGTTTAGTCCTTGAGGCTTAGTTGTGAGTCGAAAGGTTTTTGATTCTTTGCGACCTGAATTTTGGTGGTTTTGATCCTCAGTCTATCTCTGTCGTTTGCGGTGTTGACCGTCGACGTGCTATTATCTTCTCAACTCTCAGACTTGGAGGCGCTGATGAGATAGAAGTGTTCTCTTCAAAGTTCGAATAAGGTTAAGGAAGGTTTGATGGGAGGTCGGTTCACAGTTTTGGGCTTTATGGTAGGAAAATCTGGGTTTTAGACCTTTTAACGCCCATGTTGGTTTTTTCGCTCTTCTTTTCTGTACATTTTGATTTCTAGACCTGTTTGTTGTACTTGTTGCTCTGGCTTGATCTTCGTAGGAATCTGATTTGTTGTTTTTTTCGATTTCTGGAACTAGAAATCTATACTTGAGCTGTGCTTTTCAATCTCGAAATGGATGAGTTTTATAATATTTGTTTTGCTGATAAAAAAAATAGAAGGACTTCAACATTCCATTATTGATGGGTGAAGTGTGAATGGATCCATCAAAACAAAAGGTCCTACGGTCAAATTATGGCTCAAAAAGAGATAATGTACACAGAAAATGCATGATTATAAGTTCGCTTAATAATATTGATAGAGACTCGGCAAAAAAGAAAAAAACCAAAAAAACTGCGTTGATAACATAAAGGAGGTGGTTCTGGGTATATGATTGTTAGACTCATCCTAGTTTCCTCCCCTTATAGGGACTATTTTGAGGTTGTGATATATTGCCAGTGCTCTTATTTCCTCTTCCTTCATTTTGAAGGATTGAATGTTTTTAGTTCACTTCTTGTTAGAAAAATCTAGGTTTGTAGACTTGTGTTGTACCCATGCGTTGGGATTGTTGTTGTTCTGGTTTGAGGTGTCTGTCAGGCATGCTCATGGTTGTAACTTGAGAGGTTTTCCTTAGATCTTGTTTTCATTTTGAAAATGTGGTCCTTTTACAAAAAAAATTGCTGACAAAAAAAAACATAAAGGAGGTGGTTAAAACAAGAGAACAAACTTAGACAACTACCCAGTGTCTTGACATAAATTTTCTAGATGAGATGATTAAGCGATTATAAAAGTTTTTACATCAAATGACTTATAAATTTTATTAGATCTTTGTAGATTCAAGACTTATAAACTTATTACTTTTACAAGTTTCTTTTAAAATAGTTGGATTTTATTTATAAAAAGCTATTGAAAACAAAACACCTCAAACTGTAATCGTCGTCGTCGTCGACGACGACTCTCTCCCTCTTGTTTATCTCATTGGCTCTCATCCGCATCTGTTTTCATGTTCGATTATGTTCAACAATAGTAGAAAACTCCACAGTGTCTTGACATAAAATACTACAAGAGAGGCCTAGTAGTATTTTATGTTCGAGTTTAACTTTTCTGTATTCGTGATTTTAATTCTCCATGCTTGTGTTTGTATTTTCCGTACGACATGATCTATATATATCAATAAAAGGATAACCAACATGCCTCTTCTCCTTGAACGCTCTAAATAATTTTATTAGTACACGTGTCTGATTTCCATTTGTTGCAATGTTTGGGAAGGGGCGTAAGTTTTGGCTCTACCAGGTCTCTCATCGCCGTCTCCGTTAGATCCGCTATTCTTTAGCTCCGATTTTCGATTCTCATAATATACCTAATCTTCGTGTTGGAACACTCGATTCTTTCCTCGCGCTCAGTGATGATCTGTTGAAGGTAATCTTTGTTGAATAAATCAAATCCGAATTTTGAATCATGTCTTTGTTTCTGAATTATAGATTCGGAAATTGAATCAGATTTATGAATATGTATGCTTGTCGATTCTCGAGGATTGTTGAGGTGTTTGTCGTTTCTTGGGTCTGTGGATTTACTTTCTCAACGACAAGATGTTTTGGCGTATGGAAGGACTGTCGACTGCGTCTCCTGTGAGTTTTGCGTTGTTGCATTTCTGTTTTTTTTCTTTTCGTGGATCCATGTTTGCGCTCTGAATTTGACGGACTCCACTATTGGTTCTTATTGTTACACCTTTTGGTAATCAGTGTGAGATGGATTTGAAGAAGTAGGGAGGGAGTTCTCGACGGTGGATTTGATGGAAGCATGTTGTTTCTCCTTGAGGCAGACGTCTCTGTAGCATTTGGAGAAGAGATTCTCGACCAACATCTCCTGCCCCTTGGCCAAAGCCACCCGGAAGTACTCCTCGCAATCCATCCCTGGGAAGCACCATGCTTGTCCTATTCCATTTTCCAAAAACTCATGTGGGTTTTATCAGCTCATACATTCCTTCAATAGCGGATCATCTTTTTTTCCTTCATATTCTATTCACATTATTATTAGAGATAGTTAAGTAAAGATAAACAGGCCACAAGCCATGTAGGATCATTGGCTCCCACTGGCACAATATGGGGTGTATCGAAATGCTAAATTCATGGAGTCAGCCACCTTATTCTTCCACCCCCGAGTCCCACCCTTTCCTCTGTTTTTGCCTCCTCTACCTCAACCTTGTCCTCCTCCATTATTCCTTTCTTTTTCTCTCTCTGGCCATCTTTCTTCTTCTTACCAGCATGCCTTTTAAACAATTGGCCTTCCTAACTCCCAAGTTGCGATTTCCTCTGCCTCCTCTGTTGGTGCCAGGGCCGACCCAATGATAATTGGGGCATCAAGCAAGAATTTGGTCGATGTCTTTTTTTCTTATGAAAAAATATAATAGGAAAATAAGTAAATTTGTTTACAGAAGTATTATACTAGATCATATTGAGAAAATGGGCATCAACGTCTATTTATAACACTAAAAAATATAAATGGGTGATGAAGATTAATTTCTAACAATACACCCTCGATTGATTAGATTTAGTGTCTAGAATTCTATACAAAAAAAATCTAAATACTTAATATATATTCATGTCAAGTTTATATATGATAGGTTCCAAATATTTCTAGAAAATTACACCAAATTATGCTAGCTTATACGTGAACTCATGTATAGATAGTTATTCTCATCAACTTCTAGAAATTTCCACGCTTGTAAATTATTTTTAAATACTACATATAGACTCGAACTAGTATTAATCATATATAACCAAAAATAAGAAAACCGTTAGAACCGACACTAACCACGCAATGTAGTATCTAGGTGAGAATTTTCAAGTACTAAGGGCATTCGGTATCGAAACCCACTGGTTAACCAACACAAACAAAATAGGACAAGACCAACACATTCTCTGGGTTACCTTATGATATATGCTCAAGTTCATCTAACTATTGTTGCTCTTTAAAGCTTAAAGAAGCTTATAAACACACTCGTGCCTATTGATCCTTTTGATTTATGACTAAGAAATAAAAAATAAATAATCGTTCATGTTCATGCCTTTCACTCTTTCCTCTCTGTTGAACATCTCCATTTCCTGGGTGTAATAATTTTTTTTCCAGACTCTCGTTTGATCATCTCCATGTCCATGATTGGTAAGCCTCTCAATCTTTATGCTTAAATCATTTTCTCTGGAGTCTGGGCAATACAACTCCATGTGATAGGTGTATAAAGTCAAACTCTAGTATTTTTCTTCTTTAATCACGAAATGAAAGTTTCGTAATACATATTCTTATTGAATTAATTTTGGAAAGGTTTCTTTTTATTGTGACTTGTATTTTAGTCAAGTTAGTCTGATTTCTTACACAACTTTTACAGTTTGTAGTGTATATTAGTACCCCCGAGTTTCAATACTGTTAAACCCAACGAGACTTTGCTTCTAGTCCATTAATTCCATAGATTATTCTTCGATAGATGATCCTATTTTTCACTAAACATTTTAGTACAAAGCCAGGACATTGCAGCACAAGTTATTAATATATGTCATGTTTCTCTTCTAATAAGACAACACTGATATTTTTGAAGACTCGTCTTTAGATATATATATATATATATATATATATACACATTTGAATGTCTAAAAACTTTATTTATAAAGTATCAAAGAACTAGAAAATATCAAATCAACACTTATTGGATTTCTCATACGTTTGGTTCACATTTTTTTACTCTGATCATAAAAATCTATATTCAATATTGGATTTTTTTTAGTTTGATCTAAGACCTTAAGCGGTTGCTTAACTCGCTTAAAGCTTGGTGCCACTTTTCCTTCTTGCATGAGATCCGATTCCTGAAACCGTGCCTGCAAGACCATAAAAACAAAGGTATAAATACAAAGTTATAATACATTCAATTTGTATCACCAAAAATAAATTTAGCTAATGGGGTGGCAACCATTTTCTCTAATCCAAATTACAAAAATTCCAATCACGGAAAAGGATTACAAGTATTAATTTTCATCAATAATTAAACGTATAGTTATAAATATAATTGATACTACAAATGCTCTACTGGTAGGGTCTTTCATTTTCTTATCCAAAGACCCGAGATCGAATCCTTGTCACCTAATTCTATTTTGGGATAGAAAATAAAAATAAGCATTCACCGAGATTCAAAACTCGGTATCATTGAATGAAAAAAAATGCCTTTTCCATCAACTACGCCAGAAATCCTTAAGACTATCTTTCTTAAGACTATAATAGGAAGATAAACGCCAACGTGGAAATTCTTTCTGCGCGAATTGCCTCAACGCATAACTCTCTTTGTTTCGCTTCCTCTCCCTTTTTAGCTTCTCCAAATTTATTGCTTTGGTGAGCGTTTCTAATACTCTTGATTCCCGACCATTAATTGTGGCAGAAAGAACGCCGAGTTAACGTGGGTATATTTGAGGAAAAATCGCCCTCAACTCCATGGAAAATCATCTATAGAAAATGGAAGAGCCTGTGAATTTACGGTGGAAGCTACGACGGTGCAATCGAGTACGGAGCGAGGGGTGAACAGAAGAGACGCCAGAGCGGTCACGGTGGTGGGAATGATGTTAGTCTTAGTGCCCGTAGTTCAATCCTAAATGTCCAAATGTATATATCATCGTTAGCAATAGAATTAAAGCGGCTTTATATTACTTATGTGTTGGAGTAATATATCGATGTGTGCTCTGATCTATGCCCACCATGCAAATAGAACCATAGATTGAGATAGATCACATTCGGTGGGTCACTAGTCAACAAAGCTTCACTAGAAGCGACTAGTATGAAAGATGGCTCTTTATGGCTTACGTTCTGTTAGTCATTGGAATGGGATTCCGGAGTCTGATCATAGATATCATGTGGGACATGATATTGGACGACCCGATATGAATATGTGCCATAGATCAAGTCATGAACATATTCATTGTTGTAGCTTGTCATGTATCCTTAGACCAAGGAGTCTTTGTGATCGCTATGTAGTCAACAAATGAGTTTGACCTGAGCCTAACCTTGTCCGTAACAGGGCTTCCATAACAGCCAGGATTGGCTTGGGGACGGGCTACATGAGTGACACGAAAGACGGCTAAGGGATTTATCCCTCATACTGAGGTATGGGAAAGATATCGGTTCTCGGCCGCTTGATCGAGAGTGACTGAAAGAATAGTATGGCCATGCACATGATACTGGGTATCATATCTTCAGTCATCTCACATATCAAGGAACAGTGATTGAGAATAATAAGGATGACGGCTCTATGCCTTATCTCAATCAGGATATCGGAGATAAAAGGATAATGACAGGGACGACGCAAAGTTTAGAATCGGCATGGTCGATTCGTTATGCAGTGTCAGGCAATACTAAAGTCTCGTTAGTTGCCACTTAAATAGGATCAAGTAAAATGGGATTTTACGTTGATCTATTGACATGCATAAACCTAAGGGTCACACCGGAGGATGAAACTCATTGACACATTTATGGAGAATGGCCAAAAGGGAGTTGTCTCGGGAGATGACCAAAACTGGGTTTTGGGTCATGTGTCCGTAAGTGAATAGGACTTTACGGATCGAGACAAGGCTTGGAGTCTTGGGATTGATCGCGTCAGATAATGTTGGACATTTCCGGTATGGAAGGCTTGGAGGCGATGAGCGAATCACGGGACCTCGTTGGAAATGGCCACGGGCCATGTTCCAAGAGGCCCATGAAAGGCCCATGGAACTAATTAATCAAGTCTTGATTAATTAGTACTAAGTAAGCAAGACAAGGATTAAGGTGTTGGTGATTCACCACCTAACTCAATCTTGTCTTGCCATACTTTGTCCTATTTACACCTTACTTGTCACCATCCTTGTCCCATGCCTTTAGTTGGACAAGTATGGGGTTTGTTATGTTTAAGTCATCTTTTTTCAACATAACAAACACAAGACACAAATGGGAATCAACTTTTTTCTCTCCCTCCTCCTACCATTTCGGGTTTGGCTAGTTTCCACCTCCATTTTTTGTGTTCTTGAGTCCTCAAAGAGAAGAACAACGTGGCTTTGATTCCCATGTGGATACGTAGGCGTCTTGGAGACTCAAGCCAATCATTCGTTAACCGGTGTTCTTGTTTTGGTAAGAAATAGTGCTGAATTTTTCTCTTGTGAATCCATTCTTTGTTAGTTGTTTCATGGTTTTCATCGTCTCTTGGTTTTCCTTGATTTTCCGCTGCGAGTTGGTTCATCTCCAACCCTACCTCGAGACCCAACAGTGGTATCAAAACCGTGCTACCTTCGGGATTAACAAGACGGTGTTCAAACTTCAAAGTTTCGATTTTGCTTGAAAGTTTCGTTTTTGGCATGTTGTTTTGCTAAATTGTTTGATTTTAAATTCTTGTTTATGGATTTAATGCATGTAAAATGAATTTTTGAAAATTATTTCAAATCTGGAAATTTTGATTTTTTTTTTTATTTTTCGGGTCTCGGGAGCAGGACTCTTGGGGAGCCGAAACCGGGACCGAACGGGGCTCCGTTGGACAGAGCTAGGCCAAGCATGACCATTTGATGGTTTATATGCCAAGGCTAAACCGTTTTGTTAGGTATGACGAGTTTGGAACCGTCATGACGAACTCGAAGATCAAATGTTCAAAAGTTTCATTTTTGAACGGTTTCGATAAACCGAGCATCAAAAAAATTCGAAACTTGCCTATTAAATAAAACCGGAAAATCACATGATGTTTGATAACATGATTGTTTGATAACATGATGTGTGATGTGATGTTGACATGGTGTACATAATAGCCCCGAGCTCGATTTAATTATTTATCGTTTTTCACGGCCTGCGAGCCGTTAGAGTTAGCGTGTAATTATTCTTTCAAGGTGTGGTCGTCGAACCACTTGTTTGTAATATTTTTTTATTCCCGACCTGCGAGTCGTGTATTAAATTGTAATATTTTACTCAAGACGAAGAAAGGGCGAAAAGGTCATTTGGTGGCTTTTCGGGTGTTGGCATCGGCTTGGAGTCGGTGGAGCTCAAGAAGCTAGTGGGAGTTAGTTTAAGGGGCTATTATGTGCACATTTATCGCTTTATGCTTGGTTTAGTTTATGCATGATTAATTCTATGTGTTTTAGAATTGCATGCTTAACTTTATTTACCGAGCATATCACCTCACATGCAAAGATAAAATTGGAATTTTAATCCTTGTGTGTGAGCTCTTAGAATCGTCATTACATTGGATGTAGTTGACGGCTTCGAAGGAAGAATTACATTGGATGTAATTTGAGGCATCATTGCATTTGGAATGTAGTTGATGTGCTCATCGCATCTAGGATGTGTCAAAGTTTTAAACACAACCGGACAAGTAAAAACGGGTCATGTCCGATACCTCCCAATTATCAACACCTTACTACCTCCCTGTCCTATGGGTGTCGTGCGCATTAGCGGAGCATCCATGGGAAAGCGGGGTAGTAGGTTTGGACGACATATGTGGGTGTCGTGCGCATTAGCGGAACACCTACATAGTGACGGGCCATAGTTGAAAATTGGTGGACCCGACTACGATTCTCAACCTGAGGTTGAGCTAGGGTAACAGATAGGGTAAGCCGTGTACATAAGTACATACCCTAGCCAAGAGTCATATTGGATGTGATTGGATGGAGTCCTACCTACATAGCTCGATTAAGTGGTGAGCATTAGTTCAGCTTAATCGAGTGAATCAAGGATCTTGGTTTCAGATTCTAAAGGTTTAGAATCGATTGTTGGTGTTTAAGCTTGATCTTCATAAAACTTATTCAGTTTACTGATTGAATTTTATCTGTTGTAGATCAAATGGAAAATTCAGCGAACATTAATAGTTTGTCATTAAAAACCATTCTTGACATGGTCAAGCTAAATGGGACAAACTATTTGGACTGGTACAGAATTTTGAGGATAGTCCTCGAGTTTGAACGCAAAGAATATGTCCTTGACAAGGTTGTCTCTAAGACCATATCAGAGTTACATGAAGTGTCATTAACTGCTGAGAAGAATATATTAGGGATCTGGGATCCAAGGATATTCTGATGGTCAACAAGGGAATTGGAAGTGGCAAGGGCGGGGCCCATGCGCACTTGGCAGGAAGATGAGACACCTGAGAATGTCTGCTTCTACTGCCAACAGCCCGGTCATTGGAACCGGGATTACAGGAAGTTCACGATTGATCTGAAGAAGGGCAGTGGGACTGCGCCTTCATCAAATAGCCTGGATGATCTGAAGAAGGGCAGTAGGACTGCGCCTTGATCAGGAAACCTAGATGATCTAAGGAAGGGCGGTGTGACCGTACTTTCATCTGGTATTAACTCTATAGAGCTACATCTCTCTACTTCCAAGGATTCATGGGCATTAGATATCAGGACTGAATCTCACACATGCACTAATATATGGTGGCTGAAAGTAGGAGAGGTTTGGAAATCACGAATTGGACCTCAGAGTTGTGGCAACTGCTGTAGGATCCATGAGTCTTGCTTTGCCAAGTGGCCTTGTCTTAGTATTGTATAATGTATATTCCATACCTACTTTTAGTAGGAATATTATATCTGTATCCGTGTTTGACAAGGAAGGATATAATGTTAATATTGGAAATGGAGTTTTCAATGTTCTATGCAATGATATGTTTTATACTAGTATTGACTTGGTTGGAGGATTGTACATATTAGATATGGGTAACAATGCCTCAAGTTCTATATATTACGTTAATACCAAGAGGTCTAAATCCAACGATTTAAACCTAACTCTGTTATGGCACTATCATTTGGGCCGCATAAACAAGAAGCGCCTATCAGCACTTCAGAAGTGCGGGCTTTCAGTTTCAATCGAATTCCATTCAATCGATAGGTGCAAGGTTTGTTTGATGGGCAAAATGACTAAAGTGCCCTTTATCGATCGCGATGAAAGGGCGGGTGAATTATTGGGGCTGATACACTCGAATGTGTGTAGACCAATAAGTTTACTTGCCAGGAGGGGTTTTAACTACTTTATCACATTTACTGGTGATTACAGTAAATATGGTTATGTCTATTCGGTGAGACATAAGTCTGAAACTTTTGATAAATTCAAAGAGTTCAAGACTAAAGTAGAAAACCATCTCGACAAAGGTATTAAGGCAATTCGATTGGATCGAGGTGGAAAATACTTGACCACGAAGTTATTAGATCATCTAAAAGAGAATGAGATCATTTTGGAATGGACTCCTCCTAGGACATTGTAGTTGAAAGGTGTAGCCAAACGGAGAAATCAGACATTGTTAGACAATGGTCTGTTCCATGATTAGTTGGACTGATCTCTCAATCTCTTTTTGGGGTTATGCTCTAGAGACGACCGCATTCATAGTGAATCGGGTTTCGACGAAGGGTGTGGAAGGGACACCATTTTAAAAATGGTACGAGATGATGCCCGCTTTGTCCTTCCTAAATATTTGTAGTTGCGAGGCTTATGTGAAACATTTGGTTTCGACTAAGCTCGAACCAAGATCTGAGATATACACCTTCGTGTGGTATCCCAAAGCAACAAATGGATACTACTTCTACAATCCCAGTGAGAACATGGTGTTCGTCGCTTGGGGTGTGGTCTTTATGGAAAATGAGTGTTGTTTCCAAAGACGCCATTGGGAGGACTGTGCATCTCGAAGTAATTCAGGATGGTACAGATCTGTCTAAACCAATTGACAACCCAGTAGAAAGGAGCCAGAGATTGTCGTAGAGTAAGAACCAATTCCTGTTACAATTCCGGAAGGTCCAAGGCGATTTGAAAGGATCAATCTTCCACCTCCAAGATATGGTATCCGGAGGTGACAATGAAGTCATGGTGGATCACGATGATCCGGCCACCTTTCAGGAAGTCGTGGATGGGCCCGACTCCGAGTTATGGCTGGGAGCCATGAGGGAGGAAATGCAATCTATGTCGGACAACCGAGCTGGGAACCGGTTGATCCCATCAATGGTGTGAGGACCATCGGATGCAAATGGATCTTCAAGGTGAAGATGGACATGGACGGCAACCTTCTGACCTACAAAGCTCAACTGGTGGCGAAAGGTTATAGACAGATCCAATGGATTGACTATGAGGAAACCTTCTCCCTAGTGGCTATGGTCAAAATCGATCCAAATTCTTCTTGACATAACTGCGTATCATAATTACAAGATATGGCAAGTGGATGTCAAAACCGCTTTTCTAAATGAAATTTGACTGAGTACGTTTGTATGTCTCGGCCAAAAGGTTTTGACGATCCGAAGAATAAGGGAAAGATTTATAAGTTGTTGAAATTCATTTATGGATTGAAACGAACTTCTCGGAGTTGGATCCTTTGTTTTGATGAAGTTGTAATTGGATATAGCTTAATCAAGAACGAGGATGAATCTTGCGTTTATAAGAAGGCTAGTGGGAGCAAGATTACCTACCTGCTTCTCATTGAAAACGACATCCCAACCTTGCACGAGACTAAAGCTTGGTTGAGGAAGTGTTTTTCAATAAAGGACTTAGGTGATGCTTCTTATATCTTAGGGATTAAGATATGTAGAGATCGCTCCAAGAGGGTCTTGGATTTAAGTCAGGGAACCTATGTGAACAAGGCATTGAGTAGGTTCTCAATGCTCGATTCAAAGAAAGGACTCTTACCCACTAGTCATGGCATTCATCTCAGCAAGGCTCAGTGTCCTAAGACACCTGATGAGCTGAAAAGGATGATGCGAATCCCATGCGTCTAGGGCCGGGATCGATCGTATATGCCATGACATGTACGAGAACGTACGTCTCGTAAGCCTTATGTTGTACCAGTAGACATCAGTCTAACCCGGGGGAATGATGATGATTTAGTCGTCGAAGGATGAGTAGACGCTAGTTTTCCAAGACAAATCCAGATGACGTTAGAAGTCAGACAGGATATGTGTTTACGCTGAATGACGGAGCTTTAGCTGGGAGAGCGTAAAGAAAGATACCATTGTCGAATCTACGATAGAGGCCAAGTACATGGATGCTGCAGAGGCAGCTAAGGAGGCTAAGTGGATTTGGAAATTCACGGTAGGGTTGGGTGTAATTAAAAACCCATCCAGCCCGGTGAATCCATTTTGCGACAACACAAGGGCCATTGCGCAAGCTATAAGCCCAGATCGCATAACAAATCCAAACATGTATTGCGGCGTATCCACCTCATCATAGAAATACTGAAGTGAAGATAACCTATATTGCAACATATGATAATATAGTCAACCCTTTGACTAAGGCAGTGTCGCTGCCTGAACATGTTAGACATGTAAAGTCGATGGGGACATATTGGAGTTTAGATTGGAACTAGGGCAAGTGGGAGATTGTTAGTCTTAGTGCCCGTAGTTCAATCCTAAATGTCCAAATGTATATATCATCGTTAGCAATAAAATTAAAGCGGCTTTATATTAATTATGTGTTGGAGTAATATATCGATGTGTGCTCTGATTTATGCCCACCATGCGAATAGAACCATAGATTGAGATAGATCACACTCGATGGGTCCCTAGTCAACAAAGCTTCACTAGAAGCGACTAGTTTGAAAGATGGCTCTTTATGGCTTACGTTCTGTTAGTCATTGGAATGGGATTCCGGAGTCTGATCATAGATATCATGTGGGACATGATATTGGACGACCCGACATGAATATGTGCCATAGATCAAGTCATGAACATATTCATTGTCGTAGCTTGTCATGTATCCTTAGACCAAGGAGTCTTTGTGATCGCTATGTAGTCAACAACTGAGTTTGACCTGAGCCTAACGTTGTCCGTAACAGGGCTTCCATAACGGCCAAGATTGGCTTAGGGATGGGCTACATGAGTGACATGAAAGACGGCTAAGGGATTTATCCCTCATACTGAGGTAAAAGATATCGGTTCTCGGCCGCTTGATCGAGAGTGATTGAAAGAATAGCATGGCCATGCACATGATACTGGGTATCATATATTCAGTCATCTCACATATCAAGGAACAGTGATTGAGAATAATAAGGATGTCGGCTCTATGCCTTATCTCAATTAGGATATCGGAGATAAAAGGATAATGACAGGGACGACGCAAAGGTTAGAATCGGCAGGGTCGATTCGTTATGCAGTGTCACACAATACTAAAGTCTCGTTAGTTGCCACTTAAATAGGATCAAGTAAAATGGGATTTTACGTTGATCTATTGACATGCATAAACCTAAGGGTCACACCGGAGGATGAAACTCATTGACACATTTATGGAGAATGGCCAAAAGGGAGTTGTCTCGGGAGATGACCAAAACTGGGTTTTAAGTCATGTGCCCGTAATTGAATAGGACTTTACGGATCGAGACAAGGCTTGGAGTCTTGGATTGATCGCGTCGGATAATGTTGGACATTTCCGGTATGGAAGGCTTGGAGGCGATGAGCGAATCACGAGACCTCGTTTGAAATGGTCACGGGCCATGTTCCAAGAGGCCCATGCAACCAAGACCCGTGGAACTAAGTAATCAAGTCTTGATTAATTAGTACTAAGTAAGCAAGACAAGGATTAAGGTGGTGGTGATTCACCACCTAACCCAATCTTGTCTTGCCATACTTTATCCTATTTACACATTACTTGTCACCATGCTTGTCTCATGCCTTTAGTTGGACAAGTATGAGGTTTGTTATGTTTAAGTCATCTTTTTTCAACATAACAAACACAAGACACAAATGGAAATCAACTCTTTTTTCTCCCTCCTCCTACCATTTCGGGTTTGGCTAGTTTCCACCTCCATTTTTGTGTTCTTGAGTCCTCAAAGAGAAGAACTACGTGGCTTTGATTCCCATGTGGATACGTAGGCGTCTTGGAGACTCAAGTCAATCATTTGTTAACCGGTGTTCTTGTTTTGGTAAGAAAAAGTGCTGAATTTTTCTATTGTGAATCCATTCTTTGTTAGTTGTTTCGTGGTTTTAATCGTCTCTTGGTTTTCCTTGATTTTCCGCTGCGAGTTGGTTCATCTCCAACCCTACCTCGAGACCCAACAAATGGATCCCGGATCGATTGGAAGCCTATGTCGTTGCCGGTGGCATTGAGGTAGAGCTAAGGGGACATCAACTGTAGTTGTAGATCTGCCTTGTGTTGAGAAGTACCGATCAATTACTGAGGAAATGGGTTGTGCATCAATTCTGATTTTGATTTTTCAATCATTCGAGTATTCAGCACGAATCAATCCTTTTCTCTAGGGTTCAAGGTAAAGTTCAATCCTTTTCTCTGATTTTGATTTTGATTTTACAAACACATTTAGTAATCTGTCGATCCACTAGAAGCCATATACCTTGTTAGAATTGAACTTTATTACTGTGGAGGATAGTTTCCCATCAAATGATTACATTGTTGCAAACTGTCTGTCAAGGCTATGGTGGGATATTGTCAAAGGGTAGGTAAAATCTTGTGTTTTCAAAGATTTTGGGTTAGGCCCTGTACCAGGCAGGAACCCAATTAGCAATTAGAGTTCTGACTCCATAAAGATTAAGCAGGTAGGAAACATTTTCTACTTTGGAATTGTAGAAGTTTTCGACAAAGTAAATATACTTGAGCCTCAGTCGTGATCAAATCGATAGTGAGCAGAACTTCACTCAATTCTATGACATCTTACTGGTTTAGCCTATCTACTCATTGTTATTAGTTAACAAGAAAACTGATTATCAGTATAGTCCATCTTTGTTGGGGATATTAGTAATGGCACTGTGTAATGCTAGAGAATGGATATATGCAGATTTCACAGTTAGATATATGCTACATTTTGGGTGAATCTGGTTGGTTTTGGAGTTCAGTTTTCTGGTCTTGGTTAAAATTCTTTAATTATTCAGTAGTTCAGTGCACACTTAGAAACCTATTTATATTAAGTTGTGGTCCCTACAACCCTCATCTCCACATATTTTGTTTGAGTATCAAATGGGCATAGCCTTTCTGTGATGGAGGAAATGTTTCTGCCATATGAAGTCATGTTGCTAAGATAAACTTATAAATATATTAACCTTACACACCAAAAAAGAGGAAATCTTATTTAGCCAGTTTGGGTTGATTTAGTTGTAAACTATAGCTTTATACGAGAATATGCTAACTATGTTTTTCTCGGATTTCCTCCGAACCAAAGAGGGTATAAATGTTTTGACATAAAAGCAAACAAATTTATAATTTCGAGGCATGTTGTTTTTGACGAGTCTATATTCCCCTTTTCTGATATTTCTAACCCATCTCCACCATCTTATGATTTTCTTCTTGACCCGGTCTCACCAGCAGTCAAGGCCCAATTACTTTGCCCCTTATCTGAACCGGTCTCGCCCTCCACTGCCAGGCCTCCTCCGCGTTCCCCACCTGCTGCTCCCGGGCCCATTCCGCAGCCCACTTCGCAGCCCCCTTCGCAGCCCAATCCGCCAGCTTGTTCACCAGCTTCGCCCCAGGCCCGATCTCCTCCATCAGAACCCGGGCCCGTTTCCCCTGTCCAGCTCTCTTCTTCACCTAGGTCCACGCCTACTCCGAGCACCACCAATGCTGACCCGGCTCCACCACCCGTGACCCATCCCATGCTTACTCGGGGTCGGGCAGGTATTACCAAGCCCAAAGTCATTTTTAATCTCTCTTCTATCTCTCCTCCATCTCCCATTCCTCGTAACCCTAAGGATGCTCTCCTCGACCCGAATTGGAAATTAGCAATGACGGATGAGTTTAATGCTTTGCTTAAAAATAAGACTTGGGTCCTGGTTCCTCGTCCTGTTGGGGTTAACATAATTAGGTCCATGTGGATTTTTCGCCACAAGACACGATCTGACGGTTCTTTTGAGCGATATAAGGCTCGTCTTGTTGGTGATGGCAGGTCTCAACAGGTTGGTGTTGACTGTGAAGAGACGTTCAGTCCAGTGGTCAAACCCTCGACCATTCGTGTCGTTCTCAGTATTGCTGTGTCTCGTTCTTGGTCCATTCATCAGCTGGACGTCAAGAATGCCTTCCTCCATGGCAACCTGACAGAGACGGTTTACATGCACCAGCCCCTCGGCTTCAGGGACTCCTCTCTCCCGGACCATGTGTGCCTGTTGCAGCGTTCGCTGTATGGTCTCAAAAAGGCTCCCCGAGCCTGGTACCAGAGGTTTACTGATTTTGTTTCCTCTATTGGTTTTTCACATAGCAGGTCCGACCATTCGTTATTTGTTTATCGTCACGGCTCAGACACTGCCTACATTCTCCTCTATGTTGATGACATCATCCTCGCCTCCTCCAGTGATGATCTTCGTCTCTCCATCATGGCCAGTCTCAGCTCTGAGTTTGCTATGAAGGACCTCGGCCTTCTATCTTACTTTCTGGGTATTGCAGTCACCCGTCATTCTGGAGGCATGTTTCTTTCTCAGCAGAAATATGCTGCTGACATTATTGATCGTGCTGGGATGTCCTCCTGCTCCTCCTCTGCCACCCCGGTTGATACTCAAGGAAAGCTCGGTTCTTCGGACGGCGATCCTTTTGAGCATCCGACTCTGTACCGTAGTCTTGCGGGGGCGCTCCAGTATCTCACTTTTACCAGGCCAGATATTTCCTATGCGGTTCAGCAGATCTGCCTACATATGCATGATCCTAGGGTTGGTCATATGAGTGCTCTGAAACGCATCCTTCGATATCTTCAGGGGACGCGTCATCTGGGTCTTCACATTTCCTCCTCGCCGGCCTCCGGACTTGTCGCCTACACTGATGCTGATTGGGCCGGTTGTCCAGACACCCGCCGCTCCACCTCTGGTTACTGTGTTTTTCTGGGTGACAGCTTGATCTCTTGGTCCTCCAAGCGTCAGCCGACTATATCTCGTTCCAGCACAGAGGCCGAGTATCGCGACGTGGCGAATGTGGTCTCCGAGTCTTGCTGGCTTCGCAACCTTCTTCTTGAGCTCCATTGTCCACTATCCCGGGCTACCATTGTGTATTGTGATAACATCAGTACGATCTACCTATCTGGTAATCCGGTCCAACACCAGCGCACGAAGCATATCGAGCTGGATATCCATTTTGTTCGAGAGAAGGTGGCGAAAGGGCAAGTTCGGGTTTTGCATGTTCCTTCTCGATCTCAGATTGCGGATGTCTTCACCAAAGGCTTACCCCGCATTCTTTTTACCGAGTTCCGCTCCAGCCTCAACGTCCGGGAACCTCCCGTTCCGACTCCGGGGGCGTGTTAGGATAATGCCTACACAAGAGTTTGAAAACATTCAAACTCTTAGGATATATTTTGTATATTTGAACATAGTTTGAGTTATCTGTAAAACACCTATATATTTGTATTCATACTGAATAACAAAGTTAAGGGATTAAACTCAATCACTCTCAAACTCTATCACTAACCATACAACTTTATAAACATGCTTCAATCGCATAGTAGGCTTGATGTCATAGTTTGCCACACCCTTCCCCCGTCCTCTCATTTTTATCTTCCGTTTCATAGATGTTGTGGTTGTTTGGTTTATATCTAGTTTAGTGTTGATTTCGTTGTGAGCTTCCAAACATTGGTAAGTGATGGATTTGTGTTCCTATCTTCTCTAAACTATTTTTTTTTCATTTATGCAGATGAATGTATGGTCCTTGATAAGGAAGCTCTCTATGACATTTGCTTCCCTACCTTGAAGCTCACCACTCCCAGTTGTAAGTTTCTTTGATCCCTTATCTTGAGTTCATCCCTTTTGCTTCACCATTTAGTTTCTGTTTATAACCATGGAAAATGATAAGAATAAATTATCATTGTAATTCAGGATCCTTTCATGGTAGTAAGTATTTCATTCACTTCCCCATATTTTTTCCAAATCATAATATTATCATGCTTAAAGAATTATGTAAAATGGCAATGGTGTTCAACTATTTGAGTTGTAAAATTGTAGTATGAGCCACATTTATTCTTGATGAGTCATCTATATAAGTTTGAGCTTAAGATCTTATTTATATAGAAGTGAAGCTCTCTACCTTGACCCAACTTTTTTTAGTTATGGGCAAATCCGCAATAATCATCTAAAGTTGAAGGGCCATTTGCAATGGATGTGCTTACCAGGTTGTATAGTATTTTGTTTGGGAAAATTGATAAAATGTGCTTCATAATACATCTTATTGTTTTGATATGTCTCTGTACTCTGAAATTATAAATCTATGTCTTTTTTATAATTTGTGACAAACATACCCATGGTTAAGTTTTTCTTACCTAATGTGATTTTGCAAACTTTACTTCTTTTGCCCGTAATTGTACCTTCAATTCTGTCTAATTATATTTATTCAGTATGTGATTATGATTAAATAGAATAAAAAAATTGTATAAAACATAAAAGTATTGGCAAAGTATACGAACAGAGAACACCTTACATGCTTATGTACTACTACATGAACAGAAACACATTTTATAAAATGTATCAAACATATGAATTTTGTCTGCAAAATATAACAAATATATAAATAAAACCTTGTCTATAAAGTATAACAACATATGAATAAAACTCTCGTTCACATAATCTTATATTTAAAATACGGACATGCGAAACAAATGCATCAAATGCGAGCTCTACAAGTTGTTCTATTATGACCTCGACCTCCACACGTGTTGCATTTCCGTTCTACGACCAAAATTTCACCTTGTGAAGGATGACGTTTCCTTTTCTGTCTCCCTAATTTCTTCTTTGGACGCCCAACATGATTCTTATGAACAGGTGTCCCTACTTGCATGTTTTTGATGTGATCAGGAATTTCCCATTCTTCCTCATTACCACAAGGGTATATGGTTTCTTCATACGATGTCCTCCACAATGATGTCTTGTAATAATCTGAACATAGAGAATAGAAGCTAACACATCTTTGTAATGCTGCAGATTGAGCATGAACGCATGGAATGCCAATCAGTTGAAATACCCCACAACTGCAAGTCTTATTCGATAAGTTTACTTCACCATTCCACTCGCCATCTAACACATGAAACTCAAATTGCCCAATGGCAAAAGGCACAACGAACCTAGCCTTTTCAGTCATAGTTAGTATGTCAGCCTCAAAGTGTGGTGATAGGATAGTTGTACTCTTCTCGATTTCACCTCGATGTGTGCAAAACCAAGATTGAAGTGTCTTACAAATGTATTCAACAAATGAAGTGATTGGATAGCTCCTGGCGTCCCTCATTTTGCTATTAAAGCTTTATGCGTAATTACTTGTCATTATGTTATACTTGTATTGAAAACACTAAAAACAATTAAAAACAAAAATTAATTTAAATACACAAAAAATGAATTTTAACAATTATAATTGATTACCTATTTCCAGGAAAGTATGGCCGAGCCCACTTTTCAAAACCTATGCCTTCAAGATAGTTCGCTATAGTAGGGTCTTTCACTTTTATTTTGTCAAATTGTTTTTGAAACTCATGCTTTCTGAAAGAGTACGATGCAGCCCACATCTCCATGTGACAATGATCGGTCTTGAATTTGGCTTTCACATTCATACTGATGTGATGGTAACAAGCACCGTGATATGCATTTGGGAAAATTGTTTGCAATGCATGTACAATACTAGCATGTCTACCAAATACAATGGGGTGAATGTGGTTATTTGCATCCAATGCAGTAGCACACAACATCTGACCACCATATTTAGTTTTCAAGAACGTCCCGTCTACACATATTACGGGACGACATGAAGGAAAACCCCTTACACAAACTCCAAGAGCTAGAAAACAATATTTGAATCGTTCATCTTCAACCACAAAATCTGTCAAAGTTCCTGGATTTCTTTGTTGTAGCATGAATAAGTATGACGGTAGTAAGGGAAAATTTCATTTTACCACCCTGTCAAACATTTAACTTCAGTTTGATACCCTGGCATAAATTTTTATCAGTTTCATACCCAAACCAAACATTTAATTTCACTTTCATACCCAACCGGGTAAAATGTCCAAAATACCCTTAACTATTACTCAAATTTTCATCTCATGCCATTGGCTCAGAATTTGAAAATAAGTGAAATGACAATAATACCCTTCATTGTTTAGGGTGTTAAACTGAAAATTTCAATAATTTTAACACAAAATCAGTTTTTTTTTTATAAATTCAATTTTTATTTTCAAAAAATCATATTTTAATTTTAAAAATACATAAAATCATTTTTTTTATAAAAATCATTTTTTTATTAAAAACAGTTTTATTTTTAAAAAAAATTAATTTTATTTATATTTAAAAAAATCTGGAGCTCGACTTCGTCTTCTCCGGCGTGGTCTCTGGCCACCCCTCCTCCGCCGGCGTCATCCCCGGCCACCCCACCTCCGCCTCCTCCTCCGGCGTCGTCCCTCTTCCCTCCTCCCTCAAGCAATGCCGGCGTGGTTCAGATCTGATTTGGTTTAGATCTGAACTGGTTCAAAATCCTGTCGTGGAGGTCGTCGAAGACGTATTCAGCGGCCTTCGTCTCTCAAAATCCTCCCTTGTCCGGCAATGGCGTCACCTCGTCCTCCGATGGTTCTTCTAGACCCATCCTCACCGGCCATCCACTCTACGCCAGCTCCGGTATCGTAGATCTGATTTGGTTCAGATCTGAACCACGCCGGAGAAGCTTGAGGGAGGAGGGAAGAGGCCGGGGACGACGCCGACGAAGTGGGGGTGGCCGGGGACGACGCCGGCGGAGGAGGGGTGGCCGGAGACCACGCCGGAGAAGACGAAGTCGCGAGCTCCAGTTTTTTTTTAATATAATTAAAATTATTATTTTTTTAAATAATTTTATTTATATTAAAAAAATGATTTTTATATAAAAAATGATTTTATGTATTTTTAAAATTAAAATCTGATTTTTTGAAAGAAAAAAATGAATTTGTAAAAAAAAAACTGATTTTGTTTTAAAATTATTGAAATTTCAGTTTAACACCCTAAACAATGAAGGGTATTATTGTCATTTCACTTATTTTCAAATTCTGAGCCAATGGCATGAGATGAAAATTTGAATAATAGTTAGGGGTATTTTGGACATTTTACCCGGTTGGGTATGAAAGTGAAATTAAATGTTTGGTTTGGGTATGAAACTGATAAAAATTTATGCCAGGGTATCAAACTGAAGTTAAATGTTTGACAGGGTGGTAAAATGAAATTTTCCATAATTTCTTATACGATACTTCAAGTGTCCCTCGAACATACATAATAGCTTTTTCTCGGCATCTCCAAGCTTTTTCATATGTCATCTCAATGCCATAATCATTTTTTATGTCTTCTCTTATGTTGTTTGACAAGTATTCTCATATTTTTTCTTAAAACAATGTCCGATTACCCAAGGTGCAACTTGACAATGGTCTTTATGACGAAGATCAAGTGAGCAAGTATGAATATTCGTGAAACGTGTAATCTCAAACATCTCGGATTTTGCTAGATTTTTTTCCCTTAATCTCCAACCACATTCATCACCCTTGCATGTGATATACCAGACATCAGGGCTAGACTTTTTGACGACAAACTCAAAATTCATCTTCATAGCATATAGATGGACATTCGTCTTCAATTTTAATTTATTTTCAAATACTTTCCCAACCTCGACAGTTCCACATGAAATTCCAAATGAAATTCCAAATGAAATAGGGAACGAGGGACATGGAATATCTTCCGGAGTATACATTGGAGAAGTCATTTGGGCACTAAACATAGAACAAATATTTGCAAAACCAAAAAATATTGTTACTCATAAACTATGATCAGTACATGAATCATGATCTTAGTTTAAGTCAAAATATAGTTATGTATTGAGAATGATTAACACTAACGGGTCTCATGCTCTCCCACATAAATTAAAATGATAACTTCTATTTTTTCAAGAAAGTAAGACAATTTTACAGAGCAAATCATTACAGATCCTATGGACTATCACAGTGTGCGCCATCATCTATCATATGTACATATAGGCAATTTAAATAACAGATAAAAATCAAATTGAACTCTCATATTCAGCACCCACAAAACCAAATTATGAACTCTATATTCCACGACATAGTTTTGGAAGAAAGACTTACGACGGAAACAGGTGGGAGAGTGCCGGCTCGCAAGTACGAGAGAAGGAGATGAAACAGGATACAAAGAAAAAAAAAAGGGTTTTTTAAGTTTAGGTAAATTACAAAAAGGGTACTTTTGTCTTAATAATATTAAAAAACATAGATTTTCAATTTCAAACTATCAAAGCATATCAAAACAATATGATGTATTATAAGGCATAATTAATCAACTTTCCCTTTTATTTTTGAATATAAACTCCAATTTATACTTGGGTAGACTTTTTATTAAAGTTTGCACTTTTAATTCCCCCATGTGGTTTTTATGCACCTCTTAAAAGCTAGGTATTCAATATAGTTTCGTTCTTTTCATTTCTTTCATTTTACGTGTTCTTAAGATGTCAGGATATCCAACAAACTTTCTACATGTAAATACTTAATCATGTGATCAAAAAAACATGCTTAAGCATTAAAAACGCGGAAATATAATCACTAACCTCTAGCATTGTTTTCCTTAGAGAAGAAGCTTTGAAGAACCAAAAGTCTTGATCTTCCAAGTCCTCCCACTCTTTATCTGTCTCTCTAGATGGTGTATGAGTAAAGGGTAAATTACATTGACATACCCCGAACTATACGCGTTTAACGGTTTACTACCCCAAAGTTCATTCGTAACAATCGCCTACCCCGAACTAACCAATAATTACGACGTTACCCCCTCCCATCCACTTTTCCATCTATTCACTGTTCATCTTTTCTAAAATTCCGAAAATACCCTTAATGTTTTAACCCTAAAACTGATTCCAACACTCATTTCAACCCTAAATCTCTCTTTCCTAACCTACATCCTACCCTAAATCATTTTTATTTCCAAAAAAAAAAATTATATATATATATAAAATCACTTTTAAAATAAAAACATTATTCTTGGATTTAAAAAAGAACAATATATTTTTTTTCTTTAATTAAACCTTATCCTTCATATCTGGGATGCCATCGTGTTCTTGTGGAAGTTGAAAAGAGGGTCGCCGAAGGGAGAAAGAGCCGGAAAGGGGAGAGAGGGTCGGTGAGGTGAGAAAGGGCCGGCGAGGGGAGAGAGGGCCAACACCCGTTGTCTCCGAGCTCCAGCACCGGTGCTCTTCGTCTCCGATGGAGCTTCGGCCCGATGGAGCCACCGGTGCTCTTCGTCTCGATGAAGCTTTTTCCCCTGATTTTTGTGAGCTTCAAATCTCCATGGAAACATGTCATATCTTGGCTTGTGCTTCAAATATCTGATGACTCTGATTAGAGCAATTTCCAACTCCATCTTTAATTTAGTTGTTCCAGATCTGATTTTTGTTGGTTCATACTTCATATCTGGTGTATTGGGGTTCTAGGTTCATTTTTTATCTGAATTTTGCTACAAAATTTAGTTTGGAATTTGGGGTTCTGGGTTTATTTTTTAATTTGAATTTTGGTACAAAATTTAGTTTGGAATTTGGGGTTCTATGTTTTGGGTTTGGTGTCGCTTCCACGAAGAAGATGAACAAACAAGTAATAAAAGAATTTAAACAAAAAAACAAATACAGTAAAAGAATTTGAACAAAACACAAATAAATAAAAGAAAAGAATTTGAACAGATATTTCATTTGATTTTTTTAAATAAAATTCATGTTTTTTTTATAAAATCAGAATTAAAAAAAAAAGAACTGTTGAAATAAATAAATGAAAATAGTGAAGAAAAAAATTAATTAATCTGAAAAATTAATTTTTATATATTTAATGAATAAAAAATAAAAAAGTTTTAAATGAATTATAAAATTTAAAACAAAATTAATTCATTACAATTAAAAACAAAAACAAAAATCAACTGTTCATTGATAAAAATAAAACAATTTATAAATAAAATTTGAAAAAAAAGTATAAAAAATGGATATAAAAAAACTAAAATTTTTAAAACATTCTTTACCAATTTGTAAAATAATAATTCATTTATTAGTGATTTAATAAGAAAAATAGATTTTAGGGTTTGAAGGGTTTGAAGGTGTAAATATGGACAACAATTGAGGGCAGTTTCGTCATTTTACAAAAAAGTTAACAGTTAAGGATGGAAAGGGGGTAACGTCGTAATTATTGGTTAGTTCGGGGTAGGTGAACGTTACAAATAAACTTTGGGGTAGTAAACCGTTAAAGGCGTATAGTTCGGGGTATGTAGATGTAATTTACCCATGAGTAAAATCAAATTGTGTGGACTTGGGGACCAATATGAGACTTAAATAGCATTTTTTCTGAAGCATCACAACTATCCATCAATATGTGTGATTATAGAAAATGATATATGTGAAACATCACACACTTTGGCAATTGGACCAACATACATTGATCATAAACCATATGATATCATTTAGAGAATTAATCTAACATTCTCCCACTTGATCAATGTTAATGTCTCAATGCCAAACATAATAAGAAACCCAAATGCATGAATCATGGCGGTATGTCCTTTTAATATAAACAAGTGGTACCTCCCATGTATCACAATGCACGTGTTTCTTATACTTTATGAATAAACCCAATGTTCATTCTTGGTCCAAACTTAATCGATGATTTCATGATTAACCAACTTAATCATATACCGAATGTGTACACATTTATAAATAATAATCATCTATTCAAGAAGAGTTTCAAAAGACAAACATCGTTCCAATAACGAAGAGTTTACATCTGGAAACCAAGTCCCATACTCTTAACATCCCGGTGGCATGCCTTTTGTCCGAGGATCAGCTATCATTAAGTCAGTACTAATATTCTTAATGATAACCATTTTGTCTTTCACGTGCTCTCTTAAGGCTAAATACTTAATGTCGATATGCTCATTTCGACTTCCACTTTTGTGGTTCTTAACCATGAACACTACAACTGTATTATCGCAATACAGCTCCAGGGGCTTGCTAATAGAATCCATGATTCTAAACTTGGAAATGAAACCCTTAATCCATACACCGTGAAAAGTAGTCTCGAAACAAGACATGAACTCGGCTTCCATGGTAGAAGTAGCAGTCAAGGACTGTTTACCACTTCTCCACGACCCAGCTCCACTAGCCAACATAAAAAGGTATCTCGAAGTTGATTTCCGTGAATCAACACAGCTAGCAAAGTCGGAATCAGAATGACCGATCACTTCCGGATTGTTCGTTCGTCTATATACTAGCATGTAATATCGAGTCCCCTTAAGGTATCACAATACCTTCTTTGTAGCTTTCCAGTGCTAAATGCCTGGATTACTTTGATGTCTCCCCAACATACCCACAATGAATGCAATATCTGTTCTAGTTCAGACATGTGCATACATTAAGCTTCCAATAGCTGAAGCATAGGGAATGTTTTATAATTTGTTCCCGTTCCATGCCATTTTTCGGACATTGGTTTAAGCTGAATTTATTGCATTTCACAATAGGATCCATATTGGGTGAATAATCTTTCATCCGAAATCTTTCCAAAACTTTGTTGATGTATGTCTCTTAAGACATACCCAGAGTACCGACTACTCTATCACGATGTATCTTTATCTCAATGACGTAAGATGCATCGCCTAAATCTTTATATGAAAGTTCTTGGATAGAGATTGTTTCACCTTAAAACCATATTCCTATCGTTACTAGTAAGCAAGATATACGTATAATATCAGGAAACAAATCTTGCTTCCACTAACCTTATGGTATATACAATTATCCATAACATTTTCTTCGAAACCGAATGAAGAAATAACGTCATGAAACTTCAAATACCATTGACGTGAGACTTGTTTCAAACCGTAGATTGATCTTTAAAGCTTGCAAACTAAGTGCCCACTATTACTAGAATCCTTCAGGAAACTAAATGTTTCATGAACACCTCTTCCTTTAGTTCTCCGTTTAGAAATGTCGTTTTTTACATCCATTTGTTGTAATTCAAAGTCAAAGTATGCAACTAATGACA
This sequence comes from Erodium maritimum, assembly GCA_963921825.1. NCBI lineage: Eukaryota > Viridiplantae > Streptophyta > Magnoliopsida > Geraniales > Geraniaceae > Erodium > Erodium maritimum. The sequence continues at coordinate 69,328,158 of OY997595.1, read as the reverse complement.
TGATTACCCGAAGCGAATCTATCTTTGATACAAGAGAAATAGTCTCTTTGTAATCGATTCCTTCCTTTGATTAAATCCTTTGACAACTAGTTTGGCCTTATATCTCTCGATGTTACCGGATGAGTCTTTCTTGGTTTTAAAGACATATTTACATCCAATGGCTTTCGCCCCTTTAGGTAACTCGACAAGATCCCAAACTTCATTCGATGCATTCGAATTCATTTCATCATTCATAGCATCATACCATTGACTCGATTCATTACAACTTATGGCTTGGAAAAACGTCTCATGATCATTTTCGGCTCCGACATTAAAGTCTAATTCTTGCAGATACACATAGTAGTCCCCATGGATTGTTGATTTCCTCATTCTAGTAGATCTCCTTAATGTTGGATCAACATTTTCCTGAGGATCAGGTTGACCAACTAGTTGTTCATTGACCAAAGGTTCTTCCTGAACAACTTGATTTACTAGATCATTATCAACATGTGAAAAGTTAGAGACCAATCTCAATTTGAACTCTAACTACAACGATTTGATCGGCTAATGTAGGAGGTTGCTCAGTAATAATTTCAGAATTTGAGCTCTGCAACCGATTCCTCCCACTGATCAAATCATTTCTCAAGAAACTTCGCATTTCTTGATTCCACAATCCCGGTGCTATGAGATGGACAATTCGTATCATTTGGATCGTTCCGCATATCCAACAAAATAACCGATAAGGGTTCTAGGATCCAATTTCTTTTCTTATGGGTTGTAAATCCTCACTTCAGACGGGCACCCCCATATGCGTACATGGTGCAAACTCGGTATCCAACCCTTGAATAATTCAAAAGGTGCCTTGAAACAGACTTGGTTGGAACACAATTTAAAATGTACACAATCGTCTTAAGTGCATTAGTCCACAAGAATAATGGGAGATGCACATTACTACGCATACTCCTTACCATCTCCATCACGGTCCAAATTCTTCTTTCAGCTACACCATTCTCACTAGGAGATCCCGGATTGGTGTACAGAGCAACTATTCCATGCTCCTGAATAAACTTAGCGAACGGACCCGATGCTTGACCATCTTCGTTGTATTTACCGTAGTACTCTTCTCCTTTGTCACTCTTGACAATCTTGATTTTCTTCTCACATTGATTTTCAACTTCTGCTTTGAAAATCTTAAATACATCTAATGCTTCACTTTTGTGGTGAAGGATATAGACATACATGTATCATGAGGAGTCATCAATAAAGGAGATAAAGTATTTCAGACTACTTTTTATATCCATGTCGGGATAGCAAATAATTGTATGGATGATTTCAAGTAATTTGGATCTTCAATGTGCACCCTTTTTGGATATCTTGGTTTGCTTTCCCTTTATGCAATCCACACAAACCTCGAAATCAGAAAAGTCTAGAGTACTAAGTACTCCATCTTTTACTAATCTCTTGATTTCATCCATCGAGATATGTCTCAATCTCCGATGCCACAACATATAAGATTCCTCATTTTCAACGCATCGTTTTGTGCCAGTTTCCATTTGCATAATCGATTTGGTGGTGTTACTTTGCACATTCATCATAAATAAACTATTGCACAAAATACCATTTCCCTTAACATCAAATGTATTAAATAAATTTATTTGATGTGTCACGGAAATCAAAGGCATAACCAAAGGAAATAGTCTAGATATAGATATCAAATTCCTGGGAAATCCAAGAATGTATCATGCAAAGTTAACAAATAACTACTAGATAAAGTTATCTGGCACGTTTCAACATATTTAGCACTGAGCGCACTTTGTTACCTTAATAAATGCATTGCTCGTTTCTTGTATCTATGTTGAAACATGGATTGAAGAACCATATTCAATCCACCATGCGTTAACATGAACATCAACCACATTGGACTCGTCCTTATGATGTCATTTTTCCTTCTTCTGTGTTGTAAGCATTATAAAATCACCTTCCTTCATTATCAACCGACTTTCCTCTTGAACACACATAGTCATGAGTTCATTCATCGACCATTTATCCTTATGTGTGTTGTAAGATATTTCGAAAAGGGCCAAATTGATGAGAAAGGGTGTTCAAAATGTAATGCACCAAGAAGGTGACAGACATCTCGACTTCCAATGTTTTTAATTTTGCCGCAATATCCCCCATTTCTCATGATGTGCTTGTGCACACCATGGAGACATGTGATGTCACGCCCCAATTTCAGTAAACCGAACTCGGGACGCGAACGTTTAAAATAAGAAAACACTTTGAAACCATTTCCATTAAAACACTTTACAATACCAGTTTAGTTCAACAAAATAATAAATACAATTTAAAACACGTTCCAACAAGTGGACAAAAGTAGGTATCCGTCACTAGACTCAAAAACAACCCGGACTCCGCTCCTAGCTCCACAAGCTTCGAGAGCTCACCTAGTCCGTCCTGCGATCAGTACCTGTAGGAAAAGCAGCTAGGGGTGAGCGTTCGCTCACCACCACAGATAACAGACAGACTACGGCATAATTAGCAGAAAATGCCGGTAACACCAATAATAAAGTCTACACCGGGGGACACTGTCCCCAACCCAAGGACTCTGACTGATCATACACCCACTGTTACCTTCCTTGACCAACTCAACACTTTGACACGTAAAGTAGACCCGACACAACGATCACGACCTCTCCCTAGGACTCGAAAGAAACGGCGCAACGCCAAACAAGATCACAAAAGATCGCACACCAAACAAGATCACAAAGGATCGCAAGCCAACTGCTTAGTAACCTCCCTCACCAGACTCAACCTCAACTTGTAAAGTAAAACTGACACAACAAACAATGACGACCTTCCCCAAAGACACGAACACGGATCAGGTTAGCCGAAGAATGCTCAGAACCTGCCGAGCCTCGTACACGGATCAGGCCAGCCGAAGAATGCTCGTAACCTGCCGGGACCCGGTCACGGATCAGGCTAGCCGAAGAATGCTCAGAACCTGTCGATGCTCGAGTTTGGTCAGGCCAGCCAGAGAATGCTCGTAACCTGCCAAAATCCACACCACTCCCCGACACACAGTCGGTTCGGGCAAACACACCCACAAACACAAGCAAAATCAACAAACAGGCACTCAAGGCCACTCAAGACACTTCAACAGTCAAGACTCGGGTTCAACAACCCCACGGCCATCATGGCCTCCCAAAACACAACCACTTAACTCACGGGCTCAACAACCCCAAGACGCCAAAATAACACACGGGCTCTCATGGCCACCCAAACTCAACAGCAAACACAAGGGCTCTCATGGCCACCCAAACTCAACAATAAATAACACGGGCTCTCAAGGCCACCCAAACTCAACAATAAATAACACGGCTCTCAAGGCCACCCAAACTCGACGATAAATAACACGGGCTCTCAAGGTCACCCAAACTCAACAACAATTAACACGGGCTCTCAAGGCCACCCAACTCGACAACAATTAACACGGGCTCTCAAGGCCACCCAAACTCAACAACAAATAACGCTCAACAACCTCCGGCATAATCGATGCCTCCAACAGTCCTAAGATCACTAGTTTCACAAACAACCTCCGGGCATGGTCATATGCCTCCAGTAGTCCTACTATCAACAGTTTCACAATCAACCTCCGGGTATGGTCATATGCCTCCCGTAAAATAATTATCGCTAAGTTCTATGATCCTACGATACTACTAAGTGTCACATTCTTTTCTCATAAACGCTACAATCCCGTATCATGCTTTTCTAATAATTACCAAGTTCCCGTAGCATGCTTTTCTAATAATTAACTAAACCTATTCAACCCACGACACCCCGATGTCACATGCAATTCTACTGTTAACTTTCCCCAGTCAGGGCCGAGATCCGGCTACTTTTCCATACCTCAACTGAAGAGCAACTGTTATGTCTCCTAGCTGCTGACGTCCTGGCTCGCTACCTCCGATCTTCTCTTCGATCGAAGCCGGACTCTAAATTTAACACGAAGCCACAAATCAATAACGGTTTCACCGTTAAACTAAAGGTTACGATTAGTCTGGTTTAGAACCGATAGTTGTCCCTTAAGCTCGAGTGGGATAAAAGCGGGGTCACGGCGAATCGGGTTTGAGTACCCGAGCACCGAAACCGGTGCATGCGAGGCACGGTCCCAATGCATGAATTCCGAGGTCCGATTCAGCGGTCCGCTTTTGTTCCTCTCCAAAACCAATTAACAGTCCATTTTAACTAGAGTTCTAGAGTCGTTCAAATGCTCAAAAATCCGTTTTAAAAACAAACTGATTTTACTTCCGTTCTATTTTCAAATCTGATTTTAAATCCCAATTCCAATTTGAAACCGTCTTTATTTACCTCTTTTTAATTTAAAACAGATTTCGTTTTACTTCCAAAATCAATTCTTTTTCAACAAAAGAGACGTTTCTAAGTCGGACTCGTCCAGATCAATAACAATTTTCTTACGTCCGAAATACAAACATCGAATTTTTATTCCAAATATCGTTTTATCTTCTTCACTGAAATTACAGTACAATTTGTCGTTTCAAAACAAAAACACACATCCAAAATGGAGACGAACGATACGGAAATTAAACCGGCCGCCGGCGAAGACGTCACCGGCGACTAAACCCCCAGACACGAACCTCACGTGGAGGAAGGGCGGCTGGGCGGTGCACGGCGGCGATGCACGACGGCGGTGACTTCGGACGGCGAGGAGACGTCGGGTTTACAGCCGTGGAGGTGGGGAGCACGGCGGGTACCTTCCTTGCCTCAGATCCGGACGGCCCCGGTGGCTCCGTCCCGGATCTGTCGAACGCGCCGGCGACCTGGCTCCAGTCGCTCACGGCGACGGCGAAGAGAGGCGAAGACGAAGGAGAGGACGGCGGCGGTTCGGAAGACCTGAGGAGGCGGAGGCTACGGCCTCAGATCCGGACGAGCTTGGAGTCCCTTCCCGGACCAGTTGTGTAAGACCCGCCCCCAGTCGATCCCGGTAAAACCGGTGAATCCTAGCTAAGTTTGACTTTCGGCCGGAAAAGTCAACCGATGACTCGGAAAGTCAGTCGGGACCTTTCCGGGGCCCAAAAAGCTTAGCCATTAGCACGGTTAGCTTAATTGGGTCGTTTCCTTCAGTTTGACTGTAATATTGTTAAAGTCAACTGTCGGTCAAACTCGGGCTTAATATCGGTTATTTATCGATAAATCTTGGAAAGCTGGAAAATTATTAAATAAGAGTGACCTCACATGACACTTGTCATGCTTGACTTGGAGGATGAGTTTTGGGGCTCCAAATGACCCTCATACCCTCCTAAGTTACCTTTAAAGGGATAAGACCTTAAGGGCTTTTGAGTAAATTGACATTTTAGGTCATTTAAAGGAAAGAGAGCAACAATTCAGCTCATTTGTTGTTGTTTCAGCCGAAAATCACAAGGGAGAGAGGAGGAGGAGCTCACTTGCTTGAGGAAGAAGATAGAGAGGAAAGCTTGGATTTTGAAGCTTGTTCTTGGTCCCTTTGCCTTCATTTTCACTCCATCTTCTCCATCTCAACTATCTAGAAGTAAGGATGATCTCAAACCTCCATTTCTTCCACTTCCAATCTATGGGTTTTGTGGGTTTTGGCTTAAAAGTTGAAGAACTTGCTCTTTGTTTGTTTGTTGGAGAAGAAGTAGTGAAGTAGGTTGTTGGATTGAGTTTTGGTTGAAGTTTGATGAACCCATTGAGGGTGTAGTTGCTGGGTATCTTTGGTGAATTATTTTGGAGCTAGGAGAGTTTAGAAATGGAGTTTGTGTTGGGATTTTCGTGAAATTCGAGTTGGGGAAGAAAGGGGAAGGAGCTGGTCAGGTCTGATACGGAATCTGACCCGGACCGGGCCAGGTACCGGCACGGTAGGCCGCACGGAACGTGCCTGGTACCGGCACGGCACCCGGCACGGCACCCGGCACGGGACCTGATACGGTCCGTGTCGCTCACCGGGCCGGTCTGTGTCGTGTTCCGTTTTGGATTCCGGGCCGGCCTGTGACAGGGTCCGTTTGGCATTCCGGATCAGATCCCCAGAGCCCAAAACCCTTTCTTTTAGCTCAATTTGATTCCCACTTTTCCTTTTCAAACCCTGATCCATTTCTGAACTTTGTGGTGTGTTTTGAGGAGAAGAACACTTGGTTGAGGAATCTAATTTGTGTTCTTTTGGTGGTTCAAAACCTTGGAACCAAGCTAGGAAAGGAGGAAGAACGTGGACACGAGTTAGAGGAGCTTTTATCACGCCGGGACCCGAGTGAAGAACGGAGAGGTGACCATCGAGCTTGTCATCAAAGTGTTGAGAGGAAGACCTCGAGGTAGGGAAAGCCTTAACCTCTCGTTTACGATGCTTAGTATGCATGCTAGGTTAATAAAATTGGAAAAGGTCCTAGACATGCCTATAGGATGCGAATAACTAGCATAATCGTCTTTCAATTACCAATAACCGGAAGTGTCTAGTGGTGACCGATTAGGATGCCAATCACTAGTGTAATTCGCTTTCAATACTTGGGAATTGATTGTTTGGTAGAGGAGCCTTGGCAAAGCCCTCGGATTAGCTGCGTGTTAGGATCACATGCTTGATTGTTGATTGCTTAGTGGATAGGCTAAAGAGTCTAATGGGACTAGTGGAATCGCATGTTTGAATGCTCGTTTGAAGGCTTGTATAATTGGTTGTTTACACTCGTATTTGCTCGTTGATTTGTATTCGAATGATTACTTGATTTACTTGAATGATGGTTTGGAGCATCGAGTATGACTGGTTGTACCGAGCGGTGCAATCAGGTGATCGATGCCCCAGTGGTTCGAAACTGGTAAGTGAACGGTAAGTTGGGATTGTGTGATTGGTGTGATATGATTTAGTAATTCGTGTGCTGTGTGCTATGGTAAATCGGTGATGTGTGAGCTATGTGTGTTAGTGGATTGGTGGTGGTTGGATTGGAATGCGTCGTGTTTCGGTTGAGTGCGTTACCAAGTTGTTATCTGATTATGGTTGAGACGGTATGGTACCTACACCGTTGAGGAGTCCGGTGTAGGGTGAGATAGTGATGATTGTTGATACGGTTTGGTACCTACACCGTTGAGGAGTCCGGTGTAGGATGATATAATGGTTATTTAGTGAATTGCCCAAGTGTATGCTTCCTATGGGAGTAATACCTTGGTTCCCGATGACATAAAATCCTTTGGAGACGTTTCTGAGAATCCCGATGATAAGCGCCCCGAAGGGTTGTTTCCGGTCGCCTCAATGTTATGCGTCTCCTCTGGATTTGAGGGAAAATCCGAGAGGACACATCATATGTGGATCGGAGGGTGGAGACTTCATGTGCCACGGCATTGAACTGAGTTATCTATTATCCGTGTTCGTTAAGATCTATATTATTGATTTGCGGTTGACTTATTTTAAGTTTAAGGTCCACCTTGTTTTGGGTTTTCTCTACTGAGCGCAAGCTCACCCCTGCGAGTTTATTGTTGTGTTTACAGGCTTGATTGAGGAGTAGAGGCTCGGGAGCTTCTCGGTGGGGGTATCCATAGCGACTTCGTTATCTTATTTTCGTTCGGAACAGATTTTTTGTAGAGTATTATTGGTACACCCCTGGAGGGTTATTTATGTTTTAAAATACATTTTGTGGATTTGAGTTACTTATTGGAGTTTTCTGGAACTTGTTTTAAATTGTTATCTCTTTTATTCATATGTTACTAGTCATGCCTCGAGTCCGGGCAAGAACCGGATTTGGGGCGTGACAAGTTGAGTTCGCCGGCGAGCTCGCCTCTACAGAGCTTTCCCGACGTCGACGGGAACTCGGGCCAGAGCTCGGTTAGGGAAAAAGGTGGCGGCTCGGTGGTGGCGTGGTGGCTGGACGGAGAGGGAAGGGAGACGGGGGCGGCGTGGGGACGAGGGAGCTGGTCGCCGGAGAGGATGAAGATGGGAGAGAGAGGATCGGGTCGGCGAGGGTTCGGCAGAGAGGGAGGGATTCGAAGAAGACGAAGCAGAAGGACATGGAAGGAGGCTGCGTTGAAAAGAAATTAGGGTTTTACCCTAATTTCGTGCTTAAATAGCACGGGCCTCACGGGCCTCTCGGCCCAACAGCCAGTTCAGCTGGGTCAGGCCTGGCTGGGCCTGCGGTTCTGGTCGGGTCTGACCGGCCCAACTTCATTTTTTTTTACGAATTACAAACCAAAACCGATTTGAAAAAAAACAACCTTGACGTTCCGATCGAACACAATTAAATAAATTAATCTTTTTACTGAGGCGGTCTTCACATGTGAGCTTAACAAAGGAAAACTATCTGATGAGGGTACTAGCTAAGGATTTATCCGAAGTCTGGAATGACTCATCAATCGCTTCGAGAAGCGAACGAGCATTTCCATACTTCTCCACCAATCCCCTTATGCATACAAAACGTATCTATCAACGTACAACTTGCCTGTGGGCTAAAGTCATACGCAAACAGAACATTGCATATACACATATGTACCCTCTCTTTCCAGATGGAGTAGTTTTCCCCATTCAGCCTGGGAACCTCTATTGTTGAGGTCATTATTATTCAAAGAATTTGATGCTACAAACATTACATGCATAGTATAAAATAAAAACATAAATGAGACTAACTATCATGCTTTACAAACATAAGAATACAAAATGTATCTATCGACATACAACTTGCATGTGGGCTAAAGTCATATGCAAATAGAACATTCATACAACAATGAATCTATTGACGTACAACTTGCCTGTGGGCTAAAGTTATACGCAAATAGAACATTCTTACAAGCAACCAATAAAACTATCAAAATCATGTTCCTTTTCCTAATTCATGTGGGTAGATTAAAAAATATAATTTTGATATTTTATTCTGATTAGTTATATAGAGTTTAATAGAATATCTTGTGGGATCGATTCCATTAAATCCGATATAATTAATCACAACTTTAATGATTTATTTTCATACATATATATTGTTAGTCTAAAGATGTTGTGGCTACTCTCTAAACAAACAATATATACGTACATAAATCAAAGATGGATAATAAGACACCAAAAACATGGTAATTTTAGCTGAAAATCAGCTCGAGGGATCCACCAAGAAATGATAATTTTGGACTAAAAGGTCAAACTGAGTTGATACTAGAACAAATACATTCTACTCAGCTATACTAACAGAATTTAGCTCCAGCTCAGTGGTGAGGTTCTCTTGTAGCACAGGTCGTAGGTTTGAATCTCCATAGGTAAGTTTATTTTGTTTTTCAGGTCATGTTGCAGAAACAGAAGCTAAATCCTATTCTTTAACACACTTATCAATGAAATGAACTCAGCCTAGTGGAAATGGCGTTATTGATGCCCAAACGCTCCTGGGTTCGAATCTCAGGGGTAATTTTTTTTTAATACCCAGAACCAGACCCGCGTTCGACCAAAACCCGGCCCATGACCCGGTCAACGACCCGAATCGGGTTAACTTCTTTTCAACCTCCAACCGGGTCAAAAACGACCCGGTTTCAGACCCAAATCCGATCTGACTGGTTATCCCTCGTTAAGGCATCAAAAAATTCGTTTTTAAGCCCAGAACATAAGGAAATCTAATTTCTAGATGATTCCCATAAACAAAATACAAAAACAATGCATAATCAACAAAACCCAAAAAATTGATAAACTTGAAAATGCAAACAAGGCAGAGGATTAACACATGCTCTGATACCAACTATAAACACTTAATCATGTGATCAAACAAACATGCTTAAGCATTAAAAACGCGGAAATATAATCACTAACCTCTAGCCATTATTTTCCTTAGAGAAGAAGCTTTGAAGAACCAAAAGTCTTGATCTTCCAAGTCCTGCCACTCTTTATCTGTCTCTCTAGATGGTGTATGAGTAAAATCAGATTGTGTGGACTTGGGGACCAATATGAGACTTAAATAGCATTTTTATGAAGCATCACAACTATCCATCAATAGGTGTGATAATAGAAAATGATATATGTGAAACATCACACATTTTGGCAATTGGACCAACATACATTGATCATAAACCATATGATATCATTTAGAGAATTAATCTAACATGTAAGAGGTTAACCATTTTCCATGCTCTCTTTAGTTTTATTCCTTCCTTTCCTTGCTTTAGTGATATGTTAGAACTTGAAGTTTAGGTAAGATCTTTATTCCCTCATTCGGTACTACACTTCTATGGCAGAGAATGCTGCTGCTTATCAACCAACATCGTATGGTACTGATACAATTGTTGCTTATGGCCCTCCCGAAAATGTTCCATGATCGTTGCTACTGTTATACATATTCTCTTTTGGTTGTTCATGGATTTTGCTCTGTTTTTGTTGAACTGATGTTGTTGTTATGCATGGTTTTTGTTAGTATTTCGTATAAACTACTTTACTTTTGTTGAACTGCAATCAAAGTTATGTTTTATGTATCTTTCCATTTTCTATAGTCTAAGCATTTCATCTGAATAGGAAACATTTTTTTAGGATTCAAACATGGCAACATGTAAAAGGTTTTTAGGCCTTTATTCTTGGGTTCGAAGGTCATAATATGTAATTCGATTGGGCTATTGAACTTTGGCCCCAAAATGGATGAGCCCGATAACCCTTTGTCTTGCCATACTTTCATTCTGTGGATGTTTCTTGACTTAGTTGTTAGAGATAACTTTGTTTCATTATCAGATTCTAACTCAGGCCAACGTTTGGTCTCAATTCCTAACATAATAGGTTTGAAATTTTTCAGAAACTATAAAAAGCCGTCGAAACTCACGATTCCGCCAACTCATCCAAGCGTTGTCGTTGTTGGCGTACATTACCCATGGTGCCTTCCTCGACGTTGAACTTATCCTCGTTCTCAAGCAACCGAACCCAATGCTCGACGAGTTGACGGAATCGTGAGTTTGGACGGCTTTTTATAGTTTCTGAGAAATTCCAAACCTATTATGTTAGGAATTGAGACCAAATGTTGGACTGGGTTAGGATTTGATAATGAAACGTTTGTAAATGTTAGGAAACATAGTTTTCCCTAGTTGTTACAAAAAAAAATCATTTGTTCAGTTCCAAAATTAGATAGGCAGAAAAAGACACATGTGTATTGCCAATCACCAAAACTTATTTACACATACAAAGAAGCTCATTACCATGCACATAATGTCTTCACCTTCCACCAATCATCACACGTTTTACCAAATGTTATATTACATATTCCACGTAAATTAAACGACTTGTACTTTGTGATATATTAGAATATTTGTATATATTGATCCCATCATCGTTCGTTTCCAGAAACCAGCTTACTTATAGCAGTTGACATGATCACCGTCTCCAACCCCAAGAACAAAAAAAAGGTCGTCTCCACAAACAAGATATCACATGCGATTTCTCATGCCATGCACCGCGCATCGCACGATGCCCTTACCTAGTTTTTTTTTGAAACAAGATAGTAACTTTTATTATTTGAACTGTTGTAAAATAGACTTAAGTGCATCCGGAATATTAAAGCCGGACCATAAAAGGACAGGCGAAGAACGGGCTTCCCGGGCTAGCCAGTGGGCTGCACCGTTCGCTGACCTAGAAATATACTCGAGTTTGACATCCTCGAAAGTAGCTATCAGGGTCCGGCAGTCGTCTACCAACCGACCCAAAGGGGAGAAGACCTGATGTGTTCCTTGAATCAAGTGCACCAGGTACTGAGCGTCGCTCTGTATAATGACCCTGGAGGAGTGCGACGCTTGGATCCATTCCAGGGCCTGCCAGATTGCCATGGCCTCAGAGTATTAAGGGAACCACTCCCACAACCATTCCTCGCTTCCCGGACCCCCCCCCCCCCCCCCCACGTTTTCGTTCGACAGATCCTACTCCAGCCAAATTGACCTGAGTCCGCAAAAGTCGCTCCATCTACATTGATCAAGAGCCAGGTAAGGGGAGGTGGATTCCAGTTGGTTTTCCTGTTCTGAGGAATAATGGCCGGTTTCGGGCGACCATTCTGTGCTTCTGACCAGCTACACTGATTACTAAGGACCGTGGCAACCAGCTCCTGTGGAGTGGAGGTAGCCTGGTCCCAGACCATAGCATTCCTCGCTTTCCATATCTCCCACAAGAATAGACATGCTTTACTTAGGGGCAGAGGATCCGGCAGCAGGAACAGGGCAGAAAGCCAATCGTGCAGCGTGGCCGATAGGTGAACGGGGATCGGTATGCTTGCAATGTCCCAGACAAATCTAGCAAAGGGACAATGTAGTAGAAGATGGTCCGTAGATTCCTGTGCGGTCTGACACATTTGGCAAGTCTCCGGAATTGGGACAAACTTTGTCCGGAGATTTACCGCTACTTGTAGGGTACCAGAAAGAGCTCGTTAGAGGAATATCTTGATGTGGGGTTGAATGTCTTGATCCCATATTCATGTCCAGACTGTCGTCCCTGCCGATACGTGCCACCGGCCATTCTCTCTAGATAACGCCCTGTAACCTTCTTTGACTGAGTAAAATCCTCGGATATTAAACTTCCACGACCATCTATCTGCATGTCGGGAAAGGGGCGGGGGCACCTGCAGGATATCCTCAACAATGGTTGGAGGAAGGTTTTGTCATAGTTTCGGTACGTCCCATTGATGAGTATCTATAGCCAGATCCGACACCCTCAGAGCCGGAGTGATACAAGTATGAAGCGGGATGACCGAAGTGTTCCCCATGAGCCATGAGGAGCCCTCAACCATAGTAGAGCAGCCGTCCCCAATAGTTCGGATCAATCCCCCTCGGAGCAGTCCCTGGGTTGCACGGAGTCCCGTCTAGATCTGACTGGGCCCATTACCACCTTCCGCTGAAAGGAAGTCTCTATTCGGATAATACCTTGCCTTGAGGATACGGGCAACCAAACAATCGAATTGGGTTAAGAGCTTCCACCCCATTTTTTCCAGCATTTCAATGTTCATGTCCCTCATATCCCAGAAACCCATCCCGCCATCCTCCTTTGGCCTACACAGTTTCGCCCAGTCCTGCCATATAATCGGTCTCGTGCCTCTGGGGGTACCCGCCCACCAATATCGGGCTAGTGCAACGTGGATCTTATTAATGGATTCCCTTGGAAATAGAAACACACTCATCGCATAGATCAGCATAGCTTGGAGAACTGACTTGATCATCACCTCCTTACCCCCTGCAGATAGCATTTGACCGTCCCAGGTTCCAATTTTGGCCACGATTCGGTCGCACAGAAACTGGAGACTCTGGCCTTTTCGTCGGCCCAACATATTGGAAACCCCCAGATACTTAGTCGGACCAGAGATTTCCTGAATCCCTAAGATATCGCAGCAGGCCGATCTGTTGGCCGGAGTTATATTGGTGCTGAAAAAGATGGACGATTTACCTTTATTGATAACCTGGCCCGAAAGACGACCAAACGTTTGAAGGATTTGGTTCATCTGGGACGCCTCTTCCCGATCCGCCCTGCAGAATATATAGCAATCATCCGCAAAGAATATGTGAGAGATAAGCGGTGCCCCTTTGGCCACCGAGACTCCGTGAATCTTTCCAGCCCTCTCTGCTTGGTTGAGCATATGGGACAGACCCTCCATACAAAACAAGAATAGGTACGGAGATAAAGGATCACCTTTCCTAATACCCCGTCCTGCTGTGAATGACGTCGTATGCTTTCCATCAGAGCTCACTGTATACTGTATGGAGTGCATACATGCCAAGACCATAGCCCGCCACCTCATGTCAAATCCAAAGGCTCCCATCATAGATAAAAGGAATGACCACTCCACCCTGTCATAGGCCTTACTCATATCCAGTTTTAAGGCCATAAAGCCTCGTTGCCCTTGTGTTCTGCGCCAGAGATTATGTATAATCTTATAAGAGATAATGACATTGTCCTGAATATGTCTGCCTGGCACAAAAGCTCCTTGATTTGTAGAGATAATCGGCTCCAGGAGTGGTTTTACCCGGTTCGCTAGAACTTTAGAAAGGATTCTAAATATAACGTTGCACAGGGCAATCGGTCGCAATTCTGTAATCTTCTTTGCCCCTGGGATCTTTGGAATCAGAATCAGTGTGGTTTTGTTAACGTCCTGGTCAATGGTACACGTCGCCACTGCAGTACGGACAAAATCTATCACCTCCCGAGACAACGTATCCCAGAAGTGTTGAAAGAATTTCGGGTTGAGTCCGTTGGGGCCTGGAGACTTCGATAGTCCCATTTGGAATACTGCATGACGCACTTCCGCGTCCGTTACCCTCTTGGTCAGTTGCAGATTTTGGGCCGAGGTGATCATAAGAGGAACATGCATGGGGAGGTCATAATCTTCAATGTCGCCTGCCGTAAAGATGTTGGCAAAGTAGGAGTGTAGTAACTCACTCATTCCCGTATGCCACTGCAGTTCCACCCCTGCATCATTGATCAGAGTCTTCAACTTGTTTTTAGCATGCCGCTTCGTAGCCGATCTCTGGAAGAATTTCGTATTTCTGTCCCCTTCCCCGAGCCAGTGCTGTTTCGCACTCTGATGCCAGAATTGTTCTTGTGTTGCCAAAGCCTTATTATATTGTTTCTGAAATGTCAGTCGTCGTTTGATTCCCTGTCTATTAGTCATGTCGTTTAGCTTGGCCAATGTCCCCTGTAACCGTCTGATCTGGTTAATATTGTCCCGATAAACTGTCTGGCCCCAGTCATCCAACGATACTCCAATATCTTTGATGTGGTGCTTAATGTGGCGGTTCCCCGACTGACCCCATTCAGATTGGACCAGAGTACCGCATTCAGGATGGTCTAACCACATGTTCTCGAAACGAAACTGGCGAGGCCGGCGTTCCACCGGGTCCTTCTGAAGCTGGAGCATGATGGGCTTATGGTCCGAGGTTGATACTCCCAGATTCTGTAATGACACGTCCCTGAACCGAAGACGAGCATGCGGAGAGATAAAAGCCCTATCCAGTTGACATTCCACCTGCGTCTCAGGGTCCTGGCCACGAGATCACGTGAACTGGTATCCCTGTAATGTCACCTCTTCCACGTCAATATCAGAGATGGCCTGTTGGAAACCCTGCATAAGAGCTAAAGGGTAAGCCCGACCACCTCGTTTTTCTAAGGGTCGGAGGATACCATTAAAATCCCCAGTATGATCCACTCTACCGGCGCCAGAATTGTGGCCTAGCGCCTTAGGTTCTCCCAAGTCATATGACGCTTTTCCCAGACTGGTTCCCCGTAAATGCCTGTAAAACAAAAAGGTAACTCTTGTCCAATTTGGATTATCGTATCGATATGAGTTTGCTGCATCGAAAGGATAGTAACATTACATTTTTCAGCCCATAACATCATGATCCCCCCTTTGTTCGACGGGGGACGAAGGCCCGGGGCGACCTGTGGGACAATTCCCGGTATACCTGTACCACCATGAAAGCCTAATGTTCTGCGTAAAATAGCGAGACGGGACCTCGAATTTCGGAAATCCACATACCGGGTTTCAGTCGGGAACAAAATATCGGGTCTGAAACGGTTCACCAGATCCTTCAACTAGCGACGGTTGTGATCCGTTCCCAAACCTCTGCAATTCCAAGCCAATATAACCAACATTGCAATAACAAAACAGTAACCCTATAGAAAAGATCGAGAACAGTGGTACCTGTCGGCGTCACGGTCGTTGGAGGGATCACGGCAGACCCTGAGGCGTCGTCCGGTGTCCCGTTATCCGGTTTCTTCCCCGGCTTCACGATCAGGTGTCAGGGACCGAGGGAGAGGAGGAGCAGGAGAAAAACGTGCAATCGATGATGTTGGCAGTGGCGTACCTCTATGGCTACGATTTGGAGGTAGACCGGGTTGGGGTGAGGGCGGCGGTACTCGCCGGAGACAGAGGTTAGTGGCGGTGATCGCCGACGGCAGGGGAACGTGGCGGCAGTGAACCCTAAGTAGGGTGGGTCGGAAACCTCACCTGGAGGTGTGTGGAGAGCGTATTATTTTACTTGAAAAAACTGCCCTTGCCTAGTTTATATAATAGAACTTTATATTACTTATTTTGTACTAATCAGATGACACTATAAAAATAAAAGTTAAGCTTCGCTGGCTCCAAATGGACCTATTTTGGGCCCTAAACTAAAGCCCATTTATCCAATTACTTAAGCCTAAGCCCATGAAATTTCTTACTAGGTCATAAATTGAGGATAAAGGAACTACATAAGGTTTTTGGTTCCATTACTTGTGGCGTGCGACGACAACAAACACAGAGAAATTTTTGCTTTGTCTTCTTGGTACTTCATGAGTGCTTATTCACCAAAAGGATCAATAGATCTAGAGATAGGTGGCTACAACTTGAAGTAAATATGAATAGAATCATTCTTAACAACTCTTGGTGATCAAGTATTGTTGCACGGTGTTCAAAATTCAAGAAGCAAAATGTTTCGTTGCTTAGTGGTTTGAATGTTCTTTTTTGATAAGCGAGGTTTTTTGATTAATCCATCCGTTCCAAAGGCGGGAGACGGAGGAAACTGCAATATGCAGCATTTTACAAGGCCAATAAAGGCCAAATACAAGGCATGAAACCAAATTGAAAAGTTGCAGCTGATGTAATGAAGATACAAGACCTGTAGGATTAAAACAACAAATACAGCAATTGGAGAACTAAGGGCAACGCAGAGGATGCAAAGACCAAAGAGTCATGAACAGAAGTGAGAAGAGCTGCGGCCTGAAGCTTTGGAAACACAGGCATGAGGGTCTCTAATCCATTCCGTGATTGTGAAGCTAATTTTATGCCCATCTTTTGCTTTGAGAGCTTGGAATGAGTTGATTTGAGCTTTGAGGATGACCTTGACAGCTCCTCTTGGTTAGGCCACTTCCAATCCTTAACCAAAGACCAGCATTTCAGAAATCTCTTTGGTCATTCTGGGAATGTTGCCGAAAGGAACAAGAGGACTTTGATTTCCTTTTTTATTTGGTGATACACAAGGCACAAGATCAGGATAAGAGATTGGTTCTATATTGCCAAGGAAAAGACAAAGGGTGGCGTCAACAAGTATGTTCATGGAGAGAAAAATCAAGGTGATTTTTTCTTGAGTCACATTCTTTCTTGATTATTGAGCTATGATCGGTATCAAAATATTGGATATATTTTTTCGTAGAATAAGTAATTAGGGTTGTAATTCTCATATTATCCCTCGGCTAATAAAAGAGCTCGTCGTTGTCCCGTCGTAAAATCTCGGGTCCTCTGTCTATTTTTCTGCACTTTATTATTTGTTCAGGTTATTTCGTATTTATCAGACATTTAGCATTTATCGACTGGGTCCTGTGATCGGGGGTTGGAAAATCAGGATATTGGTGTTCGTTAAAAATTGAATCGTGTTGGTTCATTTCTACGAATCCATAGATTTTTTGGGCTGAGTCTCATATTCCGGCTTTGAGGGTATTGTCTTTACTACAAGTGGTATTAGAGCCTGGTTGGCTAGTTGATTTGTTATTGCTGTTATCGCTGTGTTTATGAATATGTCTGATAGAGCGTCCACATCTCTGGATGAGTGTTATGTGAAGGTCCATGGATTTGATATTCTTCGGTTCAATGGACGGAACAACTTTAAAGCTTGGTAGATGAATGTAAGTTTGGTTCAATATGATGCGTTGGGTGATAAACCATGAGGGGGTGATCAACTTAAGGGTGGAACAAGATAGATCAAAAAGCTTGTAGTACAATCCGTTTGTGTCTTTCTCGGAATGTGGCTTACAATTTTTTTGATGAGACGACCGTCAAATGTATTTGGGATAAGCTTCAGGCTATGTATCTTCAAAATGATCAGATGAATATGATGTACTTGCAGAAGAAGCTCTTCACTTTCAGGTTACAGTTAGGTAAGCTTATGAATGATCATATTACCGAGTTTGAGTGCTTGTACTCGGAATGTGTTAGCTTAGGAGCTAAGTTTGCAGATAGTCAGAAGGCTTTATTTTTGTTGATTTCTTTGTTGGCGGAATGGGATCCGTTTGTTGATCAGATTACTATGATGAACAAAGAGAAGTTTGTGTATAGTGACATTTCTTAGTCTATACTTGCAAAGGCTTCTAGGAAGAGTGCTATGGGCGAGGACGTTCTAGCACATGGTCTCTCGGTTTCAAGGGGAAGAAATTCAAACAAGAGGTTCAAAAACAACAATAGAAGAAGCCAATCTCTGTCAAGAGGAAGATATTTGTCTATGGTTGAATGTTACAAATGTAAGCGTAAAGGCCATTACAAGAAGGATTGTCCAGAGTTGAAGAACAATCGCACCAAACAGGATAAGGGTAAAGACGTGGCAAATGTGGTTGAGCCACCAGAGATAGTTGAGGATATTCACATCGACAGTGACAAAGCGCATGCTTTGACAACGGGTTCTAGTGATCATTTGTATGATGGTTGGTTGTTGGATACAGGGGCTTCTTATCACTTGTGTCCGATTCAGGATTGGTTCACCACCTATCGCGAGGTGGAGGGTCGCTCGGTTTATATGGGTGACTCTCGACCCTGTAGGATGTTAGGTGTTAGTACAACCAGATTCCAGCTAGTAGATGGTTCATGTAGATAGCTCACTGAGGTACGTCATATTCCGGATCTTGCAAGAGGATTGATTTCTCTTGAGGTACTTGAAGCTCAGGGTTACAGGTACGTTGGAGAGAATGGCTATTGCAACGTTTATCGTGGTGACAAGTTGCTATTATCGGCAATTAGGAATGCCAATCTCTATTTTCTTCAGGGTAATGTTGTTTAGGATGGAGCTATGGTCTCCATGGTTATTGATGAGAAGAGCTTGGTCCGTACTCAGTTATGGCACATGCGTCTTGGGCATGTAGGTTAGAGCGGATTGAAGACTTTGAATAGGCGTGGCTTGTTTGGCGGTGACAAGATGGAGAAGTTTGATTTCTATAAGCACTGTATATATGGGAAGCAGTGCAGGGTCACTTTTGGTGACGGTATTCACAACACTACGGGTATGGTGGACTATATCCACACTAATGTTTGGGGACCCTCGACAATTGCATTGAAGGGTGGGTCCCGGTATTTTGTGTCTTTTATCGGCGACTTCAATCGGAGAGTATGGATCTATACCATGAAGCATAAAAATGAAGTTAGGGATATTTTCAAGAAGTTAAAGGCTATGATTAAGAAGCAGACGAGTAGGATGATCAAGGTTTTGAGATCTGATAATGGCGGTGAGCACACCGAGGATCCCTTTAAGGAGTTCTATGTAGAGCATGACATTAAGAGACACTTCACAGTGAAAAAGACACCACAGAAGAACGTGATAGTAGAGAAGATGAATTGTACCCTGTTAGAGAGAGCACGATGCATGTTGTCCAATGCAGGTTTGGGCAGAATATGGTGAGTTGAGGTAGTAAATACGGCGTGCTACTTGGTTAACCGCTCTCCTTCATCAGCTATTGAGTCCAAGGTTCCTATGGAGGTATGGTCTGGTATTCCTTCTGATTATTCTAACTTGAGAGCATTTGGTTTTCCGGCTTACTATCAAGTTAAAGAGGATATGATTGAAGTACGAGCCAAGAAAGCTATATTTCTCAGTTATCCTGAGAATGTTAAGGGGTACAAGTTATGGTGCCCGAAAACTCTGAAGTTTATGATTAGTCGGGATGTTACTTTCCATGAGAAGGCTTTGCTATAGGCTAAGTGTGAAAGATGCAAGTATGGATATCCTACTTGAAGAGGTGATAGTTATGATGAAGATATGGATAACTTCAATTCCTAACATGTTCAACCTTTAGTTTATCACTTCCTAACCTATGTGACCTTCAATTTTCACTTCCTAGCTCAAAATTTTTGTTTTTTACAATTCTTAACTCAAAGGTGGTATATTTTGACAATTCCTAACCTGGAAAAAACAACAACTTTTTGTAAAAACGTGCCATCTTTGGGTTAGGAATTGTAAAAAAGAAAATTTGTGAGCTAGGAAGTGATAATTTAAGGTTACATAAGTTAGGACATGATAACTGAAGGTTGAAGTGGGTTAGGAAAAAACGTTTTCCCATGAAGATAAAGAGGATTATCATCAAGTGGAGCTTGGAGCTTATAATTCTAATTCTCAAGCATGTAATTCTTCAGAGATTGTACCTGATGAGGTTCATATTGATGGGAACGAGTCCCTTACACAACAACATGTTCAGTAGATTGAGACACCGTCTTTGGCAGTGGGTGGAGAACCTAGGGTCAGACGTGCACCTCGGAGATTCGGCTATGAGGATGGATAGCTTGTGCTTCCCAGTTGCTGATTATGATGTTCCTAACACATACAAGAAGGTTTTGTGTGATGATCATAAAAGAAGTGGAAGGGCGCCATGGATGAGGAGATTTCATCTTTTTATAAACATCAAACTTGGGAACTTGTTACACTTCCTAAGGGAAAGAGGTCGATTGGGTGCAAGTGTATCTTAATAGTGAAAGACGGGATTCCAAATTCCAAGGACAATTGTACGGGTATAAGGTACAAGACAAGATTGGTGGCTAAGGGATATGCACAACAAGGCGTGGACTATAATGAAGTTTTCTCTCCGGTGGTAAAGCACACTAGTATCCGAGTCCTATTAGCATTGGCTACGCAGTTTGATTTAGAGCTCGAACAACTTGATGTCAAAACTGCATTCTTGCATGGTGATTTGGAAGAGGACATATATATGTCGTAGCCCGATGTTATGATGTTGTTGGTGAGGATGGGAAGGTAAGCAAACTTAAGAAGCCATTGTATGGGTTGAAATAGGCCTCGAGGCAGTGGTACAAGAGGTTTGATACTTTTATGATTGAGCAGGGGTATGCGAGGAGCGAGTATGATCCTTGTGTATTTATTAAGAAGCTCAAGGATGGATCTTTTATATTCCTCTTACTCTATGTTGATGACGTGCTCATTGATGCAAAGAGCATGGTAGAGATTGATAAGCTTAAGTCACAACTTAGCAGAGTGTTTGAGATGAAAGATCTTGGTCCAGTGAAGAAGATTCTTGGGATGGAGATTATTCGGGATAGGAAGCAGGGAAGGTTGACATTGTCACAACGGAAGTACTTGGAGAAGGTTATGAGTTGTTTTGATATGAATTTGGAAAATCCGGTTAGTACTCCTTTAACTGCACACTTTAAACTCTCGAGTATGTTATCTCCTATCACTGAGTATGAGAGAGAATATATGGCTAAGGTTCCCTATGCGAGTACAGTTGGTATTCTTAAGTACGACATGGTTTGCACGCGTCATGATATTGCTTATCCAGTTACTGTTGTTAGTCGGTTCATGACGAACCCGGGGAAGCAACATTGGCAGGCAATGAAGTGGATTTTGAGGTGTCTTGGGGGTACACTAGATATTGGTTTGGTTTATGAGAGAGAGTCAGTTTTAGTTGCATTGGGATGTTTACTCAGATTATGCTTAAGATATGGACAAACGCCGATCGACTATATGTTATTGTTTTTCATTGGCAGGGGGTCATATATCTTGGAGGTCCATGTTATAGTCAGTGGTTGCTTGTCTACAACAAAAGCAGAGTATATGGCAGTGATAGAGGCAGTGAAAGAGGCTATATGGCTTCGTGTATTGGTTCGAGACTTGGGTGTTGCTCAGAAGGATGTCACAGTTCTTTGTTATGGCCAAAGTGTCATCCATTTGGCAAAAAATAGGGTATTTCACTCTAGAACCAAGCATATAAATGTCAGGTTTCATTTTTATAAGGGATATTATTGAGGATAAAATGGTAATGTTAGAAAAAGTCGATACCAAGGAAAATGCAGCTGATATGTTGACTAAAGTGGTGTCGGTGATCAAGTTAGAGCATTGTCTCAACTTGATCAATATTTCTCGGTGTTGACGTCCTACGGAGGCGGGACCTTGAGGGTGGGATCTTTACGACCCGGTGGAGGACGACGAGCAGGTGGAGCTTTCACGGTTTTGTCGTCAAGGTAGAGATTGTGATAATTTGGCTCCAAATGGACCTATTTTGGGCCCTAAACTAAAGTCCATTTACCCAATCACTAAAGCCCAAGCCCATGAAATTTCCTACTAGGTCATATGTTGGGGACAACTGAACTAGATAAGGTTTTTGGTTCCATTACTTGTGGTGTGCGACGACAGCAAAGGCAAAGACATTTTTGCTTTGTCTTCTTGGTTCCTCATGAGTGCTAATTCACCAAAAGGATCAATAGATCTAGAGGTAAGTGGCTGCAACTTGAAGTAAAGATGAATAGAATCATTATTAACAACTCTTGGTGATCAAGTATTGTTGCACGGTGTTCAAAATTCAAGAAGCAAAATGTTTCGTTGCTTAGTGGTTTGAATGTTGCCGAAAGGAACAAGAGGACTTTGATTTCCTTTTTGATTTGGTGATACACAAGGCACAAGATCAAGATAAGAGATTTGTTCTATATTGCCAAGGAAAAGACAACGTGTGGCATCAACAAGTTTGTTCTTGGAGAGAAAAATCAAGGTGATTTTTTCTTGAGTCACATTCTTTCTTGATCATTGAGCTATCATCGATATCAAAAGATTGGATATATTTGTTTTGTAGATTACCGACTTGTATTGAGAAATAGGTAATTAGGGTTGTACTTCTCATATTATCTCTCGAGTAATACAAGAGCTCGTCGTTGTCCCGTGGATGTAGGCACATTGTCGAACCACGTAAAATCTTGGGTCCTCTGTTTATTTTTCTGCGCTTTATTATTTGTTCCGGTTATTTCGCTTTTATCAGACATTTAGCATTTATCGACTAAGTCCTATGATCGGGGGTTGGAAAATCAAGATATTGGTGTTCGTTAATAATTTAATCGTATCGGTTCATTTCTACGAATCCATAGATTTTTTGGAGTGAGTCTCGTATTCCTTTTTTGGGGGTATTGTATATACTACAAGTGGTATCAGAGCCTGGTTGGCTAGTTGATTGGTTATTGTTGTTATCGTTGCGTTTGTGAATATGTCTAATGTAGCGTCCACACCTTGGGATGAGGGTTATGTGAAGGTCCATGGATTTGATATTCTTCGGTTCCATGGACGGAACAATTTGAAAGCTTGGCATATGGATTGTAAAGACATTCTTGTTAGTTTCGATCAATATGATGCGTTGGGTGATAAACCATGAGGGGGTGATCAACTTAAGAGGTGGAACAAGATGGATCAAAAAGCTTGTCAGTACAATCCGTTTGTGTCTTTCTCAGAATGTGGCTTACAATTTTACTGATGAGACGACCGCCAAAGGTATTTGGGATAAGCTTCAGGCTATGTATCTTCAAAATGATCAGATGAGTGTGATGTACCAGAAGAAGCTCCTCACTTTCAAGTTACTGTTAGGAAAACTTATAACTGATCATATTACAAACCAGAAAATCAAAATATTAGTGTCCGTTAGATATCATTTAGAACAAAAGCCTTGAACTTCATATTTACTGTATTGTACATCAGGTAGAGAAAGAGACTCTTAGACCAACTACGCTAGAAACAATATGTAACATGAGTTCTCATATTTGTTATCATGTACTTTTACATTTTTATAATTTAGCACAACATTTTTTACTCACTATTCATTCAATCAAGTTATTTATTGGTACATGTGTAGTTTTAAGCTGAGGCCTGAGATTGTGCATCATTAAATATAAAGTTTTAATATATTCAATTCGTATCACCAAAAATAAATTTAACTAATGAGGTGAGCAACCATTTTTTTTCTAATCCAAATTACCAAAATTTCAATCACGGGAAAGGATAGTAAATATATTTTTTTTAAAGAAAGGGTAGACTTTCATTTCATCAACCTCGAGACATTACAAGCATACAATCAAGGGATAAAACTCGGAACAATCTTAAAATTTGGCCGGTATCCCTCGTTTATCTAAACTGGTGATCCGACACTCTAAATACTTTTAGTACAACACAATAGAAGGGAATGAACAACAGTAGATAAGCACAAAACACAAGAACAAGGAGCTAAATATCCGTCCGGGTGGTTGTCTTGTCTTGCGAGGTGGTGACCATAATCGTCCCGGGTAGCAAACCCAGGCTGGGATACCGGGAAGAATCGTCCGTCCGTATTTGAGCCCAATGGGTTTCCATCCACCATTGGGCCCCGTATCCGGAGGGTCCGAGTCAGGGTCCTTGTCGATCTTGGGGGACTTGCATCGACAGCTTGGTGGGTCGATACAGTACCTACGGAACCAAAACCTTCGAGTCATCTGGTGTCGGATTTACACCACCCAATCCCAAAAAGACGTATCTCGAATTAACCAATTGCTGACTGGATTTTGGGTGTTACAATACCACGTATGTAAGATTGAAGCAGAAAAAAAGGGATTTGACCTCCGCCTGCCAGAGGCAGGGGCGACGAGGAATCCTTACCCCGCTCCGGCGAACGAAGAAACTCTGGCGAAGGAGGGCTCTGTCGAGCAGCCGTGTCCCTGGTCAGAATGGCGTGGCGGAGCCGGCTACGAATACCAGGTGTATGAGGAGGGGGGCTCTACAATGGCGAGGCTGGGGTTTCAGTCGTTCCAGATCTGACTTGCCCAGCCAAAGGAAATGTTGGTCCAGGATGGGTATCTCGGTCACAATGGTTCATGGAAGTCCATAGGGAAAGGGAAGTTGGTGACAAAGGAGAGGGGGTAGGGATTGTCGCCACACGACGAAAAGAGGGGTGAGGATCAAATGAGGAAGAGGAAGCAGACGATAAGAGAAGAGGAAGCCGATGAAACGGCAGACCAACCAGGCACACTTCCACCGGTAACCAATTAGGCCAAAGCCCGATTGGCCGCCAATGGTAGGGGCGCGAAGACAAAGAGGACACAAGGTCCTTGACAAGACTTATATGGAGAGAATAAACCCTAAAGTTCAGATAGAGTTGTACATAAAATATGATTACGGAAAAAATAGTAAGTATTAATTTTCACATCAAGAATCATAAGTAGGGAAAATTACATTTTACCACCCTGGCAAACATTTAATTTCAGTTTAATACCCTGACATAAATTTTTTTCACTTTCATACCCGAACCAAACTTTTAATTTCACTTTCATACCCAGCAGGGTAAAATGTCCATAATACCCCTAACTATTACTCAAATTTTCAAACTCATGCCATTGGTTTAGAATTTGAAAATAAGTGAAATGACAATAATACCCTTCATTGTTACGGTGTTAAACTGAAAATTTCACTACTTTAAAAATAAAATCAGTTTTTTTTTTATAAAATCCAATTTTATTTATGAAAATTATTTTTATTTTAAAAAATTCATATTTTAATTTAATAAATATATAATTTTTTTTTATAAAATCATTTTTTTAAAATAATATACAAATATATAAATTCATATTTTAATATAAAAATCATATTTTAATATAAAATTCATATTTTAATATAAAAATAGAAAAATTCAGATTTTAATATACAAACTAATTTTATTTTCTGAATTTTCATAAAATGAAAATTTATGAAGAACACAAAACAAATTTTTAGTTTTAATTTCTAGTTCTGTTTGTTCTTCATGTTCATATATTGATTTTCAAAAATAAAATCATGTTTATCTCTTTCTATTACAAAATAGATTAAAATGTAGGTCATTCTTCATGTTCATATGTTCAACTTCTTCATCTTCACAAAACCTCAAATTACAGTGAACCCCAATGACAAGTTTGAACACAGATCTGGAAAAAAAAATTCAAATCAAATTCGCAACCCGTAACAAATCTGAAAAAAAATCTAAATCAAACCTATAATTTCTAAGCTCTAACCCCAAATTTGTACACCCCTAAAAACCGGATCTCAGATCTACAAGACCCCGTCTTCGTATTCTTCTTCGGACTCGTTGACCAAAACTTGCAACGGCTGAGCATACGCCGGAAGGACAACTTCAGCTCTGGTAGGTGGACGAGATTCGGCCAGGCGAGCCGTGGCTGTGTGTCAGGACTCTGACCGTTGATGGGCTGGAACAAGCAAAAGATGGGCCTCGTCGAGTTAATGAAGAGAAAGGCCCACGCGGCCCGACTGGAGAAAGAGGCGAGTCTGGCCCAAGTAAACAGGAAGCGAGTTTTAAACTCGACGTCGTCGTTTTTGGGCATGGAACAGGTCGCGATCAGAAGACCAAACTTGGTCGGCACGTCGATGAAGTCGCGCCAAAAGGAACAGTTGCAGGTGAACGTTACAGGAAGAAAAACAGAGACTCAGACGAGGCAACTTTTAATTAATGCTAAGAGGTCACAAGGGTAGTATTTGTACTAGGTCTAATGTATCTTCAAGGTAGAGAAGATTGTAAGGAACCTCTTGGAGCAAGAGGTGAAACCCAAGCTTAAAGCAAGCTTGGGAATTCCTTGTAGTCCGATCAATCCAGTTTTAATACAAAGAGTCAGCAATTATATATTATATTACTTGTTGGAATTGTTAAAACCATTACAGTGGTATCAGAAGTCCCCCAATCCAGCGCCTGATGGAAGAAATCCCAGAAGTTACTGACCAGGGTGCCACTCCTCAGAATCTAGCGTCAATCGCTGGCAGGGTCGATGGTATTCAGGCTCAGGTCCGCACAAACCTACAGGGAGGCCATGCCAGAATGGATACGATGCACGTTGGCCAAGCTGAGCTCAAGGCAACGCTAGACCAGATCCTGTCCCATCTCCAAGCTTTACCCATTGGCTCCACAAGTTATACGGGTGAGAACAGGGACGCTGTACTCACTCCAGATCTGGAATCCAATGTACCCCAGTACCGTTCTGATTCTCCGTTCCGAAACTTTCCTACACCTTATACACCTCACCCAAATCAACCACAAGCTCCACCTCAACCAAACATTCCACCACCAGCTCCGCCCCAACAACGACCACCACAAACACCTCCTGTTCACCAACCACCGTTACCACAACCAGACCACCCACCCACACATCCACCACATACACCAAACTTATCCTTTCCCTCTTTTGACGACACAAATATGTCGGTTTGGATCCGAAAGTGTTTGTCTTACTTTGATTTTTATAATATCAAAGACGAGTTCAAGGCACGGTTGGCCTCACTGCATTTCTCGGGTAGAGCTGAGTCATGGTACTTGATGTACCAGAGAGGCAGAGAAAACATTGGCTGGGATGAACTCATTCGGGACATGTCCTGGAAATTTGAAGCATTGGGTCACGACGACGCCGTCATCGAGTTTCTCCAGTTAAGCCAAACAGGGACAGTCTCTGAGTTTGAGGACAAATTTGATGAGGCGCGGGCAATGGTCCTCAATGAGCACCCAGATATGAATGAAAGGTTCTTTACCTCTTCATTTGTTGCTCAGTTGAAACCTTCTCTCTGGCCTGGGGTCCGGCAGCTTGACCCGACGACCGTTCAACATGCCATGCGATTGGCTCGTTTCGAGGAAATGAAACAAGGGAGGGGCCCCACCTCTACAAACAACTTCCACGTGGGACGGGCCGGCCCATTCCTCAACCAGCGCACTCGGCCTTCTCCACAAGGCTCAAATAGGGGTTCAACCCAGGAACACAGGCCCATCTGGACCTGGTCCTCGAACCAACCGTGGGGACACATGGCCAACGGCCGACCGAGCATACATGAGGGATCGTCGCCGTCGAGGGCTTTGCTTCAATTGTCTGGCACCCTATTCCAAGGAACATCGCCTCACCTGTCCAAATCGCAACCAACTTTACCGGTTGAGTCAATCCGACGATGAAGACGACGAGGACGTCAATGCAGACATTTCTGAAGGAGAGAGGAATGGGGAATGAGAGAACCCAATCTGTGATATTGACGCAGTAGCGGAAATTGAAGAACGAATTTGTGCAATTGGTGATCCTCGAGGGTCATTGACAAGGACAATGACCATTCGCATTCAAGGTTCAGTTCAGAAGAGGACCCTATCCATCCTAGTAGACACTGGAGCTACTTCTTCGTTCATTGATGAAAATACAGCGAAATCTCTTCAACTGAAACTCGCCCAAGCCAGACCATGAGAGTTCGTCTAGCAAACGGTAAGAGCTTACACTGTTACTTCTCAGCTCGGGTCCGATGTCGAATTGTTGGGTTTGACTTTGAAGGAAATTACTTAGTAATGCCACTGGGAGATTATGATGTAATACTGGGAGCTGACTGGCTGGAGTGTGTCAATCCTATTACGTTTGACCACCTCTGATGCACAATTACAGTCCAGGTACATGGCCCAAAGGTTGTAATACAAGGTGTAGGCATTGAGAGGGGGCCAGGAATGGTGAATTTTACCATCCTTCACAAAGAAGCAGGACGAGGAGAAGAACTCTGGTTGGGTCAGTTCTATAGAGTGGACGAAAAGAAGGCACAAAATCGAGTTCACCCACAACTTGTCGGGCTTTTGGTGAAGTTTAAGAAAGTGTTCCAAGAACCGAAGTCGTTACCACCTCGACGGAGGTTAGATCACACAATTCCCTCGATTCCAGATGCTCATCCACCCTCTATTAGACCATACAAATTGAGCCATGAGCAAAAGGGAGTAGTCGAAAAAATGGTTGATGAAATGCTCAGGCAAGGAGTGATAAGGAATAGCTTCAGCCCATTCTCCTTTCCTGTCATTCTAGTCAAGAAGAAGGATGGCGGATGGAGGTTCTGTGTGGATTATCGCAAGATAAATGACCTGACCATCAAGGATAAATATCCTATTCCTGCCATTGATGAATTGCTGGACGAGCTTAGAGGAAGCAAGGTGTATTCCAAGATCGATTTAAGCTCTGATTACCATCAAATCTCTCTAAAGGAAGGAGAAGAAATGAAGACAGCCTTTAGAACTCACCATGGACACTTTGAATGGAGAGTAATGCCCTTCGGGCTGACCAACGCTCCGATGACGTTCCAAGCCTTGATGAATGAGGTATTTAAACCATTCATAAGAAAATTCTTTTTAGTTTTCTTTGACGATATATTGGTTTACAGTAAAAGTATAGAGGAGCATTACAAACACCTTGAATTGGTACTGGAAACACTCAAGAAGGAGACTCTATTTGCTAGATAATCCAAGTGCGAGTTTGGCATGAGCTCTGTAGAGTATCTGGGGCATATAATATCAGGACAAGGAGTAGCAACTGATCCAAAGAAAGTGGAGGCAATGAGAGACTGGCCTACTCCGACCAATCTTAAGGGATTACGAGGGTTTTTGGGGCTCACGGGGTACTATAGAAGATTCATTAAGGGTTATGGCGTGATGGCCCGACCCCTCACGAACCTATTGAAGAAGGAAGCCTTTCAGTGGAGTGTGGAGGCTCAACAGAGCTTCGACAAACTCAAAGAGACAATGTCGGAAGCTCCGAACCTGCAATTACCCAACTTCGAGTTGCCCTTCACTATAGAAACCGATGCTTGTGAAGTTGGGATTGGTGTTGTACTGATGCAGCAAGGACGACCCTTGGCTTACTTGAGCAAGGTGTTGGGTCCTAAGAACAGCAACCTTTCCACCTACGAGAAGGAACTCTTAGTTGTGGTCTTGGCAACGAAACAGTGGAGGCATTATATTCATAACTCACGATTCACCATCAAAACAGACCACCAACCCTTGAAGTACCTCCTGGAGCAAAAGCTTACCACATCCTTTCAACAGAAATGGTTAGCTAAGCTCTTGGGGCTGGACTACTCGATAGAATACAAGAAGGGTGCAACTAACAAGGCTGCAGATGCTCTTTCTAGAAGACCAAACCCAAATTGCAGTGCCATCTCCATGGTAGTACCCGCATGGATGGAGGAGGTTGCTGACAGCTATATAGGAGACTTGGAGGCTGAGGGAGTGTTACTACAACTGGGAATCGCACCTCAAGCATTACCCAATCATCAACTCAAGCAAGGTGTGATCTTCGTGGGAGGCAAGGTTTATTTGGGCAAAGGGTCGAAAATTAGAGAACAAATTATGGAAGCTCTTCATGCTTCGGCCGTGGGAGGACATTCTGGTGGCAAGGCGACTCTGAGGCGAATACAGTTGCAATTCTGGTGGCCTGAAATTGCGAAGGAAGTGAAAGAAATGGTAAAGAAGTGTGAGACATGTCGGAGATGTAAAGGAGAAAATGTCCCTTATCCAGGCCTGCTACAACCTCTGCTCATTCCCTCAAGTCCTTGGAAGGAAATTGCCATGGACTTTGTAGAAGGCTTGCCAAAATCAAACGGCTTCGAGTGTCTACTGGTGATCATCGACAGGTATTCCAAATACGGACATTTCATTCCGATTAAACACTCGTTCACTGCATCTAAGGTCGCTGAGATCTTTGTGGATAATGTATACAAACTTCATGGGTTACCAGACTCAATTGTGTCGGATAGGGACAAGGTGTTCACTAGCAATTTCTGGAGGGAGTTGTTTGGGTTGTTAAAAACCCAGTTACGGATGTCATCTGCCTATCACCCCCAAACTGATGGGCAGACCGAGAGGTTGAATCAGTGTCTGGAAGGTTATTTGCGCGCCATGGTTCATCAGAAACCAAAGACCTGGAGTAAATGGGTAGGTCTCGCCGAGTATTGGTATAATACTAACTACCATACTTCCCTCAAGATGACACCATTGGAGGTGGTATATGGATACGCTCCTCGATCCCTCAATCTGACAGAAATGGGAACAAAAATGGCAGCAGTAGAAGAGTTCATCCGTAACAGAGCATCGATTGCCCAACTGTTGAAGAGTAATTTACAACTTGCTCAAGAAAGAATGAAGGCCCAGGCTGATAAGCATCGATCAGAGAGGCAATTCTCCGTAGGGGATTGGGTTTATCTTCGATTACAACCCTATAGGCAATCTTCCCTTGCGTTGAGGCAAAGCATGAAGTTAGCTGCTCGATACTACGGCCCGTTCGAAGTTATGGAAAAATTGGGGTCTGTTGCTTATAGATTGAGACTCCCCGAGTCAGCCAAGATTCACCCGGTCTTTCACGTGTCTCTGCTGAAGAAACAAGTGGGAGAAAGGCACAAACTTATGACTCAGTTACCAGACGTCGGGGAAGAAGGTCAGTTGAGGGTTGAGCCATTTAAAATTATGGATTTACGGTTGATCAAGAAAAGAGATCGAGCTGTAGCAGAATATTTGGTCCAATGGGACCCCTATTGCAAGGAGGACGCAACCTGGGAAGAGGGAGGAGCTTTCCGAGCACGGTATCCAGACTTTCCGATACCGGACTTGAGGACAAGTCCTGTCCGAGAAGGGAGCATTGTCAGGACTCTGACCGTTGATGGGCTGGAACAAGCAAAAGATGGGCCTCGTCGAGTTAATGAAGAGAAAGGCCCACGCGGCCCGACTGGAGAAAGAGGCGAGTCTGGCCCAAGTAAACAGGAAGCGAGTTTTAAACTCGACGTCGTCGTTTTTGGGCAGGGAACAGGTCGCGATCAGAAGACCAAACTTTGTCGGCACGTCGATGAAGTCGCGCCAAAAGGAACAGTTGCAGGTGAACGTTACAGGAAGAAAAACAGAGCCTCAGACGAGGCAGCTTTTAATTAATGCTAAGAGGTCACAAGGGTAGTATTTGTACTAGGTCTAATGTATCTTCAAGGTAGAGAAGATTGTAAGGAACCTCTTGGAGCAAGAGGTGAAACCCAAGCTTGAAGCAAGCTTGGGAATTCCTTGTAGTCCGATCAATCCAGTTTTAATACAAAGAGTCAGCAATTATAGATTATATTACTTGTTGGAATTGTTAAAACCATTACACTGTGGCGGGCCCTGCCTCCGGTGAGGGGGTTGAGGAAGAGGACAGCTCCCGCTACTCCGTCGGCCCGGTCTCCACCGCCGCACTCTTCCACTTCTCGACAACATGTACCCATCTCACCTCCCTTCAATGTTTCTCTCTGTGGAGGAGCTGCACAAAAATGGAGTCTCAACGAGTAGATCTGAACTTGAGTTTAGTTGTGTAATAAAGAAGTAGAAGAACAAGTATAAAAAAGTGATGTACAGATGTAAAGGTTAGTTGGGTTTAGATTAGACTAGATCAAGGGTAGATTAGAGTGGTTAAGAGGGTTTAAATTAAGTTGAGAAAATTCAAAAATAAACTTATTTTTATTATTTTTTTTTAATTAATTTAAAAAATTTAAAAATAAAAACTGAATTAATAAAAATAAAAAATGATTTTGTAAAATTCTAAAATTCTGAAGGATATTTTTCAGGTTAACACCCTAACAATGAAGGGTATTATTGTCATTTCACTTATTTTCAAATTCTGAACCAATGATATGAGTTTGAAAATTTGAGTAATAGTTAGGAGTATTATGGACATTTTACCCGGCTGGGTATGAAAGTGAAATTAAAAGTTTGGTTAGGGTATGAAAGTGATAAAAATTTATGTCAGGGTATTAAACTGAAATTAAATGTTTGCTAGGGTGGTAAAATGAAATTTTCCCTTATAAGTATAAACATTACTACAAATGCACTATTGGTAGAGTCGTTCCTTTTCTATCCTAAAGACCCTAGATCGGAACCCCTGTCAAGTAGTTTTACTTCTTTTCTCTATTTTGGGAAAGAATAAAGAAAATAAAATAAGAATTCACAGACTCAAAACTAGGTATTAAAAGTAAGAATTCACAAAGACTCGAAACTAGGTATCTTTGAATGAATGAATACTTTTCACCAACTACACCAATAACATTTTATGATAAGACATTATATATGAAGTGTTCTATTTAGTAAAAGACACTATAAAAATAAAAATTAAACTTCGATGTGATTCGAAACCTGGTATCATTTAGAAATAAAAGTCTTCCAGACAAACTACGCTAGAAATTCTATATGAGCTATGTTCATATTAATTTTCATGTACTAACTATTTATTGTTATAATTCATCACAACATTTTTTACTCACTATTCACTCGCTCAAATTATTTCTTAAAATTAACATGTGAAAAAAGTTGTATCAAATAGTTTGGGTGAACGAGTGATGAGAAAAATAATAATCAAACATGGAAAACATAAACCTATAACAAAAATAAAAACAAAAGGATGAAAGCATATCAACTACTAGGCTGATAATACCTACATGGTTTATCACAATTTAGAGAAGATGTCCTTACCAATTGTTGTTTTGGGCTGAGAAGTTGAATTGCGTGCATCATTAATGAATTTGTAAGCCAAAGGATCTAAAATGCACAATATAAGAACAAAGATAACATGTCACCTTAACTTCTTTACTAATGACACAAGAAATGAGAACTTGAATGGTATTGAATGTACCTGAAAGAATGGAGATTGATACTTCAATTCTTGTGTAAATTTAACAAAGGTTTCTAAACCTTCGTTTTCTCTCCTCTGACCCAACATGACATCAAGGAGATCTAGAACTACCAATTCTTTCAAATTTAGGATAGCATTCACCTAAAGAACAACAGTAGACAGAGAATCAATTTTTATGGATCTTACTATTGGATTCCTCATTGGTTCTATAAGCTTCAACTCTTGTTGTTCGTCATTTTCACGAACAAACTCCACTCAGCCGATCGTACACGGAAACACCGTGAGAATGGCGGGCACACTCATCATCTCTTCGATCGCCACAACCTTTTTCTCGAATGTGATACTCAGCAATTTAGTTTAGGTCACACAACATTAGAAAAGATCATAAAAATCGAAACCTAATGATCTTGCGTCATACACAGACACTGAGACGAAGAAACGAGCCAACAGAGGGATTGACGCTCACAACATGCAAGGATGATGGTAGGAAATCCCTTCCTCGTAAGCATAATAGGAACACAAGTTTAATATGAAGGTTTATCTCATAGGCAAATCCGGAAAGTTAATTTAGGGTATGCCACCGATAATGATTAAATGTATAAAAAAAATTCAAATTCGGTTTAAAAGTGTTAGAGTTTAATCGGTTTTCCAAATGACATAATTTTCTCATATGAGCTCCGATTTGGGCTTGTAATATATCAAATCGAATAAAATTCAAATATCTACAATTTTCATGAAGGAATTTCAGCTAGAAAATACAATACATGAACCCCTACAGGACGTGCAAGTCGAAAGGTCAAGCATACATTATTTGGTCCGCCATGGTCAGAGCACTCTGGGAAAACATATAATCAATCATACTACGTATATGAGAACGTAAATGATATAATATGAGACATTATTTCTTTTAAAAATGAGTCAAAACTACTTTATTATCAATAACTATAAATACTTATAAATGCATATTACTAAACTGTTATGTCTTACATCTAACTTTTTTCAAATACAATGCACAAAAAAATTGTGAATAAGATTTTAGGAAAGTGTAGTATACATTTGGAGTGTAAAAAAGAGCATTTTCAATTAAAATGAGGTTGTACACGCAGTAGATCTTCAAATGACCATAACTTTTTCACACGAACTCCGATTTAAGCCCGTAAAATATCAAATCGAAGATATCTAAAAGCTCTATAATTATTTATAATTTTCTCGGGGCAGGGTATGTCATGGCATACCCTAAATCCCCTAAATCCGCCTCTGGACTTTATCTCCTTCATACGTAACCTGTAATAAAGATGTAGACTCTAAGCCCACACCTGATAGTGCAAAGTTCTGACACCAATCATTTCCGAGTGAGTCTGACACCAAGAATGAATTGACAAGCAGATGAGTTTTCTAGTTGGCCATGTTGATATAGCTTAGATAGGGAAAATAGACTCTACTATATATATGGTAGGGTTGAACATTCCAATCTGGGGCTGAAATGCAACTTTGAACTTCTTCTACTAATCAATAAGAATTTTAAAGTGACACAAGAAATTGAGAACATAAATCTGGTAAGGCATCACGTAAAGCTTTGGATGGTTGCAAGAAGGGGGTTAGTTCTGCCAAACCGAAGTCATCTAAAGAGAAGAACGATGCCAAACCGAAGACAAAGAAGGCTATCGGAGGCAAAACTGGATCCATGGGTGTAGCAAATTCGGCGGAGATGTCCGGCTCTGTTGCTGCAGAACCTGTGGAGAAAAGGGGAGTAGTTGGAACATCAAAGGCTCGTTAGGGCCTGATGTAGTCTACGTTGAAGAAGAAGGCTGCTTCAGGTGTAGGTGGGGCGTCTACTCCACATCGGAATCCGGCGACTACAAAGGCGACTGCACAGGAGGGTGATCTCATCCAGGTGATCCCTAATGAAGTTTACATCCGTAATTTACCTTTTGAAACTTTTGAGGACTGGGTTCGTCGCACGTTTGGTGCTTTCGGCGGTATAGATGGTTGCTCTGTTCTGAAACGCTTGAACAGGGGCAACAAACGTTTCGGTTTCGTTTCGTTTTCGACCTCAGAAGCTGTAGAAATGGCTGTGAAGACCTTCAATGGATACAAGATCAACGGTTATGTCCTTTTTGTTGCGTTGGCTCGTCGTCCGGTAGTGGTTCCGGCGATGACCTTTGGTACAGAGTACGGTCCATCCAAAGCTCCTTCCGTCTCGCAGCAAATTCCGGAATCCCTTGATTCGAGGGATTGTATCGTTTCAAAAGTGATTGAGGTGGATCCGGTTTCAATAGTGATGGAGGCAGATCTGGTAGTTGATTTGTTTCCAGATTCGGCGACTCAAATTGGGAAAGAAGCGGCGCGCGAGGAAGATGAATCAAACGCAGGGATGGGTGTCGTTTTGGGCATCAAGTTTAGTGAAGCCCAAGCGTAGAAGGAAAAGGCCCAACAGGCTTCAGGTGTTACTGGAGTGCAGGCCAGTAAGTTGGGCCCTGGTTTGGATCCAGTGCCTGAAGCCTAGTTTCTTGGGGGCAGTTTTGGTTTCTCTCCGTCGGAGTCAGGCGAGGGTGTTGAAACTCGGGTTTCGAATGTCGACGTAGCCTGCGACCTTGTTGGGGAACACCAAAGTAGTCCGTGGAAGGAGGTCCTCCTTACACACCCGAAGCCAATTACTACGATTCGAAGCACCATTTTAGATCAACCGAAAAAACGTGGTCGTCCCAAGAAGGCCGACTCAAAGAAGTTGGTTCCTCCAACGGTTTATTATCAGACAAGGGCTAGAACCTCGGCTGATAACGGAGGTAGTTCGGGTAGCTACGTGATTGACATTGCTAAGAAGGATAGCTCAGGTAATTGGAGTTACAGCACGAAAGTCAGGAAAAAAGCCGGTAGTGCTTTGGCGGTCGTACATTTAAATTATGTGGTCACATCTCAGAGTCTTGAGGAGGTAGTTAAGGATAGAAAGGAAGCCGATTGCCCTGAGGAAGAGCCTATTTCGGTTTCCAACCGATTTTTGTGTCTCAATTCGGGTAGAAATTAGTCAAGCAGGCTGACATTGTTCTCTTGTCGATCTTCTGCTTGGGCTTGTATTTTTTTATTTTCTTTTTAGCTCTATGTAGCTGTTTTGGTTTGGGAAAACATCCTTTCGGAGGATCGTTTTCTTGCTCTGTTTTACTTTTTGTAAAATTTATGCTTAATAAATTTTTCGCGTATCAAAAAAAAAATTGAGAACATAATGGTATTCAGGGTCGACGTAAACTTTAAGCGAGTTAAGCAATCGCTTAAGGTCTCACATCAGAAATGGGCCCATAAAATTAAATAAGAAGTCGTTTAAGTTGTCAGATGAAAAAATACCCTATAAAACTAAAGATTCGTTACTATTTGATGAAACATAATCAAGCGAAAGTATTAAACTTTTAAGGGTTAATTTCATCTCACTACCCTAACTATTATTTTATTTTTGATAGGCGCTAAAATTTTATTATCAATACATCCTCCAAGGTGGAGGATGCAAAAAGTAAAACGGTTACAAAAAACGCTCCTAAACGGAGGAAAAAGGGGAGAAGTCCCTTACAAAGCAAAACACCAAGGACTAAGGCCGACGTGGCTTTTTCCTAAAACAATCCTGGGGAGAAACCTGCCGATTTGAGAACGACCGATCACTTCGAATAAGACCCGATTGCCACAGAATACCGAAGGAATGATTTTAGATCTGGCCCAAGACCACAAGAGAGCTTTCCATGACTTGATTAAAAACCATGCCATTCCGGAGAGTCCAAAGTTGCCACACCACCACATAACCCACTTTCACCCAATACTTCCACCACCAAGTAGGGCCGAGACCCTTCCAAGCCAATAAAACGTCACTAAAAGCCTTAGGAGACACCCAACAGACTCCCCACCAGTCATAAACCAAGTGACATACGAAAGATGATATCTCACAATGAAGCAAGATGTGATCTGAGTCCTCCATCTTCCTCAGACACATTCGACAAAACATATTGGCAAGAGGGATGCGAACACCACGAGCTTCAAGAAACACAGCCGTGGGAAGCGCTGAGTGTGCTGCTAACCAAACCAGGACAGAGAATTTTGGCGGGCTGTGCTTAATCCAAAGGCAGGACGCCCACTCCACCTTGGGCTTCAAAGCATCACCTGATAACAAAGTGTAACATTCTGCAACAGAAAAAGCCTTTCGCACGCCTGGTCCAAGTAATTTTATATGCTACGCCTTCTGCTAGCCGGACACGAGCCAACAATTCAAAGAGTGTCGACCTTTCAGCCCGTTCCCAATCCCACAGGGTACGACGAGGTGGAATTGTCCACCCGTTGTTCACCCAATAATCACAAACCATGGCTGATCGATTTTGTACTGCAGCATAAAACAAGGGAAACCGAACTTTTAATGCCACTGATCCGAGCCATGGATCGTCCCAAAAACGGACCTTAGCTCCATCACCTATTCTCCACAACATTCCTTGATTACCAAACAGAGCACCAAAATTTGGAACCGATGCGAGAGACAATATGTGTTTAAAAATAAAAGAGCTACCCCTTCGATCGACCTTTGTCAAGTCCCACTCCGAGCACTCCCAACCCATCACTGAGCATATGATTTGTTTCCATAATGAGTTAGGATCTGAGGCAAATTTCCAATACCACTTTGCAAGAAGGGCATTGTTCATATCCTCAAGGCGTCTTAATCCCAACCCACCTTTGTCTTTTGGTCGACAAACCTGCTCCCACTTAACTTTGGGAAATACCTTACCCGTCCCATAGGATTGCCACAAGAAGTTTCTCTGACAACTCTCCAAAACACGAATCACTGTCTTGGGGGCTTTCAGTAGCGACATAAAGAAGAGTGGTAAGCCTGACAGTGTGCTCTGGATTAGCACCACCCGACCAGCAGTGGTAAGGTATTTTGTCCTCCAAAGAGCTAGAGCAGCTCTGAATTTACGGACAATCGGGTCCCAAGTCGTAACACGTTTAGGCGAAGCTCCCAAACTAAAACCGAGATAAGGCATTAGTAGCGATCCTGAGGAACACCCCAAACACGTCTCTACTTGGGAGGAATTCAGCCGAGAGTTGTTTAAAATAATAGCTTTAGACTTGGCGAAATTGACCTGTAACCCAGAAATGTTCTGAAAGGATAACAACAAGGTCTTCACTCTAGCAATCTCGTCCAGATCCCCTCTCACAAACAATAGAGTGTCGTCCGCAAATTGAAGATGTGAAATTGACAAACCAGGCCGGATATCAACCCCCCGAAATAAAGAATGTTCCTTCCCGAATTCCAATAATCTATGTAACCCTTCAGTAGCGATTAAAAAGAGAAAGGGGGATAACGGGCATCCTTGCCTTATACCATTATGCATCTGAAAATCCCGTCCCGGAACTCCATTCACCATCACAGATAAATGAGCTCGGAATAGGCCTTGCATCCACCGCCTCCACAATAACCCAAAGTTCATTTGGGCAAGAACTTCATCGATATAAACCCAGAGTAGCTTGTCATACGCCTTCTCGAAATCGAGTTTGATCAAAACAGATTCAATTTTCGACTTCTTTATCAAATGGATAACTTCCGAAGCTATTAACACACCGTCCACCAATTTTCGACCTGCTATAAACCCACTTTGTGTATCGCTAATGAGGCCAGCAATTACCAGCTTTAAACGAGTAGTCAGGAGTTTAGCCAAAAATTTATAAGGCCCTGATATTAAACTTATTGGACGGAAATCACTAAGCAGTTCAGCGTGATCATGCTTTGGAATCAAAGTTACTAGGGTAGAATTAATACCTTTACCCAAGTGACCATTGTCATGCAATTCGTCCAAAAAGCGCTTCAGCTCACCCTGGATAATTGGCCATGCAATCTTATAGAACTTCATGGAAAAGCCATCTGGTCCTGGCGATTTTTCACTCCCACAGGCGTCCACTGCAGCCTTAATTTCTTCCAAAGAGAACCCCACTTCCAAATCAGTGGCCTGAATATGCGTGAGTGTGGAAAATGGTAAAATGGGCATCGGAATATGAGGACTTGACGAAGGAGAAAAGCGCTGCTCAAAATGCATAGCAGCCGCCTCCTTCATCTCGTCAGGACTGTCCACAAAACCAATTGGAAGACGGAATCGTCGAACTCGATTCCTATGTGCTCTGAAATTTGCTACCCGGTGAAAATAACGAGAGCATCTATCCCCCCCCCCCCCCTTTGAACCAAGCAGCTCGGGCCTTCTGTCTCCAAAGTTTTGCCAGTTGCTTGCGCTTCAAGATAAGAAGAGCACTGAACCAAGAGCGATCATGTTTCTCTCTTTCACTTAGATCGCGGGTCTCCTAAAGCTTATCAAAACCATCAATGTTCGCCCTCAACCTTTCAATCTCTGTTTCAACAATTCCGAAAACTTCTTTGTTCCAAACCTGAAGATCATGTCTCAGAGCCTTCAGCTTGGACCACAGAGTGAAGCTAGCGGATTCGAAAGAAGGATAAGAGTTCCAGAGACGAGTTACAGTTGGTAGAAAATCTGTATGCTTTACCCACACGTTGAGGAATTTTATGGGTCTAGGACCCCAGTTCACTGAATCCTCTGAAACCATTATAGGACGATGGTCAGATAGATCTCGAGGAAAACTTGTCTGTTTCATAGGGCCAAAGTCGCCCATAAAATCGGGGGAGACAAGGAGGCGATCGAGACGAGAGGCCTTAGAAGAGTGCCCATACCAAGTAAACACTGATCCCACTAGAGGTAAATCAACAAGACCCGATCTAGAGAGAAATTCTGAAAATTTTCGGATATCAACACGGGAGGAACTACAATTCCTTCTCTCTGTTTCATTTAACACAGCATTGAAATCTCCTCCAACTACTAAGCGAGAAGGTAAAAGGGGGATGACATCAAGCAAACGATCCCACAAAGATTTCCTGCCAGTAATAGATCGTGGAGCATAAACATTAATGTAGGAGATAGGAGAATTATCAGGTACGTACCGGTCGTGCCCAACTAGTGAAGAGTCGACCGGTTCACAAGACTTCATAGCAAAAAGATCAGATTTGCACAAACACATTATACCTCCTGCACTTCCCACTGCTGGTAAGAGTTCACAGAGCCAGCCACCATTTAAACCACAACTACGCAACAGGGTGTAATCTATCTTCTGCCATTTTACTTCTTGCAGCATAACGAAATCCGGTTTCACCTTAAACACCAACTCCCTCAGACTGTGACGTTTCTGAGGTGAGTTAAGTCCTCTCACATTCCATGAGAGGACTTTCATATTTCATAAATGGGACACGGCGCCGGCACCCTCTTCAGTGCCTACAAGTGAGTCACTCTCCGTCCATTCATCATCATCAGAATGGGAGGGATCCACATGACAAATACAGGACGAAGAACCAATATCAAAGCTATTAAGCTGTTGTAGAAATTGTTGACCCGAGATAATAGCACGATCACTGACTTTTGGGGCAAGTTTTGATAAAATTCGAATTTGGTTGACCGAGATATCTCCTGAGCATTACTTTTCCACTGAACGCGTGTGTGAACGAGTATTATAAATACGTACTGGAGTAAATTTAGCCGGAGATTTCTTTCTGTCTCTAATAGTCACGCACTTTGTGTTCAAATTGTCCAGAATCTTCGGTGGATCAGCCAAATCAGAAGTAATTGGGATTAATTGATTACCCGAGTTAATTGGGCTATCAATCTCCCCTTCTTCCCGGGAATCATTGAATTGAAATTGAAGAGCCTGATCTGATTCCGTGGAAAACGGATGGGTAGTTGCCTTCACCGGAGAAGGATCGTCAAAGACGTCGACCGGAAAATCTGGTGTTTCTGCTGCAATAATTTCAACTTGAAAAGTACCTTCTCCGATTACCAGATCTCTTTTACCAAGGTCTAGCTGATCCTTTGTGGATAATAGTACTGTGGCCGAGGAAAACAATTCCTCATCAATATTGGCATCAAAAGATAACCAAACAACAATACCCAATTTCTGCAAAAAAGACGATATGATAGAATCCACACAACCATGCCATGGGATATCGTTGATTCGGAACCAATTCCAGGTCCCCCCTTTGAGAACTATATCACCTGAATAATGGATAATCTTAAACCGAGATTCGATCCATTTCCAACCTGTCTCATGCAACATTGAACTAAAAATCGTATCCGAACAATTAATCAGAAAAGCTCCACCCCTGATATGCCGGAGTTCCATGCCTTTGGCTCCATTCTCAGTGAAGGCCTGCAAAAGTTGAGAGCGAGACAAAGGGGTGAGATTGATCCCCACGACGCTAGAATTAATCCAATCCCTCCGGGTCTTGTCTTCGCAAATCGGTCCTGAGGCCATGGTAGAAACGGGAGATGTAACTTGCCTCCATATCCTTTTCCTTTCACGACCAGGAGCAGAATCCCACGCTAGCGCCACCAGGAGAAAATGCCCCTTTACCTTCGAGTCGTTGGCTCGATTAACAATCTTCATGGCTTCTGCCCTAGAGATTGCGTACAGAAAACTGAAGTATCTACCTCTCAGATTGGGTCTTTTAACCAATACTGATTTCTCAATTTTCCCACAGCTCCCAAAGAAGGAGTGAAACCAGTCTTCGGTGGTTCCATAGGGCAAATTGGAGACGAAAACTTTGACCCCAGCTGGAGAAGAACCGCCCTCTTCCATACGCTGAGCGGAACCAGTCGAAACCACATCCTTGTACGAGTGGCGCGGCTTGGTCTCAGACACGGCGGAGGCCTTTGGCCGTGTTTTCTCAGACCCTCTCTCAGACTCTCTCTCACTCATTTTTTTTAACAAAGTCCATATGGTATCTACCCTAACTATTATTGATTTTCATCTCACTTCCCTAACTATTTTTTGTGGGACTTCACTACTCTAGAATACTCGGTGTCAATTTTTCATCCACTTTTGGATGGAAAATGGTCATGTGTGAAGTACATGACCCTACTTTTTCTAAAAAAATACCTAAACTACCCTTTACCTCCCTCTCTTACCCACTTCATTTTCATTAAAACCTTAAACAACGCGACATCAGAAAAGGGTTGTTTAGGATTTTAAAAATGAAGTAGGTAGGAGAGGGAGGTAAAGGGTAGTTTAGGTATTATTATTTTTAGAAAAAGCAGGGTCACATGACCATTTTCAGTCCAAAAATAGATGAAAAATTGACGTCGGGTATGAAAGTAAAAAAATAATGCATTCTAAGGTACTGAGGTGCCACAAAGAATAATTAGGGTAGTGAGATGAAAATCAAGAATTTTTAGGGTAGTGAGATGAAATTAACCCAATTTTTAAATCAAATTTAAATACAAGTTGGGCCCAATTTTGATCTCGATTTAAATTTTTTCAAGATAAAACAATTTTCATCCTAATGGAAGACAATTTTTTCTTGATGGTTGAACATTCTAAGAACTCTATAGATCTTTATTTCGCAATGGAAAACTACCGTTAACGAAACAAAACATACAAGTTCAATTTACCAGTGATCAGTGAATAAAAACATGGATAAAAAAACAATGGACCAAACCAAAGAAAGGAAGGGCGGATATTTATATATAAATACATTAGTATTTTTTTGAGGAATGACTATAAATTTATCAACTTCATTACGGAAATGCTCAAACCAAAATAGTTTTGAAAAGTAAGCCGTCAAAATTGAAAACAAAATCCAATAGTGGATATAGATGTCTGATCATAGCAGCAAAAAAATGTGATGCAAACATATGATAAATCCATTAAATGTTGATTTGATATCTCCTACTTCCCTTAATATTTTGTATACCAACTTATTAGACATTGAAATAATGAAACTATGCATCTAAAGAAGAATCTTAAATAATATTAGTATTGTCTTATTGGAAGGAAAACATGACATGAATTAACAACAAGTACTAGAATGTATTGGCTTTGTACTAAAATATTGTTTTTAAATGTAAGATCATTTATCGGAAAAAAAAAATCCATGAAGTTCATGGACTAGAAGCATAAGTCTCATTCGAGTTTGAAAATATTGAAACTAAGAAGTACTAATATACATTATAAACTATGAAAGTATTGTAAGAAACCAAGAGTAATTTGACCAAAATACAAGTCAAAAGAAAAAAAAATTATTCCAAAAATATTGCAATAAGAAGAGGTATTGTGAAAGTTTCATTTTATGATTAAACAAGACAATGAATAAAGTTGGATTTATATATCTATCACATTATGTATTGTCCAAACTCCAAAAAATTATTCACTCATAAGAGATGAAGATGATTTCCGATCGTTGATATGGAAATGTTCAACGGGGAAGAAAGACCAGAGGTCATGAACATGAATGATTATTTGTTTCTGATTTCTTAGTCCTGAGTTTGTTTATAAACCTCTTTAACATTTAGAAAACAGTAACTATTAAATGAACTTGAACATATATCCTAAGTGGGTAAATTACAAATACATACCCCAAACTTGTCACGATTAACTGATACCTACTCTCATGTTTTTTTTGTAACCGATACATACTCAAATGTTCCGAAAATTAACGCAAAGCCCCTACAGACAGGTAAAATGACGAAAATACCCTGAAGTGATTTTTTAAATAATTTTTAAAAAATAAAACTGAAATTATTTTTTAAATAAAACTGAAGTGATTTAATAAATACATATATATACCTAACAAAAGTGATTTTTTAAATTTTTTTTAAAGTAATTACTGAAATGTAGTTGAGGGCATTTTCGTCATTATACTTGTCTACTTGGGCTATCTGCTAAAAAACTAAACATTTGAGTATGTATCGGTTACAAAAAACATAAGGGTAGGTATCAGTTAATCGTGACAAGTTTGGGGTAGGTATTTGTAGTTTACCCATCCTAAGATAATCTAAAGAATGTGTTGGACTTGTCCTATCTTGTTTTTAACGTTAATCGGTGAGTTTTGATATCGAATGTTGTTGGTTCTTGAAAATTCTTAGCTATCTATTATCTTGTGTCGTTAGTGTCGGTTATGAATTTTCTTATTTTAATTTATATTTTATTGATAATAGTTAGAAC
This sequence comes from Erodium maritimum, assembly GCA_963921825.1. Classification (NCBI taxonomy): domain Eukaryota; kingdom Viridiplantae; phylum Streptophyta; class Magnoliopsida; order Geraniales; family Geraniaceae; genus Erodium; species Erodium maritimum. Next base: position 69,284,020 of record OY997595.1, on the reverse strand, counting down.
TTATATTTAATATTTAAAAATGATTTTAAGTGTGGAAATTTCTAGAACTTGATGATAAAACAGTCATACACAATGTCACATATAAGCTAACATAATTTTATGTAACTATATAGAATTACATTGAACATAGCATATTTGAACTTGGCATGGATATATCTTATTTATAGATAAATATGAATCCTTAAACTTTTGAATTATTGTATAGAATTCTAGACAATAAATCTTATCCATGGAAGTTATCTTGTTATAATTTTATATCTACCATCCATTTTAGATTTTGAGTGTTATAAGTATATGTTAAAGCTCATTTTTTTTAAATATCATCTAGTATAATCTTTCTATATGAAAGAAATTTACTTATTTTTCTATTATATTCTTTCGTAAGGAATAAAAGGCATCGATCAAAACTTGGTATTGAGTATACTTGAAAGAATGGAGAGTCTTTGGAGCCGTAGAAAGGCTCGAAGTCTTATATGAGGGAGGAATAATCATCCAACACAATTAGGTCAAGGTTAAATCTGAAATTTATGTCCATGATGGTTGGCCGTCCACACTTTTTGATTCACCGATATTGACTTTGACTCTCTTTCCGAATTCTGCCTTTAGTTCTTCCTCAATCGGGACACTAGTATAGCTTCTCCGGGTACGACATTTAACCTTTTGAATGTGTTTCCGATGGTTCGTCTTCCAGTACTATCCACTAGCATTTCCATCCCTTTTTCCAAAGCCATCCGGAAGTAGTCCACAAAAGTCATTCTCTAGAAGCAACCGCGTTTGTCCCACTCCCACTTCCAAAAACCTATATAAGTTTCGCCGACTGTCACATTTCTCCAATACTTGATCATATTTTGTTTCGTAACTTGTTGAAGATGTCATTAGATAGTTAGGTAAAACACATAAGATTATGTCTAATTTAAACACCAGGAAATATAACCTACATCCTTACCTCGTCCGGATCAAATGAGAATCCATAGAAAATCGCCGTTTAACTTTGTTCGACTCGATTTTTTTCCTCTCCCCATCCCTTGAAGATGATTGTTTGTGCCTCGCAAACGGACCACAAGCCATGTAGAATTACCTACTCCCAATCACTCTCATGGGTGTCACAATACGGTGTATACCTAAATACTAGATCCATAGCATCAACTTTTTTTTATCTTATTTTGCTCTGCTTTTTTCCCATGGTTGACTTGTCCTCCCCCACTTTTATTTCCTTCCCCTTTCCCTTTCTTCTTCTTATCATCCTTCCTTTTCTTATTATTCTGCCTCTTAAAATGATTTTGCTTACGAACTCCCCCCAATTAGGTTTCCCCTTGCCTTGCCTGTTGGTTATATTATTCCCTCTTCCATGCGACCTTATTCCTGAAATTGTACTGCTAACACCAAGGTATAAATATAAAGTTCTTATTAAAAGACCCCAAAAAAAGTAAACCCCAAAAATATTAGCCACCAATGAGCTTCGAAACTTGGTATCCAGTAACGAAACAAACCCTTATGACCACCTACGCGTAAGAGGGAAGTCCACGTATAGTATATTTTACTCAAAAAGACCCAATATAAAAACAAAAACTTACCTACGCTGATTCAAAATTTGGTGTAACTTTAAAAGTAAGACTTTCGACCAACTATGCTAAGATGAGATGAATTCATATTTGCTTTATTGTACTTCCTATATATCGATATAATTCCACACAACATTTTTTACTCGCTATTCATTCATTCAAGTTATTTGTTGGTAAATGTGTAATTTTGGGTTGAGAGTGTGCATCATTAAATATAAAGTTATAATATATTTAATTCGTATCACCAGAAATAAATTTAACTAATAGCATTTTTTTCTAATCCAAATTACCAAAATTCCAATCACGGGAAAGGATAGTAAGTATTAATCTTGATATCAAGAATTATTAGTATAAACAATGCCACAAATATTCTAGTTCCTTTTCTTTCCTAAAGACCCGAGATCGAATTGAATCCTTATCAACTATTCTTTTTGAAACTAGGTATCTTTGAATGAATAAATTCTTTTTCACCAACTGTGCTAGAGGCATTCTATGATAAGACTTCATATTTAATCTATTCCACTTAGCAAAAGATACTATAAATATATTCGAATGAATAAATACTTTTTCACCAACTGTGCCCAGAAGCATTTTGTGATAAGACTTCATATTTAATCTAGGGAAAATTTCATTTTACCACCCTGTCAAACATTTAACTTCAGTTTACTACCCTGGCATAAATTTTTTTCACTTTCATACCTAAACCAAACATTTAATTTCACTTTAGTACCCAGCAGTTAACTTTCTGTTAGTTTGGATGGAAAAAGGTAAAAAGACCATAATACCCCTAACTATTACTCAAATTTACAAACTCATGCCATTGGTTCAGAATTTGAAAATAAGTGAAATGACAATAATACCCTTCATTGTTAGGGTGTTAAACTGAAAAATATCCTTCAGAATTTTTAAATTTTACAAAATCATTTTTTTTATTAATTCAGTTTTTATTTATGAAAAATATATTTTATTTTTAAAAATTCAATTTTTTTTAAAAAAAATCAGTTTATAAAATCAGTTTTATTTTTGAAAAATACATAAAAAAACATATTTTATTTTTAAAAATACATAAAATTCAGTTTTTTATTTAATTAATATTTTATTTTATTTATATATATATATATATATATATATTCATTTTTTCATTTTCTAATCTTTTTTGTCTCTCTCTCCTAACTTTATATTATCTCTTTACCTGTTCCTCTTTCATTTTTCATTTCCGGTTTCACTTATTTTCCATGTCTAAACCTTCTCTTTCATCTCCTTTCATCTTCTACATTTTTAGGCTCAGAACCAACAGGACAAATAGAAGCCGGCCAACATCTCTTGGAAATCTGGGTCAGAACCTTCATCTCCTTTCATCTTCTTAAATTTTTTATGCTTCATCAACGCACAAACCTCCAGATCTGGATCTCGAGCCGCACGTAGTCCGCCTGGATCTGTACTTGTCGTTGATGTTCTCTCTCACCTGTGTTTCCAGATCTGTTTTTCATTTTGGTTTTGCTGTGGATGGACGATGGTGAAAGTGGAGTGCAAGTTTGTGGATCTGAGAAAGGGGTGATGAGTAGTTGGGAAGGTTCATGGTTGATTAGGTTTGAATCAAATAGGAACACGATTTTATATAAGAAAACAAGAACAATTTTTGAGTGAGAATGGGGTTCGCCGGAAAGAAGAGCCGGCAAGGTATGCGGGCGGCGGACGGCGACAGAAACGGGTTCATCTGCAGGAACCCAGAAGCTGGACTTATGAGTGAGAATGGGGTTGATTTTGATTCTGACTTTGATTGGGCTTTATGGGTCGTGAGGATTGGGATTGGGGTTGCGAAAGATTTGGGGAGTAAATTGAAAAAAAAAACGAATTTAATAAAATATGAATTAAGAAAAAAATAATGAAAAAGAATTTAAAAATAAATATATCCGATTTTTTTAATTATATAAAAATATAATATTTTATAATACTTTTTTAAAAACTGATATTTTTTAATTATATAAAAATATGATTTTTAAAATATACAAATACTGATTTTTAAAATATTTTTTGAAATAAAATCTATTTTTTATAAATAAAAACTGATTTTTTTTTTAAAATTGAATTTTTAAAAATAAAATATATTTTTCATAAATAAAAACTGAATTAATAAAAAATAAAAAATGATTTTGTAAAATTTAAAAAATTTGAAGGATATTTTTCAGTTTAACACCCTAACAATGAAGGGTATTATTGTCATTTCACTTATTTTCAAATTCTGAACCAATGGCATGAGTTTGAAAATTTGAGTAATAGTTAGGGGTATTATGGTCTTTTTATCTTTTTCCATCCAAACTAACAGAAAGTTAACTGCTGGGTACTAAAGTGAAATTAAATGTTTGGTTTAGGTATGAAAGTGAAAAAAAATTATGCCAGGGTAGTAAACTGAAGTTAAATGTTTGACAGGGTGGTAAAATGAAATTTTCCCTTTAATCTATTCCACTTAGTAAAAGACACTATAAAAATAAAAGGGTTAAATATCAAAACTTACTCTTAAGTATTGGTCATGAACACTATACTATTCAACATTTCAAAGTGATAAATACACTACCTTAAGTATTGGTCACGGGATTTTGTTAGTAAAAATGGACGAAATATTTCATCTTGTTAGTCATATGACCTCAAGTGTCATATAATGGATGGTAAAATGACATTTTCTCTCCTTAAGTATTTGACCTCTATACATTTTATAAGGAACAATAACGAGGGTACAATGGTAATGTTCCTTATAAAATGTATAGAGGTCAAATAATTAAGGGAAAACGTCATTTTACCATCTATTATATGACACTTGAGGTCATATGACGAACAGAATGGAATATTCCGTCAATTTTTACTAGAAAAATCGTGTGACCAATACTTAAGGTACTGCATTTGTCACTTTGAAATGTTGGATAGTATAGTGTTCGTGACCAATACTTAAGAGTAAGTTTCGATATTTAACCCAAAATAAAAATTAGCCTTTGCTCGCTGAGATTCGAAACCTGGTATCATTTAGAAAGAAAAAAAAGTCTTCCAGACAAACTACACTAGAAAGGATACGTGAGCTATGTTCATATTTATTTTCATGTACTAACTATATATTGTTATAATTCATCATAACATTTTTTACTCACTATTCATTCACTTAAATTATTTTTTAAAATTAACATGTGAAAAAAAAATTGTATCAAATAGTTTGGGTGAACTAATGATGAGAAAATAATAATCAAACATGAACGACATAAACCTATAACAAAAATAAAAACAAAACGATGAACGAAGTGTAGAGTTAGGACAGGGTAGGTGAAGAAGGTAAAAGGCAAGACAATCCTCTTAGAGGATTCTCTTGTTGTTATGATTCCCGATTTGGAGTATCGATCACCCCGAAGAGGAAGAGTGCCACCGTCCTGTAGCATGTGATTCTTATTCAAGCCTCATCGTCCTCACGCACAACGGATGAGAAACAAGTAGCTGCATCCAAATTCCAAAGGTTTTGCATCGACGAAGAAGGTCGATCCGGATCACGACCTTTTCTGTGTAATCTTCATCTTGGTTGTACAGAGGAGCGGTACAGAATGTGTTGGGCTCCTTTGGTGCATTAACAGAGGTATCACTTTCAAAACGACCAAATCTCGGGGAAGTTTCTTCGGTTTTGCCTCTTTCCAATCGCACGAAGAGGCATCCTTAGCGATTGAGAGCCTTAATGGCTTCAAGATCGATGGCTATGTGTTGTTTGTGGCCTTCGTTCGCCCATTTGGTGCTAATCATACTGGTAAACAGAGTAAGGCAAGAGCTCAGGTTCCGACTGCAGGACAATCTAAAATCCAGCGGGGATCAAGAGGTATACCTCAGACCTGGTCTGGTGTGGTGGATGAGGTGTAGTTGTCGCGTTTCCAGAGCGGATTTTTACGGGATGGTTGTTTCGAGGTGTTTTGTAGGGTAGAGGCTTTGTTGATGTCGAGTTTACATCATCAGTGGTGTGATAAAGATCTTTCACTGGTCCAGATGGATTGCACATGATGGATCCAATGTTTTGTTGGGAGGTGTCTTGCAATGGGGCGAGGTTTCAGACCTTCCTCCATATGGTTGTACCTTTCAGGCACTGCTTGATCTAGGTAGTGCTGGGATCGGGATCATTCATGGTTTCTTTCAAGCCATTTCTTGATCTTTGCGCTGGAATGAGGATCAGAGCGGAGCAGACATGGTCTCCCTTTTCGCAGGTGAAGCTCCTTCTTTGGCGGAACTTCATGGTTTGTTGATGGATGAGTGCGTGGAGAAGCCAGAGGCTCGTAGCTCATCCGGCTCTTCTGGTAGGCCATTCGCTGCTGCTACTGGTCGTGAGGTTCTGTATGCTAGTACTCCTCTTTCGGATCCGCAAGAGGGTGAATTATCACTTGTGAATGTATATGCACTTCACTCGTATTAGGTAGGTCTTTCTATGGATGTACTCGGCTCGGGGTCGCAGGTTGAAAGGATGGATAAGGTGGTAGCATATTCTGTAACCAATCCGATATTTACAGCTTCTCTACTCACGCAGTCACCTTCTGTATCTATTGTTGGCACCATGTTTCCTGAACCTATGGTCAACCTGCAAGTTCATTCTTCGAGTGAGTGGAAAAAAAGTCGTTCTCAAGTATGGGGTTCGTAAGAGCAAGGACAACGGGTCGCGCCCGCTCCCTGCCCCGCGCGCATCGGGAACGTTCCCCGCTGGCCGGTCCGCTGCAGACGCGAAAAATCGCGGTCCCGCTCCCGCTCCCGCTCCGCGATGCCTGGCCGAGCGCGCTGGACGCGCCCTCGCGCCCTGGCCTGCGCTGGCAGCTCGTGGTGGCGCCACGTGTCCCGACCGTTGGCTCCAACGGCTATTTTTTTTTTAATTCAAAAATCAGATAGAATTATCCCTATAAATACCCAACCCCATTTCTCATTTTTGTCACACCATTCTCTATTTTCACTCTTTCATTCTCACTTCCTACTCGTTATTTTCGAAAATGTCCGACGACGAGGTTATGTCCGACGCTGAGGAGATGACGTACGAGGAGCTGGCTCCCCGGATGCCGACGCATGCAGAGATGGCAGCCCAACTGCCGACATATGAGGAGATGAGGGCCCAAATGCAGCCAGCTGTGCGACGTTTCCGGCGGATGATGGAGAGGCAGATGCAGGCAGTAATGCCAAGGGTCCAGAGGGCTATGCGTGGGGAACCAATGCGCCGAGAGATTAACAGAAATCGTGCGGAAGCCCACATGCAGTTGATGGCGAACTATTTTGTCGAACAACCCCTTTATGGCCCTGAAATGTTCAGGCGTCGGTTCCGTATGTGCAGACCACTTTTCCAACGGATTATGGACGCGGTGAAGGCTCACGACCCTTACTTCATTGGATGGAGGCCCGACGCTGCCTCACGGCCGGGCTTATCAACGGAGCAGAAGTGCACCGCCGCTATACGGATGCTTGCGTATGGGTCCTCGGCCGATTCATTGGACGAAACTCTGCGCATTGGGGTAAGCACCATACTTGAATGTTTACGTAAGTTTTGCAAGGCCGTCATTCAGGTATTCGGAGCCGAGTACGAGCGTACACCCACAGCGGCTGACATGGACCGCTTACTCCGAGAAGGGTATGGTCGAGGGTTTCCCGGAATGGCGGGGAGTCTTGACTGTATGCATTGGAAGTGGAAGAACTGCCCAACCGAATCGCAGGGAGCCCATGGACAGGGAAGTCACCACGGGGAGAAGACGATTATGCTTGAAGCTGTAGCGTCCCGTGATTTATGGATTTGGCATGCATTTTTCGGGATGGTTGGATCGAACAACGACATCAACGTCCTCAACCACAGCCACTTATTCCAAGACGCTTACTACGGCCAAGAACTTGCTGTTGAGTACGAGATCAACGACCATCGGTACGACCGACCTTATTACTTGGTGGACGGCATTTACCCAGCATGGGCACGGTTCGTGAAGACTATTCGGCATCCCTACGAGCCCAAAGAGAAGTTGTTTGCTAGATGCCAAGAAGGTGCTCGGAAAGATATTGAAAGGGCTTTTGGAGTACTTCAAGCAAGGTGGCACATCATCTCCCGTCCCGCTCGTAGTTGGAGCAAACACAATTTGGCTGATATCATGCACACTTGCATAATTCTACACAACATGATTGTAGAGGATGAGCGCGAGCGGTACGAGTATGGGGAAGAGGAGTTGTTGTGGGCGCAACCTCCAGAAATGTCTAATTGGACACCACCGGAACGATGGCACCACGGACCAGGGCCATTGCCATACCAGCTACGAGTGGATGCTCAACAAAGTGTCATAAATCCTGAGATCCACCATCAACTCCAACAAGATCTTATGGAGCACTTATGGGATCGCTTTGGAGCTGGTTTCCATGACGACGACGAGTAGTCGTTTGTGCTCTTGGAGCTGGTTTGTTTTGGGTTGTATGAAAAGGGGTTGAATAAAATTAGAAGTTCATTTATATTCGTGTTGAATTTATTTATTAATTATTGATTGTCCTTAATTATTTATTTCCAAAATTGTTTAAATTATAAACAATTTAAACGGTTTCTGATAACGAATTAAATAAAACAGGAAAATAACAAATAATAATCCAGTCAGCACTGTTCTGCACTCCCAGGACCTCAAGGTCCTTTCTGTTGCAAAACACCCACTTTTCTGCACTCCCACTCCCTGACTTTTGTCCAGTCAGCACAAGGTCTGCACTCCCACTCCCTGACCAAGGTCCTTTCTGTTGTACATGCTCTAAGGGACGGCTCTCAAAGTCTCAAGTAGTGCTTGCACTCATGCCCCACCGTATCATTCAAACTAGTTTTAAGACTCGATCCTTGAGTCGATAGATTGGAAACGACCATGGCCCCTGATGTGTGGAGCTATGTTTCTCAAGTCAGCAAGAAGGCGATCTAGTCGTGTGCTTCAGTTTCCAATCAACTTTGTAACCTGGACATGGAGGTACCTGAAAAGGTCTTTGATGATCCGTTTTTGACCTCTGAGGGTGAAGAGTAGTACGAAGAGGAGGATTAATTTTTTTCCAGTAGGGTATTTGGGACTGATAGTTCTTGGATAGGGCTATACCCGTTATAGAGCTCCCTTCTATAGAGCTCCCTTCTGAGCCTTTATGAAATCGTTTTTGGTCCCTTGACCCTTAGACCTTGTCTGATTTGGATAAATCATCTTTCTTAAATAAAATTCAGAGCCTATCAAAAACATTAAATTGAGGTGTAGAGAAGAGTAAAAGGGAAGAAAGAAAGAATAGATGGAAGGAAATAAAATCAAGTGGAGAGGACAAAAATGTATTTTTATGGGTTTTGGTTTAAAACTGTATGATATATATAAAATAAATGTAAGGATTAGCGAGCCAAATGTTGAGATATGCGTTAATACTTTACGATTACGTGTGCTCGGCTCTCTAGGAAATTCTAGCCCTAACCATACCTCCTGCCGATGGTGACTCATGCTACCTCGATCACCACACTGTTCCATCCCCTACCAATGGAGCATGGTGTGTTTGACGCCCATGTCCCCTCGTCATGTGAGAGAGAGAAGGAAGTGCAAGCCATAAGTTCCTTCCATCGCCTCCTCCTCCTTCGTCCCTTGTCCACTGAGGGTGCCAATGATCCAATCTGCCTCTTTTTCTCCTTCCCCGGAACTCATAACCATGTCATTATCGACGATGGTCGTGTTTTCTCCGGGGGATGAGTCGGGAATATCGAGCCTGATTGAGCCAAAGTGTGGCGACCTCTGAAGACCTCTTCCGCCTCCTTGTCTGCTACTGCTGTTTCGACGCCTTTGGAAGGACATGTTTCTGAAGGATTGGCGCCGACTAGGTTTCTAACCCTAACTTGATCGCCTCGGTTCGGCGCATGAAAGAGCCGCCATAGGGAGAACATGTTCCTGTGGCTCTGACGACGTCTTTTTTTTTATCTCGGACGACCCAGTCTCTTAGAGTCTGAGGGTTCCTAGGGAGGGTGCACTTTTTAAGGAGTCGAGACTATCCATGGCTACTCTTCATGCCGGCCTCTCGGCCTGCTCTTTGCTTGAGGAGGAAGCCATGGAAATTGTGGTGCCCTATATTCCGAAAGACACCAACATCATGGCTCGTTAGTAGTACGGGGTGGTTGGCCGGTTGCTCTCACCAAAATCACCTGTAAGAATTTTATGCTTAAAATCTTTACGCGTACATGGGAGCGCTCGGCGTCAGGGTTAGTGATCAAGGATCTAGGGTCGGACACGTTCGGGTTCTACTTCACCAGCTAGGAAGCTAGGGCATGGGTGCGTGCTAACGAACCATGATGCTTCAATGGGTACCCTCTCCTCTTAGGAGATATCGTGAACCCTATAGCTCGAGACCTTCTCCGTCTGAGCTAGATTCAGTTGTGGGTGCATGCTCACGGTCTGCCACCGTTGGTCCGTACTAAAGCCATAAGAGAGGTCATCGGGGCGAGCTTTGGTGGATGCGTGGATGTGCCATGCTAACAATGAGGCCTTTGTTGGGGCGGGACCGTTAGGGTCTGATTTTGAATGGAGCTTCATCGGCCGCTACATAGGACGATTGTCCTACGGTTCCAGGAATTTCGGGAGACAATCCAGGTCACCCTAACCTATGATCGGTTGTCCATATTATGCTTCAATTAAGGGCGGATTGGCCACCCGGTTTGGGACTATGAATTAGAGATGCCAGTGATCCCGCTAATTATTCTCTCCTTGAATACAACCCTGAGAAGACGGAGAAGGCTTATGCTACAGATTGGGGGATGCATCAGTCCACCCACTAGGTTCGAACCACTGATCTCGGATACTCTATCTAAGCCCCCAGCATCTCACAGGAGGGGGCAAATTGTAACCCCGGATACCCTACCTAACACTCAGATAGGGGTGGAACATCGGGGATATGCTAGGGCGTCGGTCGTGGGAAGCTTAGCTAGGGCTGCCCTATCTGTGACGTTGCTTGTATCATCTGGGAAACTGCCTTCCCGGTTTTTGGACTCTGACTGAGACACTACCACATGGGTCGTTGTATGGGGGGATACCAGGAATGAAAAGGGACATTGCAGGTGAACTCCGGGAAGATCAGACGAGTGCTGGGAAACATCCCTGCCAGAAGAAATGAGGGATGTTTATGGCTTCGGGGACCTACCTAGGGAAGGGTCCTTGGTTCAAGCCGATTCTCCCTATGTTACTGATGAGTTCAGGTTCGGTTTTCAACCAGACAAAACGAGTTCTCTCCATGGGATCAAGCAGCGTTCATGCCACACCTTGAGCAGTCTTCATCAGTTTCGTCAGTTTCGTAGTTTAAATTATGTTTGCCTTTTACAAACCGTATTATACGATCACCCTCAGAGTTATTATTCAGGACCCTTCGGAAAATTCAAACATGTAATGACTCTTTTTATGAATGAATGAAATCGATACCTTTCATTCAAAAAAATTAAGGAATAACGTTGAATCCAAACCCAGACGGAAAAGTCATTTGCACATCCTAACAGTGCTCCACTTTTTGTGACAGATCTTAACACAAAGGTGATACACGTTTACAAAAAGTACCAATTACGTATAAAATAATTATAAAATAAGGCTAGGATTTGTGAAATAGGACCATCTTTATGCTATTTTTTTTTTTGTAACAAAATAGCACTTTTAAGTTAGGTTCCTAACTTGACTAAGAAAGGATGTTTTCCCATGAAATAACGAGCAAAATAAATTATGTGAGGAGAACAATTACCCCGTGCTCTTTGAGTGTGATCAAATGAGTAATAGAAAGCCGGAAACATTGCGATTCCAGTCATTTCCTCCTTCACTCTCGCTGTGGCTTCTCTCCCTCGCTTTCTCCAAACAATGGCTTTCTCATTTTTCTCTTCCTCTTCCCTTTATCGCCAACATCTCTCTAATTATAGCCACCTCTTTCCTTTCCCCAAACATCCATCTTTCAACTGTAAAGTAAAACCCAGCAGCTGCAGCACTTTCCAGATAAAGCACGATTATATTCCTCTTCTTCTTCCTCCAGCTCAGAAACTGCTTCCAAGGTCAGGGCCATGGCTAACCCTAACAATGTCTGTTTCTCTTCCCTTAACCACACTGTTCTTACTCTGTGGATTCTCTTCTTCGCCCTTCTCTCCGCCACTGTCAACTCTAAGACTGCGCCCAATGATGGTAATCAATTACATCATCTGATCCTCTGTCTCGTTATTTTTGGTTGATTTCAAATTTTCTTGTCCATATCTGTAATTTATAGCACTTTTATGCTGAAGATGAAATTGTTCTTGCCATTTTATTATTGTATCATTAACGAAATTAACTCATGAATCGATTACCTATTTAACTCCAACCGCACATAGGATAATACAAAAAAAAATGTTGTTTGCTGTTAACTCGGCAATTCCCTAGGCCTTCGTAAAGGAATGTTGTGGTGGAATGAATCTTAGAGCTAAACACATATAATCACTGCCTTGTATCCCAAATTATAAATGGGCAAAGGTGCTATTGTGCCTTGGAAAGTGACATCGAATTGTGGGGGATGTAGTATTGTTGTGAAAAATAGTGAGCTTCCTTTCAATTTGTTGGATGGGTGAGAGCTAAGAAGTTTGTTTGTCATTTAGACTAGGATTCGAGCGGGTTCTTGGAACATAGCGTCATTTACAAGCAAATTAAGGGAACTAACTGGTAGACACTATATAAATGTAAAAATAATATTATGTGCGTCCGAGATTGGTTAGAGACTCATGCGCCGTGCCGCCCTGTTTCGAAATAGTGAGTGGGAGTGAAATCTAGAAAAATAGAAATACATGTAAAAAAACTTCCATATGCGGAAATCTATCTGGTAATTCACTTATCGTATACTCGTTTATATATTAATCTATTTTGGTTTTCTCATTAAAAATCATAGTCCCATATTCTTACCATATTATTTTGTATTTCACAGTCTCTGCCCTTAATGTGATGTTTACCAGCTTAAATTCTCCGCCAAAACTGTTTAATTGGAAACCCAATGGTGGTGACCCTTGTGGTGATTCCTGGGAAGGAATTGAATGCTCAGGCTCGTCTGTAACTAAAATGTGGTTACCTCTTTTCCATATATCTTGATGCCTACATTTATTTGAATTTGTAATGCGAAGAATTCCCATGTACAATTCCTGAATGACATGTTCTTTTTTGGCTTGATAATTTGTAGAAAGTTATCTGGGCTCAGGCTTTCTGGACAATTAGGCTACAAGCTATCAAGTTTGAAATCAGTCACTGAGTTGTGAGACCTTGTTTTGAAAATAATTCTTTTTTGTTATAATTCTGTTCTTAACAATGAATTTAAGTAAGCAATGTTTGTTTGACATAGTGCAGTGACTTGAGCAACAACAATCTCAAGGATGACATACCATACCAACTTCCTCCTAATTTAGTTCACATGTAAGCTTGAAGATGATAGTTGGCTCGGTATTATTAGATCATATTGTTCCTTTGTGGCGTTTATATGTATCCACTTTTTACTTTTTCTTTTTTTTCTCCTTACCGAGCCATTTAATAGATTAGGTTGGTTTCGCATGCTTCAACTAGTAGAAAATGTAAAATTGAGCAAGTTGTTTGTAGTGATTTTATCTAAGATCATGCCCGGCATATTTCATCGTTTATTCACTTTCATCAAACACTAGTCACCTATACTTCACGTGATGAACTATCTGACCTTATTATATTTAAAATATGCCACTAATCTGCATTTTGGTTAAATTTTATTTCTTGTATCTAACGGCTGGAAGATCTTCTAGACAGTAGTCTCTTAAGAGCTTTTCACTATGCGCAGCCGATACCTGCCTGCTGTACTAACTTTAATCACTGGCAACATGCAGTGATTTTTCTGAGAATAGTTTCACTGGTAATGTGCCCTTTTCACTATCTGAGATGCATAACCTCAAAATTATGTAAGCAATTTCCCTTTTCAGTACTCCTAACTTTCATGGATTCCAAATTATTAACATATGTCGATGGGTGCAGAAATCTTGCTCATAATAAGCTGAATGGACAATTAAGTGATATGTTTGGAAAACTTACTAAACTCACTGAATTGTAAGTACCCTGGAAATAGGTCTTCTCCTTTTCTTATTTTTCTATTTGTCATGGTCTCTTATACTGCGGACAAATTTGTGATAGTAGAACTGCTATCTAGCTTTTATATGTGCAAAGTTTTCCACGTGCTTAATTTCATTTATATACACTTTTTTTGCAGAACAATTTATTGAGTTCACGTAAGACCTTGGATGCTCCTTTAAATTTTCAAAGTTCTTCCTTTAACAATCTTTTACATGATGTATGACAACATTGATGTTGGCTTACAAGAAAGGAGTATGATGTAAAACATGGACATTGTAGGGAAATAGTTGAATAACATTTCATGGGTATCTAGAAATATTACATCGTACGAAGTGTAAGGAAGTGTGATTTCATAGAGTGAAGCTTGCAAGAATCATATTCAACCAACGGATACTTGTGTCAACCAGGGATTTCCCATATTTCCATGGTTTACGACTTACCTTGTGGTGTTTGGTGTTCAGTGCTTACGTTCCTTTTCTCATTCATCATTATAAAGCTTTAGTTAGGGAAGAGCTCATCGTATTCACTGAAGGAAAATGGGCTAAGCGTGTATACCATAAGAACATTCTACAATTTTTAATGGGATTTGATGAATATTAAAATTTCACAAGAACGGAAGCCGCTGGCTGCTTGGAAATATTTCGAAGAATAATTTATAGTTTATCATGATATTCATTTTTAAACTATTATTTCCAAACATTTGTTTGGTGGAAACTAAACACTGAGCGTTTAGTCATTTTGGGGATACACCATTTAGTCTCCCCTATGTTTTATACAATAATAATAATCTGGATACAGTGCTAGTAGCCTAGTATTATGCTAAATTTCTTATTTGTATGATTTTATTAGTTTCCTATATTCTTTCAAAAAAAAATAGTTTCCTATTAGGTTACATTACACGGGCTGCCCTGTTCGTAATGCTCTTTGTTTATAATTGCCTACTGATATTTTTTTGTGAATGTATCAATTATCCATTTCTTTCAAGCAGTATTAGTTAGCTGTATATAGTTTCTCTGAAATGAGCACTATTGTTCTCTCTGTGTCTGGTTTTGTGTAGTTGATGTATTTAATCAAAGTTTAATTGTTGACTAACTTATTGGAGAACATGCAGAGATCTCTCCTTCAACAAACTGACAGGCAACTTGCCACGTAGTTTTGCGAATCTAACAAGCCTTAATGCATTGTAAGCATCACACACATTATCACTTAATATTTCATGTGATTTTTATTTATTGATAACCATCTATTGTCCTCACACAGGAATTTGCAAGAAAACAAATTCACTGGTTCAATAAATGTCCTTGCATACCTTCCCCTGAATGATTTGTAAGTGTAACTTTGTCAGCTTTGATGTTTCATCCAAACTGTAAAAAATCTGGCACCATGTTAATGTTATTTTCTGTGTCTTGGTTAGATTTTGTTGCTTTTCCTTCTATGCTCTCATTATTTCCCTTAGTAAGTTATTATTGTATCCTTGCAGTAAAGTGTTATATCACTTTGACTGTGTCAATTGATTTGACAAAACAACATGATAAATTAATTTTTATGCTGACAGGAATGTTGGAAACAATAAATTTACTGGTTGGATCCCTAATGAGTTGCAGGATATCGATAACTTAGAGTAAGTTGCTCTAGAAATTGGATGAAGTATTGGCTTAAAAGTTGTTTCTTATAGTTTGTAATTCTCTATCTTGAAGGACCGAAGGAAATTCTTGGTCAACTGGGCGAGCTCCTCCTCCTCCTCCTGGATTCCGCCCCCCTCGTAAGCCTAAAAGTAAAGAAGAGGAAGAAGGAGGTGTGAAGTCTTCTGTTGTGAAAGGATTACAAATAACTGGAATAATTACTTCTGTTCTAGTGGCAATTATTATCTTAATTGCTCTATGTATGAGACGGCGATCTACTCCTTCTTCACATTTCCTTGATGAAGAGATGAATAACCACCATAAGTCGTCTACACCCCTCACATCGAACGAAGTATCACATAACATGGGTGGTGATATATACAAAGATACCAAAGGTAACATAGGACTGTCTTTGTTAATAGAGATAATTGCAAAAAAAATGTGGACTGTCCGTGGTTTACGAAAACTCAGGGTGAACTATTCTTTTTTTGCAAAATCTTACGGTGACCTATTTTCAGTTTACAAATCCACTAACGGGGTTAACTCTAAGTAGAAAGTTGAAAATACCCATACAAATGTGCATACATGAGGGTTCCAAATTGCAAAACATGTATACATGAGGGTTACAAATAATGGAACACATATAGTGCAAAGGGTAAATTTGTCATTTTCAAAAAAAGAGTTGATGTTTGTGACTGTTAAATGACTAAATTCAGTTAAAGGTAACGGATTGGCAAACAGAAAATAGTTCACCATAAGTTTTTGCAAAAAAAAAAAAAACAGTTCACCGTAAGTTTTTGCAGTTATCCCTTGTTATTACATTGTTGCCTGTAGTGTGTTAATTTCTGAATAAGTGGACAGGTGAATTCTGCTTAGCCTAACTTGTTGATCAAGGAAACTCTGCAGCATCTGTAGGATAGTATTTGATCAGTTTTTTGGAGAAAAAAATCTCCAAGAATAATGAATAATTTGGTACAGAAAGCATAAGGGTGTTAATAAATTCCTCATTATCAGTTTTAGTGAACATCACCTACCTTTTATAGATATAAGCTGTGAAATTCTGATTGGACATAAAACAACTGCAATTAAGATTTCTGAAAATTACTGTTAGATCTTGTCTCTTGATCCAGCACCTTCGCAAAAAAGTACTACCATGCCATTTTCAGGAACAATATCCATATACCAAGAATATTCTGACTATTAGCATGTTTTTTATATGCCTTCTTTCAGCAGTAGTCTTTAATACGAAAATTACTAATTTGTAGATCTTGATTCAGTACCCCTGCAAAAAGGATTTATGTGATTATTAACATTTCAGTTGTTCTAAGTTTTCTTTAGGAAGTAGAACATTAACAGGGTCATGTGTGGAAATTTCATATTTGTTTCGACTTTGACATGTAAACCTATATGTTACGGGCCGTACGACCCGTACAAGGGGGAGTAAAACCCACCCAAGCTGCTGCCGCCCAACACCAAAACTGCTGCCGGCTAGGGTTTATATTTCCTTTTAATTAATGTCCTAGTTTGAGTTTGGCGTTGGGCAGCAGCAGCAATGGTGGGTTTTATTCCCCCTTGTACGGGCCGTACGGCCCGTAATACTATATAAGCTTTATGACCATAATTGTCTATGCCTATGTTGTGCATTCTAACGGATTTGATTAATGAAAATATCACTGTGATCTTACTAATTAGGTTGTTTATGTTTACAGATCAGAAGCTAACTGATTCATCAACTATTGTTGACATCGGTTTCAAGCCTTCTCTCTCTGACAGAATACAAGCCTTCACTAACAATGAGGCCACAAACTCCATGAGAAGCAGCTCTTTTCGTGCTGTATCTTACTCCTTATCAGATTTGCAGTCAGCTACCAATAACTTTGCTAAAAGCTGCCTCCTTGGAGAGGGATCCATTGGGAGTGTTTACACAGTTAAATATAGTGACGAAAAGGTATGCATATTGCTTAATTACCCAACATTTGCTGCTTACCATTCATATATCGTCAAGCTTCTTTTTTCCACACAGATGTATAGATTCTTTGAGACTCTTCATCTTAATAATTTTGTCTTCGAGTCATTACACACCTTTTTACATTACTTTTCTGATATGCTTATTTCAACTTCCTTCCATGCCATGTTGGTTTGTTGAAATAAAGTCATTGTTTGTGCATATGCAATCTCCTAGATGAATCCCAATTGTTTGCATACTCATGTATATTCATGACGCGGTTATGCAGACTGGAAAGTCATTGCCATTTATAAATATATTTATGGATATGAGTGTCATGTGTGTGTGAGACTAACAACCACAACCAAGCCATTTGCCAAATGAAAGTCGGGGTCAACTGTATGAACCCTCTAGAAAACTCATTGAGATTTTTGCCTCACATTTTGCTCCTTCACTCCATCCTATCCAATGATATCTCCTTCCATAACTCAAGAGTATCATATCTTTGCTCACTATATATTTCCATGTTAACTTAGGTTTACCCCTACCCTACCCTACCATTTTTAGTTTCTCCTGATTGAACTGTCTTGCCTTGCCTTTCCTTATGGGGTCACTAACTTCCTATGTATTACATGTCATCTTAAGTAATTCCCTAACCACATTTGTTTTTTTGCACACCTCACATCTTTTGGCTCAGTTCTCATGCTAATATGAAAATCGGTTGTTTGTTATGTTCCACATGTAGAGGTCTAGTCCTACACATGAGGGGAGTGTTGAACTATGAAGGTGTGCATTATATAAAAATAGAAAAAGAGGTGCATTTAGAAGGAAGAGTCAAACACAATTATTAAGGTTGACATTTTAGTTGTGTAGCTCAACCTGATATATGTAACTGATTTTAATTTTTTTTACAGCAACTGTTCAATGCTTTATCATTCTTGACTGATACTAGTATTTATAAAAAGTTATGAGGACTATGTGCAAGGTTTATATTTATTCGTTTATTATTTTTAGGTTCTTAATATTTGTGAAAATCATCACATATTGGCATCTACTCATACTCTTCTTACTTCTGGACTTTTGTAATCAGAATATTTTTTATTGGTGGCTCATGTCCTGAGCTGTTCCTACT
Organism: Erodium maritimum; assembly: GCA_963921825.1. Lineage (NCBI taxonomy): Eukaryota > Viridiplantae > Streptophyta > Magnoliopsida > Geraniales > Geraniaceae > Erodium > Erodium maritimum. The sequence continues at coordinate 69,265,664 of OY997595.1, read as the reverse complement.
GAATAGAGACTAGACTACTAACTAATTTGAGTTATCAGGTCTTAGCAGTGAAAAAGATTGATTCACCATTGGTTCAACATGGGGAACGAGAAGAGTTTTCAGACATTGTTACTAGCATCTCAAAGCTTCGCCATGCAAACATTGCAGAACTTATTGGTTATTGCTCAGAACAACCGCACAACTTATTGATTTATGAGTATTACATGAATGGCTCACTTCATGAGTTCTTACATATGTCGGATGACTTCAGTAGACCACTCACTTGGAACACAAGGGTCAGAATTGCTCTGGGCACAGCCCGGGCTGTTGAGTAAGTCAATACTACATCTTCAGAATTAAACATGACAAATCTTACTATAGAACATAGAATTATTATGTTTACTGTAGCTTTGTAATGTTTGCACTTGCAGATACCTTCATGAAGTTTGTTCTCCGCCTGTAATTCACAAGAATATCAAGTCATCTAATATCTTGCTTGACATCGAACTCAATCCTCACCTGTCTGACTGCGGCTTGGCAATGTATCACCAGGTTGCTATTTTGTAACACGTGCAATTTCATTATATAGATGCATGGATGTAAATATTTGTATAGGAGTGATGATTATTTGTTGTTTCCCAGAGGACAGGCCAAAACCTTGGAGCTGGATACAATGCTCCAGAGTGTACAGAACCTTCAGCCTACACATTGAAGAGTGATATTTACAGCTTTGGAGTTGTCATGTTGGAGCTATTGACAGGCCGGAAGCCAATTGACAGGTATACATACGGTGTCGATATGATTTATCCACTAAACTGATATAAGAAACCTCGCTATATAATAATGGAATAATTGCAAAAAAGTACCCTGGGGTATTTACTTTTTGCAACTTGTAGCCCTCTTCTTTGGTAATTGCAAAAAAAGTACCCTCAATTTGTCTTTTTGTTGCAATTTGTATAAACTTGTTTCAAAATGACGATTTTACCCTTGCTAATTTAAAGTTTTAAAACAAAAATTAAATAACAAACACTCTAAATTTTCATATCCCTTACATTTCTTACTCTTTGTACAGTACAAAAAGGAAGAAAATTAAGGGACATAAAAATTTGGATTTTTTTAGTTATTAATTTTTAAATATAAATTGTAAGGGTAAAATCGACATTTTATACAAATTGCAACAAAAAAGAAAAGTTCAGGGTACTTTTTTGCAATTATCCAAGAAGTGGGCTACAAGTTGCAAAAAAATGAATACGTCGGTATACTCTTTTCTTTTGCAATTATCCCTAAATATAATGCTTTCTTCTCTACATTTTAGTTCAAAGCCAAAACCGGAACAACTCTTGGTCCAATGGGCAACTCCACGATCTGGAAGTGTTGGAAAGAATAGCAGACCCAGCTTTGCGAGGATTATATCCACCCAAGTCACTTTCTCGCTTTGCTGATCTCATTTCCCTCTGTGTACAGGTGAGAAAAAGCTCTTATTTTAATCTCTGAATCTTGTATCATATATCAAGGTTTTCATAACCTAGTCATGTTTGTCCTATTTTCAGCGGGAACCCAAATTTCGGCCAGCCGTGTCAGAAGTGGTGCAGGCTTTGACGGCTAATGCTCTTGAATGCTAAACGATAATAGTCTCTGAATTTTACGTGTTGGATCTTCAGAGCCATTTGCTTTGGCTTGGGGTAAAGGTGATAAATATTCTTAGGATTGGGATACTTAATTTTAGCGTTCACCGGTTGTTTTAAGAACTCCAATAAGGTTATTGTGTTCAGAGAACATTATTTATTCCCTTATTGTTATTGTTAATTTACTACCATTACTTGACTGAGAGGAGATGCTAAATTGTAAGTAGGATTCGGCAGTTGGAAAATCAGGATTTTTTTTTCAGAAAAAACAATGTTTGTCTAAAAGGAGGACATTTTTTTTATTGTTGAACATTCTAACTATATGGATTTTTATTTAGCCGTGAAAAAATATCCTTAATGAAAAAAACACTAAGTTTAATTTACATGAAGTAAAAAGAGGGATCAAACAAAAGAAACGAACAAACCAAAGAAAAGAAGTGTGCTTATTTATATGTACACAATATAGTGTTTGTTTGAGGAACGGCAAAAAAATTATCAACTTCATTGTATAAAGGGTAAACTCTATCTCACTATCCTAAATTTTTCGGATTTTATTTCCACTACCTTGATTTTGTTTCTAACATCGCTACCTTAAAATTAAGCTTGTATCAATTTAGTATCTTCAGTTAACTTTCCATCCATTTTTTCATCCAAAACACTATAAAAGTCCATAATATCCTTCTCTAACAGTCAAATTTTATAAAGCATGTCATTGGTTTTTAAAAAAAAATATTTATTTATTTTATAAAAATCATTTTTTTTAGGGAAAATTTCATTTCACCACCCTGTCAAACATTTAACTTCAGTTTACTACCCTGGCATAAAAAAATTTCACTTTCATACCTAAACCAAACATTTAATTTCACTTTAGTACCCAGCAGTTAACTTTCTGTTAGTTTGGATGGAAAAAGGTAAAAAGACCATAATACCCCTAACTATTACTCAAATTTACAAACTCATGCCATTGGTTCAGAATTTGAAAATAAGTGAAATGACAATAATACCCTTCATTGTTAGGGTGTTAAACTGAAAAATATCCTTCAGAATTTTTAAATTTTACAAAATCATTTTTTTTATTAATTCAGTTTTTATTTATGAAAAATATATTTTATTTTTAAAAATTCAATTTTTTTTAAAAAAAATCAGTTTATAAAATCAGTTTTATTTTTGAAAAATACATAAAAAAACATATTTTATTTTTAAAAATACATAAAATTCAGTTTTTTATTTAATTAATATTTTATTTTATTTATATATATATATATATATATATATATTCATTTTTTCATTTTCTAATCTTTTTTGTCTCTCTCTCCTAACTTTATATTATCTCTTTACCTGTTCCTCTTTCATTTTTCATTTCCGGTTTCACTTATTTTCCATGTCTAAACCTTCTCTTTCATCTCCTTTCATCTTCTACATTTTTAGGCTCAGAACCAACAGGACAAATAGAAGCCGGCCAACATCTCTTGGAAATCTGGGTCAGAACCTTCATCTCCTTTCATCTTCTTAAATTTTTTATGCTTCATCAACGCACAAACCTCCAGATCTGGATCTCGAGCCGCACGTAGTCCGCCTGGATCTGTACTTGTCGTTGATGTTCTCTCTCACCTGTGTTTCCAGATCTGTTTTTCATTTTGGTTTTGTTGTGGATGGACGATGGTGAAAGTGGAGTGCAAGTTTGTGGATCTGAGAAAGGGGTGATGAGTAGTTGGGAAGGTTCATGGTTGATTAGGTTTGAATCAAATAGGAACACGATTTTATATAAGAAAACAAGAACAATTTTTGAGTGAGAATGGGGTTCGCCGGAAAGAAGAGCCGGCAAGGTATGCGGGCGGCGGACGGCGACAGAAACGGGTTCATCTGCAGGAACCCAGAAGCTGGACTTATGAGTGAGAATGGGGTTGATTTTGATTCTGGCTTTGATTGGGCTTTATGGGTCGTGAGGATTGGGATTGGGGTTGCGAAAGATGTGGGGAGTAAATTGAAAAAAAAAACAAATTTAATAAAATATGAATTAAGAAAAAAATAATGAAAAAGAATTTAAAAATAAATATATCCGATTTTTTTAATTATATAAAAATATAATATTTTATAATACTTTTTTAAAAACCTGATATTTTTTAATTATATAAAAATATGATTTTTAAAATATACAAATACTGATTTTTAAAATATTTTTTGAAATAAAATCTATTTTTAATAAATAAAAACTGATTTTTTAAAAAAAATTGAATTTTTAAAAATAAAATATATTTTTCATAAATAAAAACTGAATTAATAAAAAATAAAAAATGATTTTGTAAAATTTAAAAAATTTGAAGGATATTTTTCAGTTTAACACCCTAACAATGAAGGGTATTATTGTCATTTCACTTATTTTCAAATTCTGAACCAATGGCATGAGTTTGAAAATTTGAGTAATAGTTAGGGGTATTATGGTCTTTTTATCTTTTTCCATCCAAACTAACAGAAAGTTAACTGCTGGGTACTAAAGTGAAATTAAATGTTTGGTTTAGGTATGAAAGTGAAAAAAAATTATGCCAGGGTAGTAAACTGAAGTTAAATGTTTGACAGGGTGGTAAAATGAAATTTTCCATTTTTTTTATTTTACAAAAATTAGATTTTATTTTAAATAAATAATTTTTTATTTTAAAAAATAAGATTTTATTTATAAAAAAATCAGTTTTTATTAATATTAAAATTCTCTTAATTTCAATAAAAAAATAGATTTTATTTTTAAAATATATAAAAATTCAATTATATTAATTTTTTAACTTTTTTAAAATTCTCTCTTTAACTTTTAATAAAATTATTTTCATTTTTTAATGTAAATTATTGGATTACGCTATAAATTAAATTCCAAATATACTATATTAAATCATTAATACTAATCAAGTCATCTGGTAGCTAATCACAATTCATAACATAACGTGAGAAATCTTTGCTAGGTTGAGAGCTCTCAATCTTAGCCGTCGAAGCCACCGTCATGGAATTGGCACCGTACTCGTTTCCAACCACCACGAGATTGATCGTGAGTCTTCTCTTCTCTCTACTCCTGTTAGTGCTCTCATATGTGCATCCACAATTCAACGATGTTGTATCAAAAGGATGGTGTGTCGACGACGGACCGCGATCCACTATCGCGTAGTGTTCTCCTCTATGCATCCACTATCCAGCGTTGCTGTATTGGAGGGATGGTGCATCGGCGACGATCTGCGACTCCCTACTGGGGTGATGCTCGCATTCTCTGTGTTAGCCTCCCACGTCTCGAGCAGGGACACGGCCAGCGATATAGTCGGAAAAATCAGACGAATCAGGAAAGGACTGCTATACAGCTTTGCCAAGCCCAATGAGTAAGAAAAGATTAAGAGATTTTTACCGGGAGGGATCCCTGAATCATACCTATCCTCCAAGCCAGATTGACAGGTTCAAGTTCGGTGGCTCAATCGACAAAACGAGTCATTTGAGAGCATGGACCAAACAGTGTTTAGGCCCCACCTTGAGATGTTCCTGCTAATTGACACCCTTTGGTTTTACATTATGTTCTAGTTTTGTCTTTATTTGCTGTTTCAGTTACTTTTTTAGCATTACTTCTAATTACTATAACTACTTCCTATTGGATCGATTCGTTTCTGATGGTTATTGGATTACTGCTCTTTCAGGGACAATGACCATTGCACTGACTACTTTATGTATAAATGACAGGTACTTCTTATTATATAAAAAAATACTAATCAAGTCCAAAAACAAAAGGATTTGCAGAATCAGGGGAAAAGCATAAATTAATGCAATAATGGTGAGGATCATCTAAGTCGTGGCTCGGAGAGTCCTCAGGGTTATGACGTTGGCTTCGTAGAAGGTTCTGATGTCGTAAGGGAGGTTGTGCTTCTTACAGAGCTTCCTTGTCACGCCCCAAATCCGGTTTTGACCGGACTCGAGACGTGAGGTAAAAGTAAATACAATAAATGCAAGTTTGAGCGAAATAAACCTCCAACAAATAATTTAAAATCGATAATTCTGGTACCAAGAGTCAAATGCTCAAAATCCAATTAGAAAAAGTTTAGTATAATGGAATTACGTCTCTAGACAACCCACAAGCTAGGACTCTCGCTAAGCTCCCAGGCTCCGAGACATCCTCTAGACCAACTCACAATCGAAACCTGTAAAACAGTAATAAAGGGGGTGAGCTTTCGCTCAGTCAGAAAAAAGTAGTTAAGGGGATGAGCTATCCGCTCACCACCACGGGTAACCGTCCAAATATGGCATACTAGTAAAGCATAATAACTAACGAGTCGAACGGTAATCACAACCACAATCATAATCAACCTCACTTAACCCTACCTCGTGTGATCACATCACTTACCCAATCGCCACACTTGGCGTATGAGATCAACTCTGCTCAACAATTAATAATTACTTAATGTTCACACCAAAATCATATCTCAAAGAGTCATCGAGTAAATACACACAATAAATCATTACCAATAACACCGGAACACACATAGCCTCGGTATAGGTATCATACCGGAATACACAATATTGATATACGTATATCAGAACACATAGCCTCGGTCAGGATATCCTATACCGGAATCCTCCTTCGGTATAGGTATCATACCAGAACACCTAGCCTCGGTCTAGATATCCTATACCGGAATCCACCTTCGGTATAGATATCATACCGGAAGCCTCGGTCTAGATATCCTATATCGGAATCCTCCTTCAATATAGGTATCGTACCGGAACACACCGCCTCGAAACATATCGTGTCGGAACACATAGCATCAGCCACGATATCGGACCGGCACACCATCCTCGGCCTAGACATCCCAACGGGGTACACACATACCGGGTCTCAAACACATCACAAGTAATAATGCACACCAATATTCACCACAACATATCTTACTGAACACACCACATCGGTCTATCATTCACCCGATCATATCACAAGACAGTAGTTCACGTCATACCGAACATATCATACCAGACATATCATACCAACATATCATACCGAGCATATCATACCATGATCAATAATCAACAACGGAACATACCACAGATTAATCATACCAAATCTACTAATCACAACCAAGAGCAATCATCACACAATCCTACGGGCCCAACCAGGGACCCACATGCAATTCTACAGCACAACAATTTTCACACCTATGGGCACGACCTGGCCCGCAGGTGGTTCCATGTTATCAACGACTACCCTAGTTATTCACATCCTACATGTGATTCTACAATATTCCGGTTACTTAAATCCTTATGCAATTTTAGTAACTTTCCGCATTTAAACTGGTATTCGCTACTTTTCCCTACCTCAACCGCTATCCAAACACGAACAATCACGAGTCGCCTAGTAGTCTCCTCCGTCGTGCTCGAGAACAAGGTCTAAGATCACAAAGTAATACGAGAATTAATAATAATTCAAGGGCGGTGTAAAGATAAAACACCCGAATTACCCCCAACAAGAAAACACAGACCGGATAGTAAACCGGGCCGGAACAAGGCATGTTCCATGCCCCTCAGAGGGCCTTCCAGAGGCATGTTTCATGCCCCTCAGAGGGCCTTTCAGAGACATGTTCCATTCCACTCATAGGGCCTCCCAGAGACCCATTCCATGCCACCTAGAGGGCCTTTCAGAGACCCATTCCATGCCACTCAGAGGGCCTTTCAGAGACTCATCCCATGCCACTCAGAGGGCCTTTCAGAGACCCATTCCGTGCCACTCAGAGGGCCTCTCAGAGACCCATTCCGGGTCGCTTAGAGGGCCGGTCAGAGGCATGTTCCGTGCCTCTCAGACGGTCGGTCAGAGGCCCTTCCCGTGCCTCTTAGAGGGCCGGTCAGAGGCCCTTCCCGTGTCTCTTAGAGGGTCGGTCAGAGGCCCTTTCCGTGCCTCTAAGAGGGCCTCCTTCTTCTTCTTCCCTCAACTTCGTCCCCTACAAATTTCCAACCTCCAAAATTCCATTGTTTCCCTTCAAAACCTCCAAAATCAGTCCCAAAACTCCCAAAACTTCAAGCCTCAAGTGGGTTTCATCCAATCAACAAAACTCAATGAAATTTTATCATCAATCTCCACTTTTCTCCACAAATCATCTAATTAAACATGATGAACCTCAAATCCTTAGAACCAAGCCTAGTTCATGCAATTTCTACCAAACCCACAACCCCAAAGTTCATTAGAAGTGGGTTTTTAATGGTTACTCACCTTAGGAATGAAGAGGGGATGAGAATGAAGTAGGTTTTGAGAAGATTGGTGTTGAAAATCAACCAAAGGAGCTCATTTTCTTCACTTTCTTCTTTTTCAAGCAATGGAGGCTTCAAACTCTCTCTTTCTCTAAGAAATTCAGCCAAGTGAGGAAAAATGAGCTGAAAATGCTCTCAAGTGGCTCTTTAACCTAAAAGGGCAATGCCCAAAATACCCTTTGTGCTACTTTCTTCTTTAGGCCCAAAAATGAGGGCAAGAAGGTCTTTCTCCACCCTTTTCTTCCCCTCCAAGACATCATGGACATGTGTCCATGTGGTGCCCACCTCTACCCAAGCTTATTTCAGCACACTTAATTTTATCTGATAAAGCCCTTAGTTTGACCCCGTTTGACTTTTTCGCAAAAGTAGTCATTTGAAAGGAAACGACCCAACTAAGCTAACCATAACGACGGCTAAGCTTTTTGGGTCCCGGAAAGGTCCCGAATGGCTCCCGGACTCATCGGTTGACTTTTCCGGTGGAAAGTCAACTTTTCCCAAATTTCACCGGTTCGACCGGTGTCGACCGGGGCGGTTCTTACATTCCTGACGAACGGAGCTACGGTCCTGAGTTGGCCTCGGGGAAGCCTCGAGAAGAGGTGGTGATCGATCTGGAAATGGAGGCCGCTATGGAACCAATCCATACACGGGAAGCAGGAGATGTTGAGGGTTCCGGGATTGGCTTTCTCTCCGGCCGCTGTTCCAGCCTTTGTGTCTGTGGGTCTCGCCTGACCGCCTCGCCTCTTGTCTCATTGGAACGAGATCTGGATTTTGACTCCAGATCGAGGGGTTTCGTTTTCCATGGAAGCTTGCACAAGTTCTAAGACGACATATGATCCTGTGGATGAACGCGAATCTGCCACTACCGTGCACCGCCTTCTCCTCCTCGGCATCCTTTTCATGGCGACGGCTGACTCCAGCGTGCTCCAAATCTGAGCAGTATCATTGAAGAACAATGTTGTTCATTTTTAATAATTAATCTTGATTTTAATTAAGGAAATAAATTAAGAGTAGCTCTAGTGGTCGTCGATGCGTCATGGTTTGGGTGTCGTCGTAGGCCCTGTCACGGCTCGCTGTCACGGCTAGTCGTCGCTGGAGCCATGGTTTGGACAGCCGTCACAGCCTCACAGGCTGTCGCCTGAGGATCCTGCCACGATGTGACGTGCCGTCGCTGGCCAAACGGCTAGTCGGCGAGCCTGTCCCACACCGACACGTGGCGTAGACTAAATTAAAAAAAAAACCTAATATTTCCTATAAATAGACAACCATCCCTACCCAAATTACACCTCTCTTCTACACACCCTCTTATATTCTTCTCTCAGTTTGCTCTAATTTTTTCCACGTCGTTTTCCCAATTGCCGACCCCTTCAACATCGAATTCGACTTGGACGACTTCAACCTCGAGGACTCAGTACACACGGAAGAAGAGCTTACATGCCCCATCAAAGCCTACTCCCCCCCCCCCCCTCCCCACCCGACCCACTCAATACCCTCACAATTCAACCTAATACAACATTCACAATGGCCATAATCGCAAACCCCAAACGAGCAACCTTCCCAATCTATTCCGGTCAGTCAACCGAAAAAGAAGGGGAAGAGGGTTGCACTACCAAGGAGTTCAGGGCCGCGGCTGAAATGGAGCATCGAGGAGGAGGAACGGTTGGCGAAGACGTGGCTCAACAATTAGTTGTTTAATTATTAGTTTATCGTATGTTTAATTATCGTATGTTTAATTACTATTCATAGTTTAATAATTAGTTTATGTATTTTAATATTTGACATTAATAAAATAACTAGTTTTATTTGGGCGGTTTTTTAAATATTGAAAGTACAAACCACTAGTAGTGGTTTGCCGTCAGAGGTGTAGTGGTAGAAGGTAGTGGTTTGGAGGAGAGAGAAAGCTAAAAAAATGCCCAAACCACTGTTCAAAACTGTTGTACAGTGATTTGTCATTGGAGATGCTCTAAGAATAAAGAGTAGTTAAATTTTAATTTTGATTATAATTTATTTTTAATGATAAAATTATCGTTTGTTTGAATACTGTGGCGTAAAATAATCATTTCGTCGAAAAAAACTAACAGACAACAACCAAAGCGTAATTATAAGGACTCCTTCCAAAACAAAACAAAAAAACAATCCGTATAGGTACAAGGCTAAACTGTTAAAATTCAAACAATCTTAAATAACTTGGACCTATACTCTCCGAGGGCCCATATAGGAAAAATGTTCCGGTATGCAGCATAGCTGATCATACAGTTCTTATTGAAGACTCCCATAATCTCCTGCAATGCAGAAATGCACATGTTCTTAAGCACAATAGCTTCCACTTCTAGTAAAACATCCAACCATTTCTCACGTACCATTATAGTAAAATACAAAGTTTTAATGGTGTGAACTAAACATCGTCATGTTCACTTTAATACTAAATGTGTACAAAACTAGAGTTCTGAAGATATGCAACTCAAAAAGTATCTTTGGTTTTCACTCCCTCTCTCTTCGTGTGTGTGCAAAACTAGAGTGTAGAAGATAGGGGTAACTTCATTAACACCCCTTTTTGACCTTTGCTTTTAATATACACTGTAAATGTGAGGTGTTGCCGGTAACACATTTTCACCTTTCGTTTATCATCGAAAACACCGGATTTGGGTCATTTTGTCCCACAAAATCACTATAAATGAGAAAGGTGAGTGTGTTCCTGATAAAACCATCACCTTTTCTATGTAAATTCGGGTGTTTTTGATTTTGATACGAACGGTGACATGGGTTGTTTTTTATAGCAAAAGGTCCAAGTGGGTATGTAAATAACGTTTTCCCTAGAAGATATATGCAAAATAGCATCATTAATTTTTCCTTTGTTCCATTCTAAATATGTCCAATTTAACATGCATCTTTAGTTTTCGATGTACTCAAAACTAGTCTGCAACAAGTGAGAATAAGATATTGAATTGAAGATGCAAGATCTTTAGTTTAAATTCATGTACACTGTGGTGTCATTGGCAGGGAATCAAGTGTGAGTCAACGAGTTTTCAAGCCATGCAGAAAAAAAATATATCAGACAAATTCCACTGCATTAATACAAGGATGTTCGGAACTTTGATTTTAAATTCATAATTCACTTTTGCATGGATGCATACTAAGAATTACCTCTTGAGGAAAGTCTCCATTTTCCATTTGAGAGTTTACCAATATTCTTGCTGCACGGTGCAATGGTTTTGGATCCCTCTCAACCTTGCACCAGGGGAAACAAATACTTATTATGTATTAGAAGGATAAGTTATAAAATAAAAGAATGTATCAACCAAGATAAGTATTCATTTAATCCACAAGGGAATAGCATGGATGGGCAAAACATATATATTGGAATCTTAATCAGCAACTTCGTATTGAAATAAAAATGTAAACCAGAAAATCTATAAACATACCTGCCCGGCATCCATGAGTGCCAACATTGCCCATCCAGTGTTGACAACATGAGGCTTGTTGTCACTGAGATTTGAGTACACCTGTTCGGAAAAAAATGAGGTATACAAAAGTTGTTGAAGAATGTCAAACTATAAGCAAACATTTACAATGTCACTATATTACTTCCTCAATCCATGAGTAGCAGCATGCAATGTTGAACCAAAGCCTAGCACAAAAAATAAACATTTCTTGTTTGAATGTCATATATGAAATGGTTAAGTGCTTAAGTCGTTGGCCAAGGCTCAAAAGTCCCGGCAAGTGTATAAAATTCACTCTTCAAAAAAAGATGTAAAATGGGTTCAAGAATTCACATAAAAGGTGGATGCTTTTGGTATGCATCATGATAGACCTCCGACCACCCAAATTATAATTTAAGGCCCCATAATATCAGCAAAAGGGGAAATCAAACTGTAAAAGCATTTAAATGATTAACGAATATCTAGACATCCAAAGAAGACTTTATCGATCAGGTATGACTTAAGTAAAAACAGAAAAATCTAAATAGAATAGATCAAACAACCTTATCCTGACATGAGCGGTAACTCTCTCCCCAACCACCAGAAGCAAGTTCTTTGGACAAAAGATAAATGCAAGCTTCGCGAACACTAGAGGAATTCTCATAGGTTCTTCCTGCAGCTACCAGCCCCTTTATTCCAAACCATCCTGCATAGGTAAAGCAGACTCCCCAGGATCCGTACCTACTCAAAACATTCACATCACCGGGATGCTAGAAAATTGTTTAAATAGAACGTCTAGAGAATAACATGCAGCACAAACCAAGAACCATCAGTAGCTTGTATCTTTTCGATGTACTTTGCAGCTTTCTCAACACAATTTTCAACCTCTTCCCTCCTATGCTCAGGATACAACTTCTTGAAAGATGTCAACGCTTGCATTGCTGCTGAGGTGCACTCAACGTATCTATGTAGCCACTCCAATCAGTATCATGTCAGGGTTGTATTAGAAGATAGATATTTATGGGAAATCAAGAGTGCTGAGATCTTACGGGTAATCAATAACTATGTCACCAAAAGTTTCAGCGGGATTGATCAACTGAAATAGGACAGAAGCAACACATAACATAACTGTTGTCAAAACATTACAAAAAGGGCACATTTCTTTACGATGTAGAGATCAGAGCAGAGCTTAAGCACATTCGGTGTACAAAATATTTCCTAAAAATATTAAATGCGTCATATATTTGAAATAAGGGATAATTGTCAAAACATGCACTTATATTTCGTCCACAAACGAAATAGTGCACAATGTTTCGTCCACGTCGTCTGGCTACCCTTATGAATCGTCCACGCACTTCTGTCAGTAAAATTAACAGAATATTTGAATCTGTAGCCTCACGTGCTATCATGTGCTTGTGTCTGAAATTTTTTTTGGACGAAATTGCCCTAACAATTCTCAGCCACTCATTTTTTTGGACGAAATTCTTATTTTTGAATTTAAAACCAAAAGGGCAAAATTGTCAATTCAGGTTCTGCTGTTACACTTTTCTAACAGTAGTGCGTGGACGATTCATAAGGGTAGCCAGACGACGTGGACAAAACATTGTGCACTATTTCGTTTGTGGACGAAACATAAGTGCATGTTTTGACAATTATCCCTTGAAATAAGTGTCGCCAGTGAGTATCTGGTTCAATGATATCTTATTTTCCCACTCAAAAGACAAACTATCTGCAAAGAACATAAAAAGACATTGCTTGTTGCTGATAGTTACCTCCAACCACTGGTATGATCTTGTCAGTTCATATGTCGCAAAACCACCATCAGAGTTCTGTGAAGTTTGTTTTTAAGGAAAAGTAAATAGCAAAATGTCAGTGAAATAGTCATAGAATCAGAATACAGGAATCACAGATGTGGAACGAACTTGTCCCAACTCCCAAGTTAGGAAAACTGTCACCAAAATCAAAGTGCAGGTCTCAGCTTCTTGGATTTGTTTCAGAGCTACAGAAATGAGTTCTGGCGATAACTGTTGTGTTTAAGGATATACTACACAACATTTGCTTACCATATTTTTAAGCAAAAGTTTAGGATGGAAATCAAGGAACAAGTACACTCTTCCCTACTTATCCTCAGGCTCTGCCTATATCTTTTTATGATAAATAAAAGGAAACATCTCGGATAGCTGAATACAACCAACATCAAATCTTGGAGATAAGCATCGGTTGTCGCCTGCCTGATGGTAAAGACGCTAGGCAGTCTGGCAAAGTATGGTGTTACTTTCAACTAGTACTAACTGTTGAAGTATTCACATCGAAAGAATGTGGATTTTTCTCAAGATCAGCAGCAATAAAGCTGGAAAAATCTAAGCTTTTGAGTTAAAGTAATGTTCGCATTAGCTATCGAGTATAAACCTCTTATTATTATACTGTATAAGGCCATGCTTTCCGTTAATTCATAAAGCATCAACTTTTCCTTCACTTTGTTGACCCAAGCCATACGAACATACTATAGTATCCTATGACCTGAATATGTGTACACTGACATACATGCATTGACTTAATCTAACCAGCTAGAGTTGTTTATGAAGAGACCATAGTAGGTACACAAAAGTTAACTATCTTTTGTGCGTTACTTTGATCCATAGCTTTACTTCCACCTCAAATACCAAAATTTTAATTGCATGATGCAACTTAACCAATGCTTACCTGCAAGGAAAGGATAACATTTACAGCATCATATAGCCGCTTTGAATTTATTGCATCCCCTACCATTTCTGATGGAAGTTCTGATAATAATAGCACTGCCTGCTCAAGGAAAGAACATCACCAAAACACATATCAGTATTTGAAGTTGGTGGCATCCTTTCTCAGTTCTTTTCTTCTACCACAGTTACAGTTTGTTCACTATACCTTCAAACCTTCGGCTGTACAGTCAGAGATAGGCCATCCATGATCTGCAGTTGAGAATGGCCAAGCACCTTTGGAAATGTGGCGATACCAATAGTTAAGATCCCCAGGGCAATCTTCCAAGACCTTGCAAACAAGGTATAGCCTCTCAGACAAGGGAAACCCTTACATATTTAGATAAGTGATTTCCACACATGATAACCTGACTGTCTTTTATGTATTCATGTGCTTTTCTTAGAGTTAGGCCGTACTCTTCACTAAGTTTGGTTGATAAAATTGCTTGAACAGCAAAAGCAGTATCCCATAGTTGACTTCCATTATATCCCTGTATCATAATGAATAAACAAAACACTTTCAAAATCGTAAAGTAAAGTAAAACAGTAACAAGTACCCCAAGACAAGGAAGAGAAAATGATAGAGAGAATAATCAGAGTCCATATAAGACAGTTCTTCACCTGCATTTTCATTCCATCTTCAGCAATCCACAAATAGTCAAAGACTCTTGGTATGTGCAATTTGAATGCCTCAGAATTTGGATCTTCCACCCAACAACAAAGCATATTTAAGACCTGCATGATTCCACATATGTAGGTAATCCATAATCGAGAGCTTCATAATGTGAAAACAATATCAGTGGTTAGAATAAGCAGTTAAGGAATTTATTTCTTGTCTGATTGTATTGCACTCTACTATAGCATAGAACATATTACTGAGAGGGTACGCACTCCCCACGCATACCTTGTTTACTGGCCCTATGCACAAATAACGAGTATTTTCATCTTCATAATGTATATGCTCCATAACAGTGAGCAAAGCCTTCTCCCTCAACATTCTTACCGGCCAACGCGTGAAAATAGGCTCATAGACATAGTAAAGAGATGACCAAAGGATATCCTGAACCAGCGGATGTGGGTAGTATAGATCTTCCTAGAAACATTGATGTCAACACACACAAAAAAAACAAGAAAGATAAGAAAATTATTGATAAATATATGTGTCCTCTTAGAAGTTCTTAATGGGGATTCCAATCATGATATTGAAACGAAAAAATACTAGTTTGGCCATTTGAAAATTCAATTCAAAATAAACACCCTTGTCGGCATGGTTTTCACTGATAGAATGAAGAACAACAAAAATGAGCTCAGACATTCGGTAGAGCAGAGCAACCAACAATCTCCAAAACAATCAGGACTGAAGTAGGTAATTTCGTACTTCTGGAATTCGGCTTGCCCAAGATAACAGCTATAAGAAAATGTATACATTAATATGCAGATTAGCTAGAAGATATTATTTGTATATACTCATCTCAACTGACACACGCACCTAAACCCCAAATATGTCTTTACTTACGTCACCACATTTGAACTATTTTCTACCATATTTCACTTTTTCATCATGGAACTGAATTCCGGTTGAGGGTCAGCGACTCAGCGTATTGTTATTCTGATCTACCACACTTAATCTGATTCTTAATTCCCCAGTGAATCTGCTCCTGGCAAAACAACCCTTCCAACAATATAAGATCTTGATGAATGTAGTTTCATCGTGTACTATATGCACCATGTGTATATAGTAGGCCAGTTCCAAAAAACTATTTGACCGAAGAAAAAACTCCCTGCTTTACTCAGTTCAGTTAATGGCATACATTATGAAGGACATAGAGTAACCAGAAATTTCAAATATGAACTACATGCGGATTGATTACAAGGGCAAGTCAGGACTGGAAGTGGAAACAGTTAAAATAAGGAACGGAGGTTGTGGAAAGCATAGGTTTCACAGATAACAATGAAACTAGATTCCTTACCAACCTGTGCACATAGATGGCGAGCTTTATTCCAATCTATTTCTTCATAAGGGATTGTATAGAGCTCCTTTCTCAAGGAGCGTACTATTGATGTGATGGGTCCAACAAACCTTTTTCCATACAAATATGACATGGGCAAGTAAACCATTCGGCAATGACACCACATCCTTCCTACAAATTTAAAGGAACAAAGTTCACTGACACGGAGAAAAGCTGGTACAGTCAGCAGCATTACAGTCAATACATTTTTATGAACTCCCTTAATTAAGTTTTTAAAACTAAAACTCCCTCACTTAATGTTACATGAGGGGTTCAATGACCTGTTCTTATACAGAAGGAAATCAAAGTAACTCCCAGCCCAAAAACTAAGCAGGTGAAATTGCGTTATAGATAAACAAAAGTGATAGTAAAAATGAAAGTGTATACATTCACTGAACAAGAAAGTTATAACTGTGAGCTTGCTTTCATAGACGAACCTCCCAATTCTCCCCAATTCAACCCGAGTCTTTCTAATGTCCAATCTTGAATAGGATTACAAGCATTGTGTGTGATCGATTACCCAATCCTAAGCGATACCCTTATCTTCCTAATCCTTACGAATAACTTCTTCCCACGTCTTTTTTTGGTCGTCCTTGTGCACTCTTAAAAACTCCTAAATCCATGCTCTCCACCCCTCTCCATCCATACTCTCTTAAATACTCAAACAACATAATTTTATAATACAGTGAATTGGAAGGCTGAAAGAGGCTCTTTTCCTCTCTTCCGCTTAAGGCCCAAAGGGTCGCATCCATGTTATGTGAAAAATAACAAACTAGAGACCTGGATGACATGGTAGAAGGTAGGGGCAAAGCCATACTTCTGGTGGTAGTGGATTATTTCCAGACCATTCATATGCTCCAAGCACCTATCCCAATGATGAAAAAACAATTGTAGCTGGTATATTTATGACAATATTTTTCTACAATAATATTGACAAATTAATGATCGTCATACCGAAAGCCACATTTTCCCCCATGAAGTAATTGCAGTTGCACCACCGTGGTCCAGAATCCATTTGCGCCCCATCTCCAGTGCTCCTTGTCCACTCTCAACTCCTTCACCAAGTAGTCTCAAGGTGACATAATTCAGAACAGTACCAAACATGGTGCTTGGGCCCTCAATATGCAGACCCCAGCCTCCATCTGTATTCTGAAACACATAAAGAAACTTCCCCAATTAAAAGTCTTGCTTTGTTTTTATTGTTATTCACCAGCAAACAGCAGTTGTAAATCCAAACAGTAAGATCAGGTTCTATAGACTTGAGTTATCCGTAATTTCATCATTAGTAAGATCATTTATATTGAATATGAAAGATGAAATAGAGAGAAATCATAATCCAAACCATATAAGCAAAAAATAGTTATTCATGATAATATTGTGGAAAGTCTTGCCTGATGGTTGTAAAGATATCTGCACATCTCACGTTGATGTTCTCTAGGTAAGACAGCATTTAAAGCTCCTGTGATGGTTAGAGTAATGACCTGATACATTTTATAAAACAAGATAAGATTCATAGTGTCAATGAATTCACCACGCAAAATTAAATTAATTGTTTGGTATAGGATGAAATTGAGCACATGCAGAGTTTACAGGTGCAGCCCTTACCAGACCAGGAAGTAGAAACATGGGACCGCCATAGTCACCTGGCCAGTGACCATCGTGAGCCTGGATCGAAGAATGGAAATTGATAGCCCTCCGTAAAGTAGTTGTTACAGCCTCCTCCGTCAAATCTTCTAAATCTATAACTTCAATTCGTGGCAGATTTGCAACGGATTGGCTCTCCCCTGAGAACTGCATTAGCAATCACATGGTATAGTCAAATCTGGATAAAACGTGAAGACTGATTGTTGCTCCATTTCAAATATGGATAAAACGTGCAAATAGTTATTCAACATTGAGTCACTATTTGCACATAGCAGCAATATGAACATCAAATGTTGAATTTGAAACGCATAATTAGAATTTAGAACCATTCAAAACCAAATTTCATATTTCACATACTAATGGCTAACCAAATGAAATCAAACACAACAACAATGTTTGCACGTTGCGGCAGTATGAACATCAAATGTTGAATGTGAAAAGCAGAATTAGAACAATTTATAACCAAATTTCAACTATCAGACACTAATGGCTAAGCAAATGAAATCAAACAACAACACAGCAACAGCAAGTGACGAATCGTTGGTGAAGACGAAGAAGAAGAGCAAAAAAATTGGAGGACCTGAATTCGCATGAGAAGATCGGCACTGTGCTTTTGCTGGAAACGGTTCCGGGAGAAAGAGCGCCGAGCATCATCGATGGTTGCTTTGAGCTTGAGCTCTTCTTCTCGTGTCCCATGGTCGTCGTCTTCCTCGAAAACCCAGATTTGACGACCCAAGTGATCGTTGAAGGTCCTTAATCCTCTCCCTCCTTCACTCACTGTCTCTGCGCCAATCTTGAGCTTCCACATCGATCACAGCTCGATCAAATCGAACCAAATTAGGTCTACTCTTTGCTCCTCTCCGGTCCTCAACAGTCAACAGTCTCACTGTTCGATTTTAGCAAGTAATTACGGAAACAGACCTGCTCTTACTTACCACGGAATTTAAAATTGCGGGAGAGCGCTTGCCGCTTGCCCAATTAATAATTATTTAGTAAAAACTGTTGACAATCATTGAAGTTGGAGTGCTCTAAGATTTGTTTGTACTTCACGTGGTTTGTGTGATTAGTGTCGTTGTTGGTGAGCTGTTTGGTAAGATTTGTATGTGGTTCTATGGTTAGTGTGATTCACGTTGTTGGTTATCAGTGGATAGTTTCTTTTAGGGGTTAATGGGAATATATCGAATCGGTTCTATAAAACCGGTTGTAGTCGTGACACGTTAGGTCATCGTTTCGCTCATTTTTAGATACAACATACAAGTAATCAAGCGGCACTTGATAGTGATTTATATAGTCAATGACTGTAACCTACTACCGACGGTGATGATCAAACAAGAGATCAATAAGAAGTTAGATATTGGAAAAGTGTCAAGGGTAAAGGAGACATCAGCTTAACAAAAACTAAGAAAAGACGAAATGTATTATAATGACTGAGCTAAGTTAGTTATATGACTTGACAATCAAGTAGCTTAATAAATTGTGTAAGTTTCTCATTCTAATATTGGTCACGTTTCTAGATTGACTTCCACTCTACCGATATATGTCGTGTATTCTTCCTCAATTCGTTTTCTTAACGAAGAGTTAATTTTTTATTTAATTTATATTTTATTGTTTATAAAAAAATATGCTCCCGATAGTTTTTAAAAATGTCATAGAAATCATTGAATTGGAGACATTTTTTACATCAGTTTGACCATGCTTAAGTCTATCTATGGCATACGTGATATCTATGTAATCGACGAAATACAATAATAAATTGATAGTAATTATGTGATTATTCTTAGCCTCACCTTTGAACTAGATATTGAAACCAATAACTTAGTTGATGCATCTTCTTTCTTCAAAACAAAAATCATAAATTGACCATAAATATAATAGAACATTCCCTCTCTATACATTGTTAGACAGTAATATGATAGTAAATAAGTTGACGGTAAGAGTTGAAACCACGCTATTCTTAGCATGTAAATTGAAACCAAGCTTTCAACTACCCTCTCCCAATCCACCTCAATCTCCTGGAAAAAACTCAACCAAAACAAACATTAGGACACACAATTCACCTCTGTTCTTATTGTAACCATAATCCCAAACCTATGGAAAACACAACATCAGTAAGCAATTCGACCACACCATAGCACAAACATACCTTCACATTGACCCATTTCGGCGAGCCTTTTTATCTATCACCTCGCAACAAGGACCGATCCGGATCGGCGCATCATCTCCTGTAGCGGTGGTTCTGGTTCCTACGGGCGTTCGGTGCTGGTTCTCGTAACTAGCTGCGCGGATGAGCGCGCACGTAGCGGGGCTTGTGCGCGCAACAACGACAACGGCCCTGAAACCAAAAGGCACAACAACAACATCAACCTATACAACAACCACATCATTGTCCAATTGTTTTTATTGGAAATTGGTAATAGTAACGTTATTAGTGTTACTATTACCGAGCGGGAGCGGGGCCGCTGAGATGGCCTCGGCCGTGACGGCCACCGACTCGCTGCTGCGGTTCAAGGCGGCGATGAGCAACAACAAGGTCCTGCTGAATTGGAACGCGTCGGTGCCGCCGTGCACCGGCGGCCATTCGAATTGGGTGGGGGTGAGCTGCTCCAAGGGGCTGGTGCGGGGCCTAGTGCTGGAGAAGATGAATCTGATGGGACCCATCGATATCGACTCGCTTCTCCCATTGGTGAGCCACCTCCGCACCATCAGCTTCAAGCACAACAAATTCAACGGCCCCATGCCCCCGGTCAAAAAGCTGGGCCCACTGAGGAATCTGTTCCTCTCCAACAATTACTTCTCCGGCAACATCCCCGGCGACGCCTTCTCCGGGATGGGGTCTCTGAAGAAGCTATACCTTTCCAACAACGAGTTCACGGGTAGCATACCCTCCTCCATCGCCACATTGCCGAAGCTCTTGGAGCTTAGGCTCGACAACAACCGATTCCGGGACCACATTCCGGATTTCACGCGGGCCAGGGCGAGGAAGCTGAGGGTTTTCAATGTCTCCAACAACCAATTGGACGGCCCGATTCCGGCAGCTTTGGCGGATAAGCCCGCTTCGTCTTTTGAAGGCAACGAAGATCTGTGCGGAGAGCCTCTGTACAAGTCCTGCGATGAGTCCAACGACGGCATCAAATTCGTGGTCGGCATGCTGATGGGGGTGGTCTTCGTCGGAGTTTTGGTATTGTTGGGGGTTCTAATCGTGCGCAGCCAGAAACGGCGCCGGGTCTCGGCGGTGTCGGAGGAGCCCCGGGCGGCGAGGAAGCTGGCGGGGCAAGGCAGGTCGGGAGCGACGTATCAGAACCCGAACCAGGTGCAGCACACGAGGAGGGGTCCGGAGAGGTTAGGGTCGATGACCGGGAAGAGGGGAGGCGGCGGCGGCGGCGGCGGCGACGGCGGGAGGCTGTCGTTTATCAGAAACGACAGGGAGAAATTCGACTTGCAGGACTTGCTGAGAGCATCGGCGGAGGTGTTGGGGAGCGGCAACTTCGGGTCTTCTTACAAGGCGGTGGTGGGCAGCGGGCAGTCCTTGGTGGTGAAGAGGTACAAGTATCTCAACTGCGGCGGCAAGGAGGACTTCCACAACAGCATGCGACGGCTGGGAAGACTCGATCATCCGAATCTGCTGCCTCTCGTCGCTTATTACTACAGAAAAGAGGAGAAGCTCTTGATCTGTGACTTTGTCCCCAATGGTAGCTTGGCGAGTCATCTTCATCGTAAGTCTCGTATTACATACTACAAGTACAAGTCAAGCCTCTCTTGAGTAGTTGCCCAAGTGCCATATGACTTAGCCGATGACCATTCGGTTTCGTAGTATAGTTGACCGACGGACATTTAACGTCGTAGAATCTAGACATCTAAGTATCGAAATTTTATTCGTCAGTTACGTGTCACTTGTCCAGCACCTTTGGCCAAGTGCCACTTGATCGACGGTAACTTATTTGTCGATTTTGTTGTACTATCAACCGAAAAAATAAATATCACGGCATATGACTTAGCCGATGACCAATTAGTTTGAAGTATAATTGATTGACGAACTTTTAATGTCGCAGAATCTAGACACCTAACTGACAAAATGTTATTCGTCAATCACCTGTCACTTGTCTGGCGCCTTTAATTTGACAGTCAGACCAAGTGTTGCTTGACCGACGGTAACTTGTTCGTCGATTTTGTTGTACCATCGACCGACAAATAATGGCGCGGCATACTTGACCGATGACCAGCTGGTTTTGTGGTATAGTTGACCGACATCGTTGGATCTAGACACCTAACCAGCGAAATCCGTCGATTACGTGTCATTTGTCTGACGGTCTGGCCAAGTGCCACTTGACCGACGAAAACTTATTCATTAATTGGCCTACAAATAAATATCACACGGATTATCTTATTGTCTACTAAGTGTCTATTGTCCTGATTGGTCGGTCAGGCCAAGTACCACTTGGCCGACGATAGATTACTGCTTGGAAAAACAAAACTGATCAAGTTGTATTTCAAGAGAAACTTACTTTGAATATATATCGCAGAAAACCGCAACGATGAGGAAGCAGGTCTCGATTGGGGAACTCGGTTAAAGATAGTGAAAGGAGTAGCCAAAGGGTTAGCTTACTTATCAGGCGAGTTCCCAAACCACATCATCCCACACGGTCACCTCAAATCCACCAACGTGCTAGCCGACAAGTCCTTCAACCCCATGTTGACGGACTACGCCCTGGTGCCCATGATGAGCGAAGAACACGCCCGTCAGCTCATGGTCGCGTACAAATCCCCCGAGTACGCCAACACCGGCTGCATCAGCCACAGGACCGACGTCTGGTGCTTCGGGATCCTGATTCTCGAGATCCTGACGGGCAAGTTCCCTGGGAACTACCTCATGCCGGGCCACAACCCCAACGCTGACCTAGCCAGTTGGGTCAACTCCATGGTCAAGGAGAAGCGGACCGGGGAGGTTTTCGACCCGGAGATGGAGGGGGGCAAGAACAGTAAAGGCCAAATGATCAAGTTGTTGAAGATTGGGCTGAGTTGTTGCCAAGAGGATCCAGATATGAGGTTGGAGCTCCAGGAAATCGTGGACAAGCTCGAGGAGCTTAATGAAATGGACGACGGTACTGGCCATTCTCCCTACGCCGCGGCCGTGACTGCCAAGGAGGATCATAGATTCACTGAAATGTGACCTCGTGAATTTTCTTCTTGTTAGGATCTAGTACGGACATTTCTGCTTCGAGTTCATGGTGTAAAGTATTTGTTTGTATATATAGCTTTCCCGTTCTTAGAGCGTGCGTCTAACCTCTCCATATTTATGTAGCTAAATGAACAAGATGCGTTAAATACATACATATATATCTTTTTGCAAGTGTTATGTATAGAGTGTGTATAACTTTGTTATCTTTACGGAAGTCCTCGATCTTATTAATTTGTTAGAATATGTGCGATAGAAATCGATTCTTAAAATTGATGTTAAAAACTGATGTTTTTTAAAGTGTCAAGATCTTGTATGGATTTGTAGGGATTCTTGTCTGTCGACTTGATATTTAATTTTTAATTTTAGTAAGTAATCAAATGAAGCATATTCAACCAAGTTGATCGTTATCATCGGAATGTCTAGGGTTTCTCACCAAAATCTTTCCTTCTCCAATACTTTTGTCGCTTCTCAACCTCGCATCCTTTCCCGACCACCATTGTCACTCTGATCCTCTGCAACTCACTATGGAACCATTGTGCCCACTGACCTCTACTACCTCTCGCCTGCCACCCCACCGCATACTCTCCAGCTCGACTGACAATAGGGGCCATGGATCCTACCACGTAAAGAACCCAAAACCCTTACCACATACCGCCAAATGCTCATGCACGAGATGACCTACCCCTGACTCGGGGATCAATCAACCACGGTGAAATCTCGTCGCATACCACCGTGCAAGAAGTCTGTTGAAGCCGATGAGGTCGACCTTGTTCTCTAATGGATGTCGTACGAAGAGTCGATAGGGGAACGATCCTAGAGAGCCATTCGGGCACGGCCGCTGGACTTCGTCTCGTCCCACGCCTATCATCAGGAATCCGGTTACATATCTAAATCCAGATAATGTCAGGAGCCCATACGTCCAGATTGGCCTCAAGAGGAGGACACTACTCCACAGCCACGCCCCGCATAGGACCTCTGGTTCCGATCTAGGGAGCCTTATCCGTGGAAGACAATCCACTAACATGAGTGGATCTTCTCCACACCGATCACTGCTGTCCCATATGAGCAAGGCTCCAACCGACCACTGTGGGGGACCGATACAACGATAAGGATTCGTGTTGCGATGGATATTCGCCCGAGTATGGACATCTTTGGAGAATACCGTTGACACTCTTATGATAATTGGTGAGCTACGAATCGTCGCCCTGCTCCGCCCCCCCTAGGACCCCCTTAGACTACACTATGACGATCCCCGCTGGTACCCATCCCCTCCCCTGTCGGGTGACTCCGCCACCCCTACCCACTGGATGACGGAGACCCGTTGATATTTCTCTTTCCTAGGGTCGGATGAACCTGACACCCTTACCCAAGGCAGCTCAAACCACATGAACACTGATGAGGACGTTAACCCCGACGGAGAAACAGCGAGGCATGTTGGGATGCCTTGCGGGTCACCATGAGTCACCTAGGGCATCACGGGTATCAATGAGGAGACACACCCTGACCTCCGCGAATTAGAACCCTTATGATTCTCAACCTTCTCCTTTTTCTGACATACTCCTTGACCGACTGTTACGATATAGCAGGATTGGTCAAGCCAAGATGGAGAAAGTCTCATGGATTTGCAGCGGCAAACACAGTTGGAATAAAGTTATATTTCATGCACAAAATAAACATTGTTAGTTTTTGAAGCAATTTTTTATTACATTTAACTATTAGTTTTTTTTTTTGAATGATGAAATTAACTTTACCTTTACTCTCACCTAATTAAAATAATTACTTTTCCAGTAAAAGTTCTACTTCATTCATCAATAAGCGTTAGTATAAATGGTACTACACCAAAACAGAAATACGCCTAAAATAAAGTCGAGACCCCCAACAAGTGACAAGTGTCCCGACATGTTAAGCTTAAGCAAACTCCTAAGGCAATTAGGAGGACAATACACAATCACGACGATTAGCACAATTAAATAGGTACAAGGTTCTAAGATCCCTTTCGGAGGGTTGTCTTGACCTGTTGTGGTGGCCATATAGCTCCCCAAGACCGAGAAACCTGGTCATTGGGGTAGAGGACCAGGGAGAAACTATGCAGGGTGTGCAACATCAGGGAGTCCCGGATGAACGATGACGGTGTGGTGGCACAAAAGATGGGTCACAGACACTTCATACGGTACGACAATGGTAGGGAACCAGCAGTAGCTGTCACGCCCCAAATCCGGTTTTGACCGGACTCGAGACGTGAACCGAAAATAATAATAACGAAGGCAATTTTAAACAAAATGAAACTCCAAAAATAGTTCAAAACTAGCAATTCCGATAACAAGAGTCAGATGCTCGAAATCCAAAATAAAAAGTTTGGTACGAAAGGGAATACGTCTCTAGACAATCCAAGAATATGACTCTCGCTAAGATCCCAAGCTCCGAGACGTCCTCTAAAACAAATCACAATCAAAACCAGTAGAAACATTAGTGAAGGGGATGAGTGTTTCGCTCAGTAGGAAAAAGTAGTAAAGGGGATGAGCATTTCGCTCACCACCACGGATACCCGTCCAAATATGGCATACTAGTAAAGCAATAACAACTAACGAAATCAACAGGAAAACACAATATCGAAACTTGATCCAAGTCAAAGAAACACACATACAGCGACACCAATTGCAAGCACAACAATTGAAAACGGAGGAACCAGTCACACCTCATACCTGACACCAAACTGTCACGAGAACGGTTCTCAATAACCAAACATGCACCACCTATTTCACACAGGCACTCATCAAACACAACTCATACCCGATGCCACACAGTCATACGGTCCATTACCAAACACCCATAACGTTATCACCAAGTCACACAAGAATCACATAACAGGCAAAAGTAACCACAACGAACCAAAACTAGTCAACACACACAGTAAACCATTAGCAACCACACACACGGTAAGTGTCCAATAATACGCCGGATCACACAGCACGGCTTAAACATATCATACCGGAACACACAACATCGACCTAGATATCATCCCGGAACACTTAGCATCGGGGTACAAATCATACCGGAACACACACCATTGGTTTATAAATCATCCCAAACATATCATACCGGGACACACATCATCGACCTAGATATCATCCCGGAACACTTAGCATCGGGGTACAGATCATACCGGAACACACATCATCGGTTAGTAAATTTTACCGACATCTAGTCGGAAGGCAAGCGTGCCTCGAACATACAACAAGTCAGACCTTACCATGACAACACTCAACAAGAGGTAACACACATTCATGAGCTGTCATCAAAATGTCAATAATATTGCACTTATTACCACTACTTACTCATAACACGATTCATATAGCATGCCATCTTAATTATCAATTCCCATAACGCACGAAGCTCACCCACATGCAGCGCCTCAAACCTGTCTCAAGGCAATAGTTCGACAATAACATACACACAGGTAAAGCACAACCATCACACAATCATACGGGCACGACATGGCCCTCATGCAATTCTACAGCACGGCAAGTCCCAAACCTACGGCCATGACCTGGCCCGCAAGTGATTCCACATTTTAAACGACTACACTAGTTATTCACATCCTACATGTGATTCTACAATTATTCCGGTTACTCATATCCTATATGCAATTCTAGTAACTTTCCTTAATTGAACAAGTAACCGCTACTTTTCCCTACCTCAAAAGCAATCCAATCCAGCAGCGACGACCTGGCGAGCTTCCTCCTTCTCCACGAACAAGCCGGACTCTAAGTTAACAACGTAACACAAAAAAAAACTCAATACAAGTCCAAAGTCGATCAAAGCGGAAGGACACCCAACCGGGCACCACACACAACAAAGCCCGAGGCTCGGTTCGGAACCCGAGGCACGATCCGAATCCTGAGGCAAGGCTCGGATCTCGATGTCCCCGCCACCGGTCCACCGTGGCCGGACCTCTGGTGACCGGCCAGAGCTCCGGCGAGCCTCCGGTCGCCGGAAAACTTCACCTTTTCTCCCAACAACGTCCCAAATGAGCTCTAGGTCCTTAATCCATCATGTTTCAACTAAAAACATTCAAGATTAGCTCCAATTTCACATTTCCCCCAATCCCAAAATTAGGGTTTCATCCAATTCTTCTAATTTCACCCATTTCTTTCCATTACTACTCAATTCCACCAAGGATTTCCCATTTCAAACAAGACCCAATCCAATTTCATCTAAATCCTACAAGACCCATAAACTAAAGTTCATCAAAAGTGAAAAGAAATGGGTTCTTACCGTAGGAAATGAAGAGATGAAGAGGAATATGGAGAAATTGAGGAGTTTTGATGGTAAAATCAAAAGGAAATGATCTTCTTCTTCTTCTTCAACAATGGAGGCTCAAGCTCTCTTTTCTCTCTCTAAATTTCAGCCAAGGCAAGAGAAATGCTGAAATTTGGTTCATATGTGGCTTTTAACCTAAAGTGGCAAAGTCTAAAAGCTCATTTTCCCTTGTTTCACCTTTTTTGGGAAAAAGTAAGGTCAAATATGTCTTTTTCACTCTCCTTTTCTCTCCTCCACCTAATTAATGCTAAGTGTCTATGTGGGTCCATCTCCACTCCCAAATATCTCAGCCCCACTTTAATTAATCCGATAAACTCAATTTTGACCATGTTTGACCCGAAATTGACTTTTCCGCAAAAACTCTTATTTGAAAGGAAATGACCTAACTAAGCTAACCGTAACGGCGGCTAAGCGTTTTGGGTCCCGGATAAGTCCCGAATGACTCTCGGAGTCGACAGTTGACTTTTTCGATGAAAAGTCAACTCTTCCCGATTTCCAACGGTCTGACCGGTGTTGACCGAATGCGGTTCTTACAGTAGCACCGAGGAACGACAAAAACAGACAACCCTGCAAACAACACTTCATACGACCCGGTCTGAAAGGGCATCGGGGCTCGGCGGCGGAGGGCGGCGAGACTCGGCGGCGACGGGCAACGGGGCTCGGCAACGGAGGGCAACGGGCTCGGCAAGACATGGGGGAGACGCGGGCAGTGGGGAAAGCTCGGACGGAGGTCTAGACAACGACGGGGCTCGGCAACGGAGGGCGACAGGCTCGACAAGACGAGGGGAGACGCGGGTGGTGGGGAAAGCTCGGACGGAGGTCTAGACGGCGATGTGGGGGCTCGGATAACGGACAACGACATGGCAGGTTGGGACAGAGGTCAGGGCTCGAGGGAGGTGAAGGGTGGGCGAGCATCTGGTGAGAGCCGATTCAAATGAGGTCGAAGAAGAGGACGAAAACAGGGTGGGAAGGAGGCAAGATGGTAGGAGGGGGAGGAGGACCAACGACCCCCAAAAGGAAGGAGGTTGCTGGTAGAAAGAGGAGGAAGAAGGGGCGTCAGTTTGAAAGTCATGTGGCCTTTTTACCTGACTAAAATAACTAATTCATCTAACTTAACCAAATAAAATAACTAATAAATCACATGATGTTGCATATTTTTTGCTGTGATGTGTAAAAATATGCACGTGGCTTCGTCTTGCTATTTAGGTTATGGTCATGCTATGAGAAATTTATCCCTCGTGGTCTAATCTTGTGAAGATCATGTCGACGCTACAACTTCTGAATGTAACAGGTTTTCGGGGTCATCCAATCTCGATTCCATATCCTTACACGTCCAGCCCGAACATGGGACGAGGGGACCTTAATGCTCATAATGTGGACATGCACAACATGATTGGTTATGATGAGAAAGATACATACAAAGATTATATCAAATATTTGAACGATGAAACACATACACCGATCATTCACAAAGGTCCACCACCCAGATACGATTACATGACGGCCTCATGATGCATAGTAACCAACTAGAGAATCGGTAAATTCACTTTCACTTGAAACATAATCTCATAGCAAATATTGTGGAGTTATATAGCAGTGAGTTACAGGTCGTTGATGAAGATGGCATGTAGGATGCCATTGTGTCAAGATTTGGTTTTCTAAATTTCATCCATGTTTAAGTTCATGTTGTTCCAAAAGTAATTTCACTTACTGTTATTTCCGTTTTTAGTTTTTCTCAACGAAATTTCTATTTTTGTTGAATTCGTATTCGTCTACTTGTACTACCCACACTTTTCTCATAAATTACAATTGAAACATGCACCTTCCCTCTACATCTTGGAGATTGAATCTCTCACTCCTATGACACAAATTTGTCCTTCATAAATGAATCTACCATTCATCCATCAAACTTCTGGACCGAATTCGAGGTCCTTATTTTGACCAAAACCATATACCTGGGCCCTTGGTTTGGTCGAAACCTCATCCTTCGTCCTTTATAAAAGACCCCAAATTTTCCTCACATTTATCCACATCATATTTAAATCCCTTCATTTTCTTACTTCTATGGCATACGACAACGATTAAAGTGTTTCTGATAACGTCTTGGGTCCATTCGTAAGACTTGAGAGGCAAGCGCAAGCAGCCCAAAGGCGTGTTAACATTGAAAAAATCAAAAGAAATTCGCTTGGTTGCTACAACTCAGTGTTGAAGCAGTACACCAGGTCATTGCTTTGGACACATCGGAATGGACCCCGGAAGAGAAGATCAACCCATGAACAACTCATGGTCGCTATCTTTAACGCTATGAATTTTGCTTAATAGACGTAATCTTTGTTTGTGTTTGTTCGATGTTGTGCTCATATTGACCTTTCATTGAATAAAATTCGTTTTTTGCTCCATAATTCGCTTGTATGTTTCGTGTTTTTTCATTGTAATTAATCGGGCTGATTCGGCCCACTAATGTCTATTTTCCCACCACCGAGACCCTATGCATGTGTGAGGTATTAAACACCCCATAAATCCGCCATGCAACCATCCACACCGAAACTCCCTTTTTCTTCTTTAAATTCTCCACCCGGACCTTTTTCGTGTTCGATTATGTCACTGCCTTCTTCACTTTCATCTCGTTGCCGACTTTTTCATTCCCAACTTGAAGAACCTCTGGCGCCGGTGAAATCTCCGTCCCACACTAAAACATCCAACATATATGAAGCTGCCCTCCCTCAACAATAGTGGACACTTGAACGTGCATGACGTGCCTTTTCCATGCTGAGGTCCGCGCGAGTTATTAGAACGTCGTGTACGGGAAGTGGTTGGAGTTGGCGTCTCTGGACTGTTGTTTCCCCAAAATGTCAAGCAGTGCAAATACCACTGATAAAAGTGAAACTGTCGGGTTAAGGCTTTTGAGCGGGTTTTTCTGTAATCATGTTGAGAACTTAGTCTGGCGGCTACCGAAGCGGGGGCGCTCATGGATGTTTGGGAACAATTCCTAAAGTGGTGTCGTTACAATGAGTTTGTATGAGGCCGATAGCTTTTGTCGTTTCGTGTTTTTTAATGTTTCATAGTTCGTATCTTTATATTAAAATTTCGTTTACCGTATGCAATTTTTGTGGATGAAAATGTTTCTCGAACAATGATATTTTCGTAATTTCGTCATGTTTTTCAATATTAGACCCGATTCGGTCGAATCCAACAGTGGCACCCAAATTTAGTCGGACTCAATTATTGAGGAAAGAGAATCCTTAATTGAGCTCATCAGCCACACAATAATACATAATCGATCTAATCCATTAGAGATGCTCTAAGAGCATGTGCAGTCCACGACTTTTACTGGGTGTTTTTAGTCGACGATTTCTAAAAATAGATTCGCTCAATACTCTATCTTCTTTAGGAATTAGTACCTACATCATTTATAAACGTCGGTGATAAGAAAAAAATTATGGCTTGCAACGTGGATTACCACACAATCGTCTAGTAAAATTGATGTCGGACCGCAAGAAGATCGTTGTTTTGGGATTTATCACGTCGAGTTTATGATTCAAAAAACTACTGATTTTCACATTGTGGGTTCTTATGCATAGTATTTTAAGGATTCTTGTCTGTTGACTTGATAATTAATATTTTTTTGAATTTGTTAAATACTAAAATAAAAGTGAAATCTAACAAATAAAACCTGTAAATAATATCGACTACTTAATATAAAATAATTAATAAATAAAAAAGTAAATACAATTGAAGAAATTTAATTAAATAATTAATAAAAGAGAACATAAATTTATAAATTAAGAAAAAATGAAAGAATTTTTTTTATTTAAGAATTATAAAACATAAATATTAAAATAAAGGAAAATAGAATTAAGAAAGATTTTTTTAAAAGGGCACCTCGTGGTGTGTTATCACTAGACGGTCGGGGTTCATGAACATCGGGGTTTTAAATCACATTTGTGAATCGAATTTCTCGGTTCAAGTTCAAGGTTCATTATTTAATGATGTATATCGTTGGGTTTTTTTAAAGGTTCCGATTCATAAAAATTATTTGAATTTGTGCTGATAAATCATTCGAGAGTTTGAAACTAAAAACTGCTGATTTTTATGTATAGTTCTTTAGAATTCTTGTCTACTGATTGAATAACTAATATTGTTTTGCTGAATTTATTAAATATTGAATTAAAACTGAAACGTAACAAATAAAACCAGTAAAATCATAACTATAAATGCATTTAAACTATGAAACTCAAATCAAGTAACAAACAAATTCAACGAAATATTATTTCATTGAAAACGAAGTACATAAACTTAATCATCTGATTCGTAATCTGTTCCAAAGTGATCCCCTGTGTGATCAATAAGGTTAGCTTGGAGTTGTCGATATATGTTATCATTTATGAGATGTCCTCGAGCGATCAAGTATTGTTAGTAGGATACATGCCCTCCATGGCGTCATTGTTCAAGCTGTGATCAATCAGATATGTCGGGAGGGGGCTCGATGTACCATTCTTCATCTCCTTGAGCATATCGGTCGTGTTTCTCCTTTAAAATCATATTGTGTGGAATGATACAAGTGTGCATGATATCAGATAACGTATACTCGTCCCAAACACGAGTGGCCAGGAAATTATGTGACACCATTCGTGAAGGACTCTAAAAGCTCGTTCAATATCTTTTCGAGCCCTTGAGCGACGATGCCAGATCAGTTGGAACAAGAGGCCTCTGGAAAATTAGATCTTGTTAGTGCAGATGACTTGGATTACGATGACGTTTGTGGTGAAGAAGAATTACTGTCGCTGGCCTGGGAAAAGCCCTCTTAGCTGGTGTAGTGGTGTTTTTCCGGTCATAATGGTGCGTTTTTATGAGTCTTGAGTAGTTTTTTCTGTTGTTTTTCAGTTTGTTTCCTTTGTTATTCGTTTTGTGGCCTTAGGTCGTGTTGTATTTAGTTTTTTGAAGGTCTTCGGTTGATCCCCTTTTGGGTTGAATCTTCTTTCTTTGTATTTCATGCTGAAATTCAAAGTTTTAATAAAATAATCGCTTATCAAAAAATTATCTTTTCGAGCACTTTCTTGGACTTTAGCAGAATTTTTTTGTTTGTGTTAGATGAGATGATTAATCGTCTTCACAAACCGACTTTAAGATGGGTAAATGTTGTCAACCAAGTAATAAGGTTGTTTGTGTCGAGTCCCGTTGATCTCTTAATCAACGACATAACCATGACCAGTATGAAGTGTTTGTCGTTTAGCACATTGATGTCATTCTTCGAGCCAACACTCCGAAATACGCATGTCAAGTCCACAAATTATGGGACGTTACAGCTTTCAGCTTTATGGTTGGACGCCTGTGGTGATCTCCCTGTTTGAAGACTCCTTGCAACGTGGTTGGACGATTCTTCCACTCTCAATGCATGCAGTCAAGACTCCCAATCATGTTGGGGAACCCTCGCTTGTATCTCAATTCCAACAATCAGGTCAAGTACTCCGCATTTGGTGCTCGCTCGTACAACTCTATAAATACCTCAACATGTGCCTTGCAAAACCGTTGCACACATTCGAGTATGACACTTTTCCCAATTCGTAGTGCTTCGTCCAACGAATCAGCTTAGCACTTGTACGCTAGCATTCATATAACGGCGGTGCATCTTTGGTGTGTTGATAATACCATGCGTCTGTCTTTTGAACAAAGTAATCGTCATGCTCCGCTACCTTTTCCCATCACCGAAATAAAAAGGGTTGATTCATACGATATCAACACCTAAACATCTCGGGGTCGTACGTGGTGTTGTCAATAAAATAGTCTCACATTAGTCGTTCGTGGGTTTAGACACGGCCTCTGTTTTTTTATAAGCAAAAATTTATTAACCAGTTGTCCTCTTGAGATGGAAAACTAAGGAAAAGAGAGGCACCCGAAAGAGGGCCTCATCCACAAGACCAAAACGAAGCTTAAAAGAGCTAACAAACAACTATTACAAGAGCTAACACCTCCCACACGAAGGAAACAAACAAAACAAAAGAAGTACCCACCAAAAGCAACACAACAAAAGCACGACCTAAACTACGAAACAAAACTATGAAACAAAAAGGAACAACCTCGACCACTACAGGGAGAAACATAACTAGAAACAAGCCCAACTGAACCAATCAAACTAAAATTAGACCATCACAAAGCACATACAATTTGATCGCATCTTGAACCCCAACCTCATAACCCAAGAACTTATCCATGGGATCAAAACCCATGTTCAAGCAAGAGTCCAAGGCACGATGAACCATCTTACCAACCGAAATGATCGAAACCATACCGCCTCTATCCTTGCTACTAGACTTGGGCTAAATTTGATATATAAAAAAACCTTTGTTGTGTCCTTCTTCTTCCCTTGACATGTAGGTCTCCTCTTCTTCTTCCGACCCCAACCCTCAACTACGAAATCATCCTCAATAAACGTGTTGTCACACACTGATGAACTGTCAGAGGGACAAAGAACTCGTCAGGATAGACAAAATCCAAAAATTAAGGAGTAGAAGGTGATGATTTTGAAGGATCGCCACCCTCCCTAGACTCTGAAACCGTAAAGGAGGCCGATCTTGCAGCACCGACTTCTGAACTAGACTTAGAAACAACGTCAAAGTGTATAGGGTCACCGGCCAAAACTCCCGAGCTCAAAATACTAGGGACTACTCTTATCAATGTCTCGAACAAAGAAACGAAAAAAAATTCATCAAGAACCAGTTCCACCTCCGCGCCTCCCAAAACCTTCTTACTATGCAACAAAATAAAACTGGGACCAGAAGAAACCCCCAGTTCCTCTCCCTGAACCGATAAAATAGAGCCGAACAACTTTCCAATGGAGAAAGGGTTATCGATGCTCCAACCATGAAAAGGAAAGCCATCAACAACCATCTATTGGAAAGAAAAAAAACACTCTTGAGCACTAAATCCCCAGAACAGTTGGTTATCACGAACCACCTCTTCAGTCAACGCCACTTCGTCTCCTTCATTGTCGCTTCAAACACAGGGTTTGAGAAAGTAATAAGACACACCATGTTTCCAAAAGAAAGAAGCTCTAGATCCATAACACCCTCTCTCTCGATCTCAGCTTGAATCACTTTCAGGTTTCGATTAGAGCAGACTACTGCAATACACCCTAACAAGGCCATAATACAACGTTCAGGGGCAGTTGAGCCTCTGCAACGAGACAAAGTTGCCTGAGAAGCAGCCACGTCTAACGAGGGCCTCGATTTCTCTTTCCAAACCTTTCCACAAATAGATATTAACTTGCCTCTCTCCTACGCTCGATCAACTAGTAGCACATAACCCTGAACTGAGCTACTGTTTAGATTTATGATCATGGCGTCAGCATCAGCATCACACACCCAAACAAAACCAAAGTAATTACCTCCGTGATTTGGCCTTCAAATCGCATCCGCTTTAACCACCTTTCTTTCCCCATTGAATAGGTTGAAAAATCAATCATTAGCTGACTAAAAAGGTAAATGACAAACAAACAACTTGACAATCTCAAAACTCCTAGTACTTCGATTATTAGAGGGCTTCGGCCTAACTCCTTCTCAACTCATGTATGGATGAATAACTTACCAGATACATAAATGGACAAAGCGATTCACCAAATATTTTTTAACACCCTTATCTAAAACCGTAAGTATGTGGAGGAATTATACTGGATGAGTGACGTCAGCAATAAAGTGAAATAATTTTATTTTCTCAAAATGGAGCTCATCAGAAAGGGATAATTTTGTAAAAACGGAAATGAAAAAGAATATACTACGAGCGTAGTGCTGGTTTCTGTTTGCAATCGCCTTCAGTCTTCCTCTCCGAATACTCTCTCCGTTGAATAGTATCACTCTATACACAGAGACAAATCAGAAGCAGAGAGTGGCAGAGCAGAGCGCGAGAGAGAGGGTGTCTCGGGCTCTATCATCGTGAAGCTCTCATCATCGGCAACAGTCGTTTACTCGGGGTAAAATTCTCGAATTCGAAGTAGATCCCCGAAATTTCTAGATCTCTGTTTCTTCATGATCCGATCTCGTTTTGTTTTGGAATAATTTCCCGCATTGTATTCCGATTGGGTTAGTTTTGTCTTCTGTCATAGATCTTAGGGTTTTGTGGTGTGATTTTGCGTTAGATTCTCGAGAAAATGAAAAGGAAAATTTAACTTCAGTCATTTCAGCCCAATGCATTCGTGCAGACCCTCATTTTTGTTTGTTTGTGACTGTTCTGTACGTAGATTTTGTGTTCTGTCGTCAGTGATGACTTAACTTGGAACTTAATTATCTCATCCTATTTGTTGTGCTTCTCTTTTGATTGGGCAAGGCATTTCCAGACATCTAAACTGTTAGAACATATCTATTTAATTCTTAAAACATTCGGTTTATTTTTCATTTTTATTAGAGTTTGATTGGAGTATTTTGCCCTTATTAATTTCTTACTAACACACAATCAAGTATCCTTGTATTGGAACTTGTTGTAGATCCTATTATTCTGTTGTTGTTCATTCAAATTTATTGTTTGCAAAATTGACTTGTTCTTGATTATTTGTTTCCAGGAAATTAGTTACTCTCAAGGAATCATGTGAGAGATATTAATTTTCCATCATCTTTTTAGTCATCCGGTGGTAAGAAGAGAAGTTTCCTTTCCTCAATCTTATTTGGTGAAGGCCTAGCCTCTCCCGGCCGATCTTGAGCATTCACAATTCAGCGACCAGGTTCTGGGGGTGACTTGCCCCAAGGCGGCGAGTACAACCCTTTCCCTGTAGCCCGCAGGGTGAACTCCTCCCACACTATGATGATGGATGACCACATGGAGAGTGGTACTTTGGGATCATACCAAGACAGGCCGAGGACTTTTCCCAATATGCGTAGTAAACCATATAACCCGCTGGTATGAATCTCTTGTTTTTTTAGCTTTAATGTATGCATAATAATATCATTCACAGCTTTCTAGCATTTGCATCTTCCCTTTGCAATTACCTTTGCAATTAAGGTTATGGACTTGTTTCATATTGGTATCCATTTGTCGTATGATTTCCTTCTATATATAATTTAAGCATTGCTCCTTTCTTTTATCATTGGCTTGAATTTTGACCATTTACTTGGAGCTGTCTTTTGTTTGTGTTATGGTCTTGTAAATCTTAGTTCGAAACTTGTGCAATAGCATGGTCCAAGAGCCTAAAAATGGTGACTAGGACTATGTGGTCTCTATAAAAGTTATAGAAATATGGTTTATTCCCTTTACATTATTCTACAATTTGTGCAGATTTTCCGGATTTTAATGGGAATAAATGTCCGTGTTCTTTTGATACTTATGCTCTTGGGCTTTGGAGCGGTCTTCTATGTTGGAGCAAGTACATCTCCAATTATTGTGTTTGTCTTCTCAATATGTATCATGAGCTTCATTCTGTCAGTATATCTTACTAAGTGGGTACTCGCAAAGGATGAGGGCCCTCCGGAGATGGTTCAGGTACACCTTTTCGCACTTCTTTACTACATAGTAATTTTTCTGTAGCTTGTTACATAGTCTCTAACCTGTTGGATAGTCAACGCGTGTTCAATTTTTTGCACTGTTCTGTTATTGAAGGACAATATAAAACAAGAATTGATTCTAGAATTAAGGATTACAATAACTTTATGAATGGATATGTTTCATTGTTAGCATTTGATTAACAAAACTAAGCATTTGGAGAACTCAATTATGGATCAATCAACTCTTCGCCACTTGTTCTGAGCTTATGATTTCCCCTTTTAGATATCAGATGCAATACGTGATGGAGCGGAAGGTTTCTTCAGGACGCAGTATGGGACTATATCTAAGATGGCGATGTTGTTGGCAATGGTGATCCTTAGCATATATTTGTTTCGTAGCACGACTCCTCAGCAAGAAGCTTCTGGCATTGGAAGGTAATAGTAGATACTTGAGTAATATTGTTATGCGTCTCTTACCAATTTTTAGTTTTCCAGTTGACAAATGCTCCTGATGGTCTTATTGGTGCAGAACAACGTCTGCATGCATTACTGTTGTTGCGTTTCTTTTTGGAGCTCTATGCTCGGGTGTTGCCGGGTATGTTGGCATGTGGGTGTCAGTACGTGCAAATGTTCGAGTATCTAGTGCTGCAAGACGATCTGCAAGGGAGGCATTGCAGGTTTTTTCATTTATCTTGATAATTTATCGAACAATTCTAAATCCGAATTCTAACTTGCATTTGCTCATACAGATAGCTGTTCGGGCTGGTGGTTTCTCAGCTTTAGTTGTCGTAGGTATGGCTGTGATCGGCATAGCTATATTATATTCTACGTTGTATGTCTTGATGGAAGTTGATTCGCCAGGCTCAATGAAGGTTACAGACCGTAAGTGTTAATTTTTCTTGCTCCATAAGTATTTGCTAAAGAATTTATCGTTATCACGTGAACATATTACTACTTTATAATTATTTATCTTCTCAAGATGGGGGATATTGCTCAGGTTACTGCAGTACTGTGCTTCGTGTTGGTTCTATTGTCTGTCCTTTCATATGAATCAGAATGATTGGAAAAAGGATGCTTGCTGAAACTTTATGCCACTAAGCTTATTATGCTATAGTTTTGCAGAGTGTCACATATCTTTCTACTAAAGAATAGTTTCGGGCTTGATGAATGACAGTTTTATGATTGATTTGTTACTAAGATTTTCTGTTTTTAACATAAAGTTAAGGTTAACACTGTGTATGTTTGACAAAGGTCCGAGCTTATATATGAAGTTCGATTGTTCTGGTTTCATGGTCGTACTGGAGGTTGACACTAAGCTTCATTTTCATCTGTGAAGTATAATTGACTTCTTATGCCTCAGTGATATTTATTGGCATTAAGTAGGCATATATGTTTGGCTTTAGGTTTGACTTCATACAACTGTGCTGGCTATTTTCCTATTATTATATCCATACATATGGTATTTGGCTACTTCCATTATGTTTTAATGTTATTTATTATCTATTGGGTGCCTGTTTTCTACCCCAGTGCCTCTTGTCCTTGTGGGATTTGGTTTTGGAGCTTCTTTTGTTGCCCTCTTTGCTCAGTTGGGTGGTGGAATATTCACTAAAGCAGCTGATGTTGGGGCTGATCTTGTGGGAAAAGTGGAGCAAGGAATACCAGAAGATGATCCACGGAATCCTGCTGTAATTGCAGATTTGGTATGTACCTCTTCTGGATCTCTCTTGTTTGGAAGCCATGCATTATCTTCTATAGTTGCTCCCTGATGATGTATAACTTCTTGTTAGAATTTTGTATGCACGTCAAATTCTTTGATTTAAGAGGCATCGTTACTTCACATCTCTATTTCCCCAAGTAGTGAAGCATTGCATACCTTTTTGTCCATGGTCACACACTTATTCATTATGCTTTAAGCAGTTAATAGTACTTTATCAATCTATATATTCTACTATGTTTTATATTATAACTTCTCTACTTTCCTAGTTGTCAATTCCATTTCATCATGTGACTATTCTATGGCTGCGTTTAAGGTTGGAGACAATGTGGGTGATTGTGCAGCCCGAGGTGCTGACCTTTTTGAAAGCATTGCAGCTGAAATTATTAGTGCTATGATTCTTGGGGCTACAATGGTTCAACGTTGTAAGATCGAAGGCAAGTAGATGTTTCCTCTGACTCCTAAAGTAATTTCATCTATTCTATGTGTATTTTAGGTACACTTGTTTTGTTAATTTCTCACCCTCTGTATTGGTGTTCCTGCAGATGCATCTGGCTTCATATTGTTTCCTCTTGTTGTCCACTCCTTTGACCTGGTGATATCATCAGTGGGTATACTTTCTATTAGGGGGTCACGCAACTCCGTTGTGAAGACTCCTATAGAGGACCCTATGGCAATTCTTCAGAGAGGATATTCTATTACTATTGTTTTAGCTGTTCTAACATTTGGTGTGGTAATGTTCCATCCATCATTAGTGTTTGTTGGGGCCATTGTTTTTTTCAAATTCCTCATGGGAATACTGTAAATGTGCTATCATATGTATATTTGATTAAGTACTATATGACTACAATATTACTTATACTATTCCGGGTATTGATTTTGTTGGTGGTTCTGTGGAATACTTTGCAGTCTACACGGTGGTTACTTTATACTGAACAAGCTCCTTCTGCGTGGTTTAACTTCTTCTTATGTGGGTTAGTTGGTATCATCACAGCATATGCTTTTGTCTGGATCACCAAGTATTACACTGATTACAAGCATGAACCTGTGCGAACCTTAGCTTTAGCTAGCTCTACTGGTCATGGGACTAATATTATTGCCGGTATCAGTTTGGGACTAGAATCCACCGCTCTTCCTGTTCTCGTTATAAGTGTAGCGGTTATTTCAGCGTACTGGTTGGGTCAGACCTGCGGCCTGGTGGATGAATCTGGAAACCCAACTGGTGGTCTGTTTGGTACTGCAGTGGCAACAATGGGAATGCTTAGTACTGCTGCCTATGTTCTCACGATGGACATGTTTGGCCCAATAGCTGACAATGCTGGTGGAATTGTTGAGATGAGTCAGCAGGTAAATTCTTGAACAATAATAGCTAGTTGGAATTTCGCCACTTTCTCTGTTCAGTTCTAGTAGGATAGTAACTAGTCTAGAAAGGGTGCTAGGCACTTGCTAGTGGGAAATGTTTTCTGGAAAATGAATTCTTACTCAGAGATGCAGTTGGAAATAAATGTAATTTTAGACCGGCTCTACTTAACCTCTTTTAAGGATTTGCATACTGCCTCGAGAGTAATATGTCTACCTTGTTTATTTTGTTGTTTTAATACAGTATCATGTATCTTGCAGCCTGAAAGTGTTAGGGAGATAACTGATGTTCTTGATGCTGTGGGTAACACTACAAAAGCTACCACTAAAGGTTTTGCCATTGGATCTGCTGCACTTGCTTCTTTTCTTCTTTTTAGTGCATATATGGATGAGGTAGAAACCTTTGCACATGAATCCTTTAAGCAGGTAGGTACAATCATGAATCCACTTGTATTAATCCCATTTCAAATACTTTTGTTTCCTTCTTTACCTTCCAACTTCATGCTGCTTTCAGGTTGATATTGCTATTCCTGAAGTTTTCATTGGGGGGTTGCTGGGATCCATGCTTATCTTCCTGTTTAGTGCATGGGCCTGTTCTGCAGTTGGACGTACTGCTCAAGAGGTTGTTAAGGAAGTAAGAAGGCAATTTATTGAGAGGCCTGGCATCATGGTGAGACACGATGTTTAACAGTATTTTTTGAATTGTACTTTGACTTCGGTTATTTATGGCATTTGTTTTTTCCATGATTACACAGGACTACACAGAGAAACCGGATTATGGTCGTTGTGTCGCCATTGTAGCATCTGCGTCTCTGAGGGAGATGATCAAACCTGGTGCTTTAGCTATTGTATCACCTATAGCTGTCGGTAGGTTAATTACTGGCCTTGTTCATTCCCCCCTACATTTTCCCATCTTCATCAGATTGTTTTTTTGGATCTCAGTATTCTGTATATGATTGTATAAAGCTTTTGTAGATGGATGTGTTGTCAGTTCATCGTACAAAATTTATTTTGTGTTATGCGTTATGATAATTCAATCTAGCAGCTAATACGCTTTCTGTTGGAAGTTGTCTATCTAAATACACAGTTTGTTGAACTATATTCTGAGTGGGTGAAAATATTGTCTTAGGATATAATGATGTGGAAATTAGTTTCTTTTTTGCTTGTCGCATTTTACAGTTTCACCCCAGGCAATACACACACATTCTACAACCAAGTATGGAAGACACTCACTTTGAATGAGGATGGATGTCTAATTGTTCATAATGCATTCTGCTTTAGTTTAGTTCTTTAAGACACTTTGAATGACATCTTTTTCTTCTCTTATAAACTATATAATTTCTGCCCTCATTACTGTTCAAAGATCGGCACAATAAGAGTTGAATGATAGAAAAGTAGCCACATGGTAACCCGTTAAACTGGGATTGGGGCCCTTATTTAGAATTGAGTTGAGTACTGAAACTGGATGAAA
Source organism: Erodium maritimum (assembly GCA_963921825.1). Taxonomy (NCBI): domain Eukaryota; kingdom Viridiplantae; phylum Streptophyta; class Magnoliopsida; order Geraniales; family Geraniaceae; genus Erodium; species Erodium maritimum. The sequence continues at coordinate 69,224,488 of OY997595.1, read as the reverse complement.
ATGAACTATTATTGTTTTCCCTGGTTGTCAGTCTTTCTTTGGTTTCTTCTATATGTTTAACTTTATTTATCAAATTCATAGTGCTTATCCCCAAATAATATACAGTTTGCAGACTTTAAAGGCCAGTGAAGGCTATGTATTTGAAATTATTTCGTGTTGTCTTGGAAACTTCTATGTTTCCAAAGGCTGCAGTAGTATCCTACTGAATTACAATACTTGGGAACTTGTGCAACCTTTCTACCTTTTCTCTTTCCATATGACTAATTTATGGCTTATCTTCTATGGTAAATGCTTGCATTGTAAGTGATTAACTTTGTATTGAACTTTTCCTGCAGGTTTTGTTTTCCGGATAATAGGATTCTACACCGGGCAACCTTTACTGGGAGCTAAAGTTGTTGCTGCTATGCTTATGTTTGCCACAGTGTCTGGAATTCTTATGGCTCTTTTCCTCAACACATCAGGTGGTGCATGGGATAATGCAAAGAAGTACATAGAAACTGGTGCTCTTGGAGGCAAAGGGAGTGAATGTCACAAGGCAGCAGTTACTGGAGACACGTAAGTCATTTTTTCCCTTTTACTCATACTAGAAGGACGAAGACAGGGTTTAGGCAATTTGTGTCTGCGCTCGGTATCCTTGAACAACAATATTGGAAATTGTAAGTACATTATTGTGCAATTAGAGATAGATCTTTAACAAGTCGTCATAGGTTTATCAAGGTGCAAATTGCAGGTAATTAAGAAACGGGGTTGCTTGAAAGTAAGTAAAACAAACTACTAAATGAAATGTTTTTGCTAGGATTTGGGCATAGATAAGTTATCCATTGAGAACCATCTCTTAACCTACAAACTGAGAACCACCCTCTAGAATTGATAAAATTGAATTTGAGAGTTTTATGAACGCTCTGATACAATTTTATCAATTCTCTTTTACAGTTTCATCAACCCTATAGATGGTGGTTCTATCTTTGTAGGATAAGAGTGGTTTCTAGTAGGTTTCACCCGTTTGGACATATACCTAATAAATAACACTACGGTGACTTGGTGCTAGATAGGACATGTACCAAATGCCCTGCTGATTTCTGTTGCACATCCGATCTCTTAGTTTTATTTATTTGGCACTGGTTCAAGTTCAAATTGATAAGTTTATCCTCAATCATCATTTCAACTTTTTGAAGCATAAACTTCAAAGGGATATCATTAATTTATTCAATTTTGCAATATATATATATATATATATATATATATATATATATATATATAGGATAGCTATCCACTACAAACCCCTAGGAGCCATTGGATGAAGCAAAATAGGTGGTCCAGAATAAAAAAAAAATCATTAATGACAGCTGATGTTAAATGTGCAGAACTTTGAATTTATTTTATTATTAAAAAACCCTAAAAAAACATGGCTCAGATGAGTTTGTAGTGTGTATTAAAATAGTGGTATTTAGTAGATAGTGCCCCTATATTTATATTCTGCTGATTGTTTTATGGCCTCGAAAACATGGTCCAGTTCATGATTTTTTATCATCTGTTGAACGAAAGATCTTAATCATGGTGAATGCTGTCTGAATACTCGTTTTAATTGTTGTCTTTGCAGTGTGGGAGACCCATTCAAAGACACTGCCGGACCATCAATTCACGTCCTTATAAAAATGCTAGCAACAATAACACTTGTGATGGCACCGATCTTTCTGTGAGAGTTGTTTAGAAGCATTCGAGCTTCTTTTTTTACGGGCATATGACACCCATTACTCTCCTTACAGCTTGAATCATTAGATAATTTTGCAAATACACAGAATAGGCAATTGATTTGATGTTAGATGGAGGGGTGTGTGAACTGAAGCTTCTTGTTTCTTATTCGGAATAAAAGATAATGAACCGATGATCTGTCTGTTAGCGGACGATGCCTTTTCAGGTTTATGACTCATGATGTTTGAACTTTGAACTGAAGGTATATCATTTGATTCATGGATCTGTCTGGTTTGTTTGAAACTTGAAATTAGGTGCATGATTATTTTATTCTGTGACGTGTTTCTAGATGTGAACCTCGGATGTTTCTTGTTTGAAAGTGAACTAGACCGTTGATGGTTAATGTGCAACCTGAAACATTATATCTTAAGAAGACAACTTGTGTTGAGGAAGTGAACTATTTTAGGCAGTCTAGAGAAGTATAGAGATACTGATTTAATACGTAGTCTAAACAGCTGAGTTCACGAGACAATCTAGTGGATGAATATGCAAAGATCCTGTTATGATGACGTGCCTCTTAACCTATATTGTGCATTCAAATAAACATGGCGCACAAATGCTGGGTTTGGTTTAGTGAGTCCATTGCTGAGGTGGAGTGGCGCGGCCACGTGTTCTATTGCTATTGGTGGATTCGTAATACTGTTGCACAGTCAGCGTCTTCTTCCTTGAGTGGTCGTGAGTTCTGCTGGCGGAGACGTGGAGGCACAGTCAGCGTCTTCTTTGAGTTCTGCTGGCGGAGACGTGGAGGAACGGCGTGCGTGGGAGATGAGAGCTATTAAAGCTAAAAAAGGATTTATGGTTCATTTTTATTTAATATATGGTACCTTTTCCCTGTAATTTCTAGCGTAGCTCAACTCTCTCTCTATAAACATTTCTCTGAATTTCAAATATAAATCCTTCCTCATTTCGATTCAATTAAGCTTGTAAGCTTAACAGATCCACGAACAAAAGCTTTAAGATCTTGTCAAAAGAAAATTTAAGGGTATAATCTGAGGGTTCTCCTTTCTCCATTTATGGCAATCTATTCTATTATGAACAAAGATATGATCATGATGATGGTCATTTTGGCACAGATTCGACCATTTCTTGTTCTTTGAACGAAAGAAATGCATTTATGAAAGGTTCACATACGAAAATGCAGACCTATACTAAATAAGAACACATAAGATTCCAACTGATTTTCATGTGGGAAGGCATAGGTGCAACAAACCGAAGAAGATCAGGCTTCGAGCTAGGTTCGGTACGGTGGATTTCTGGCTTCCCGACAAGACTAAGAAACTTCTCAATGTTGGGAAGCACAAGCTCTCTACAATGCAGGTGCAACAAAGGGACTTTAGACAAGACACTCCCCTTCTGTACATCCAGACCTTCTGGTCTCAACAATTTGTATGGTTTTCCAGTCGTTGGTTCAATATCAACTGGAGGTAGTTGCTTCCATCGTTGGTGCACGAACCAGCCATACTTATAGTCACCCACAATTGGGGTGCCCAGTGCTTCAGCACAATGAACTCGGAGCTGGGAAAAAAACAAAATTGTGATTGAAGTTGTCATGTATATGATGCAAATGATAGTTGCACTACACAGCTCTCTTGATTTGACCTGAACGGAACCAGAAACTAAGTTGTTGCTTTACAATGCATTAAAAATTAGACCCGACTACCTCTGTAATTCTCAAGTTTAGTATTATTGATTATTAAATGCAACAATTGATCAATGCACCGATATACATCAAATGCACTTCTAAAACTGGTAATATCGCATTACTAATAGGGATAATTGTAAAATAGTTCCTGGAGATATTCGCTTTATGCAAGTTGTAGCCTTCTTCTTTGATTATTGCAAAAAAGTGCCATGAACTTGCCTTTCTGTTGCACCTTGTGTAAATTTGTCAAATATGATGATTTTCCCCCTTAAAATTACAAGTAAAAAGCAAAAAACCCCAAATTTTCACCTCCTCAATTTTCTTCCTCTTTGTACGTCCAAAGAGGAAGAAAATTAAGGGAGGTGAAAATTCTGATTTTTATTTTATTTTTACTTGTTATTTTAATTTTTTTAAATTCCAAGGGTAAAATCGCCATTTTTAATTATACAAAGGGAAACAAAAAGGCAAGTTCAAGGCACTTTTCACAATTAGCAAAGATTAAGGCCAAGACTTGCAAAAAGTTAATACCTCAAAGTACTTTTTTTGCAATTATCCCTTATTAAGACTAAACTTTTTTCTTACCTAAATAATAAAATACACGGGTAAGTAAAGATCTAGACAACTAACTTCATCCTGCATGAATGTGTTTGTGTAAGAGAGAGAAAAGGCTCATGTTACCTGATGCTTTCGACTGGTACATGGTCGCAGTTCGATCCAAGAACATCCATTTATCACAGGTCCAAGCACCCTATATTCAGTTACTGCCTCTTGGGCAGCTTCTAAAGCTGAATGATGAGCCAAGATAATCCTCTCGGTCTTCCCATCATTAAGAAGTACCTATCGCCCACAATACAATTACAGTTGTAGTTAGTGCCTTCATATATATGTATGTTCTGGAATTTGTCGTTCATCATGGACACGGTACCTTTGAAAGAGGAGCAGAGATTAAGCCTTCCTTTTCCTTGGGAGAACCAATGACCAATGCCCAATACCTCTGGTATGTAGCTTTGCATGCATCATTCCAAGCCTACAATTACCCGTTAGAATGTAACGGTTTTCCTGCCATAAATATAAAGGTAGATTACAGAGAATGATAATCCTGGTGCAACTTATGTACCTTACAAGAGGACTTTGGTTTATTTATGTCACTGAACAACCTATGAAGATGAGATACACTTTCCCTGGTTCTCCCCATCAAAAGGAGGCCACTGCTCTCTCTGTCAAGACGATGCACCTAATAAAATTTCGCATGAGATTATGAAACAGAATATGCTCCTAAAGGTAACTAACAAGGAACAATCAGGTAAAACTTGAAGGTTGGAAAGTTAATATGAAAACTATAATCTAATTGTAGCCACTGGATTGCACTTTTAATGGCTGAGGTTAAGTTTGGAGCATTCCTAACTTAAGTTCAGATTTAGAACTTTCCAAAGTATGTAACTTTCCAATGTTAAGTCAAGTTTCCAAACTTAGCCATTAAAAACTTCAATCCAATGGACACAGATAGTTTTCGGGTTTCACTCCAACCTTTGGTTTTCATTCACTAACAACATAGCAGTAAATATGTCATAAATAGAAGGCCAAAAATTCTTATTTTGTAGGTTGTTGTTTGGAACCATGAAAGGAACAGCGATATAAAGAAAATGTTGAATTTCTGAGGAATCCGTTCTTCAATATTCACTGCAAATTCTATATACAACTTCTCCAATTACAGAGAGTACAGTTTGAGATTGTTACTTACTAACTGAGGGACCTCATCATAATCATAAGACAATGCTGCAGCTGCCAATGCATCCATGCTGTTATGAACAGGAAGGTTTCCCTAACAGCACAATCACACTAGAGAAATCAGAATCCATTACAGTGGCTTTCAAAACTTACACGACCAAGAATGTGACCCTCAATCTAACCTTGACCGGCAATTTGGGAGGTTTATTCAGCACAAGTATAGCAGAGTCCTAAAATTCAAAACCAACAGTTAATAACTAGCAAGCATTGCACTTCTCACATGCTATAGAAAAAAAAGTCCAGTATAAAGCATAGAACTTGAGGCATTAGGTTTATGAAACACATTCAAGTCAAAAAGGGACCCAAATATAATTTGGGACATGCCTTGTACTTGACAAGCCTCTGCAAATACTTGATTTCATCGGCATTTGGATAAAGCGTCCCGCTTGGTATGGTGTCGAACCTCCTGGAAATTCTACTTTCAACAACCGAAACGGGTACATAAATTCTACTCCCTGCTTCCATCACCTCATCAGGCTTAATCTGTAGGAAAGCTGTGTGTATTTGTAGAACAATTAAATCCACATCAACATATCATACACATCCACAGAAAAATACCCAAATGGAAATGATACATTAGCTAAAATAAATGGCAGGTTATGAAGCTTTTAAACTGGTAAAGAAGCAGCAGCAGCAATAAATCCAATACAGCAACACATTACCTTTCTCATGTGCTTCATTTTATCCCCATTGCTTTCTAGCTTTGAACATTCCATCTGAATCTGCAATACAACTATGAAATCAGTACTCAAAAGCCATACCCACAATCACAAATCAAAATTATGAGAAATACTGACGAGGCCCTTGTTGAAAAGGGGCTGAACAGTGGAGGAGGGATCGGCGAGTTCGTCGAAATAGTACTTGAGCCAGCTGACGGCGGTGACGCGGCGTCTGTTACCGGGCTTGGCAGGCAAAGGATGGGCGGGGAAAGGCGGGAGAGAGAGCAGCTGGAGGGGCTTCGGGGGATCTTTGGGACTGCCCAGTCGAGCTATATGATTGGACACCCTGATCACGCTGCTCTCCGGAGACGGAGGTATTCTAGAGGAGTATTGCCTCGCTCGAGCCCATCCTTCAACCAACGCCGCCACTCGCCGCCGCAGGCGACGGACATTCATACACATCTCTCTCCCGATACAGCAACAGATGATTTCGGACTTGCATGGTAATGTGATGTACTCAAGTTGAGCCCAATTGTGCGACAATTATCCATTGTGATTTGGGTATTTGTCTACTACTTCAGCCCAACTGTGAAACTTGATAGATTGACGGTCCATCTACTTCAGCCCATCTACTCAGTCCACCTAGTTTCAGCCCAATACACCCGTCGTGCCTCTCTCCCTTTGATATCCTTCAGCCATCTTGCCGCGGACTCATCAAGATCAAAGGAAAACTCTAAGATTCATAATTTTCTATCTAAAAACACAGAATATTCTGGAATATTCTGTTCAAAACACGGAATATTCTATCCAAAAACACATAATATTATAGCCGCACGTTGGACAGAGATCACATATCTCAAATATTCCACATTAATAGTAGCAAATACATATTGGATCTCTTCTATTCGAAGTATCTCAAAACTAATCTAAGGTGAGTGTAATGATCTTGTAAGGATTGAGAGTAAAACAACACATTATCGAAAAAAACCAAAACACAAACACAAACACGTAATAATGGTCTAAAGATTTCATTCATGAGAGACAGAAATGTTGATGGAGGATTCGTATGCTTAAAAGGAAATGCATAACCAAGAATTTATAATATCCTAAATGCGTGCAAAACACTGTATATTAGACCTCTTTCTTAAAAATCTGATGATACCATGCCCTTAAATTGAGCTTAGTAAAAACTTATACTCCATGAGTTCATCCAGTGATTCTTCCACCAATAGAATGAGAAACTTAACTTTCAACTTGATAGCATTCAAGCGTCGATAATCGACACAAAACCTCCAAATATTATCTTTTTTAACCAAAGTCACAGGGAAGGAAAATTCTCTTGTTGTGGTGGATTATACCCGATTCGAGCATCTCAGATATGAGTTTCTGTAGAGAACGGTAGCGACAAAGTCGATTCACACATGATGCGCGTTAAGAAGGAGTGGATCGTTTGTTCGAGAGTGTGAGACCCGGGGTATAGCGAAGAGCTCCTCAAACTCCAATAATAGTGCCTCTATGTTCGGGCAGAGAAGATCCATGCGATCGTGAGGACGGAGTCGAGTCTTCCACTCAAATATATTAGAACTATGGATTGACAATCGAGTGCAGCGTTGCCTTGTAGGACAAGAAATCGACGAGTCCATTGACCTTGGATTTGGAAGTCCATAAATTCCAAAAAATAGGTCCCAAAGTCACAAACCATTGAATACCCAATATCATATCACAGCCACGCACCAATAGCTCTGTCGAGAAGGATAAATTCATTTCACTTTTAGCTCTTGTCAAGATGGAGTCCACCAATATGGTTACTTCAACACCCGAAATCAGTCCCGAACTGGTCATTGTGTGACCCATATAATATAATGCATTCAGCGAGATAATTGGGTCCCCAACCCTTGACATCTGATCCTCCTTAATAAGTGGATCTAGTGTGTCACACATCACCATCCGATTAGAAGATGGGATCACCCTCAACCAACAGCTGAAATAATTGTGACTTTGCATAACGATGCTCTTTGGAGAATTTCTCTCCACATCAAACACATAACCCCTTGCGAAATCGATCATCTCACACTGGCGTTGAGCCATTGTGGGTGGATTGTGAGATCTTGGAGGATTGTGGAACGATTTTGTGGCAGGTAGAGCATAATACCTGGGAGGTGGTGCTCAGTGTGGAGTGTGCAAAAGCTTTTGATAGAGTGAACTGGGTGGGTTGGTTCCAAGCAACCGTAACATGATTTTTGATTGTATGAAACGAAAGAAACGAAGGATTCAAGATATTCTCCCTAAAAAAACAAGGATTGAAACGATTCTCTCTCTACGGAAACGTAGGATTTGTCGTTCGTCCGAAAAAAAGTGGTCTATGATCACTTACCACGCACCATGTGAATATTTGCTCAGCGTGGGACGAGTATAACTGTGGGAGGGTCAGTGAATTACCCTCAATTCGACCAGATTCTCGACTAATCATCTTGTGCATACTAGATGCTTTTAGTGAGTTCAGATTCTATTAGTCCCATAAATTTGTATATCTACCGAAAGTTATTTCTAGCAAAAATGTTGGTATGCTGGTACATCATGCACTCTCTTTGGATAAGCTCATGCAAACCATTCAGTATGGCTTCAGTCAAAAGACTTGTTAACGTGGTTTATGCATTGCCCATTACCGTGTTCAGGATACTCACACTACTAGGAAAACATATGCTCTTTCGAATAAGTTCAACTCCAAGCGAGAGGAACAGGTATTAAGTTGCATTTACAGAATAAAGCAAAGTCAACCTTACAATAGAAACACTAGCATTTGGTCAATACACGTTGGTCACAAGGGTAAACTAATCATTCTCCACAGCAGAGCCGTTTCTTCCCAAAAACCGAGACAGACACAAGCTTATCGATTGGGAGTTCTCAGCCAACAAGTAGAGGCAAAACAAGCACAATCCTGCGTGAAACAAAACACATTTTACATGGGACACAGATGTAGAAAATTCCAAGTACAAGACATTATCTTCTCATTGTCTGGAGATTTTCCTTGACATCTCAAGTAATAGCTAATAATATTGGTTTCTACAGAGGCCTCAGAGTTTCACCCTCCTCACCCAGGACATTATTTTCTCAGTTATGGTATTCTCCCTGTTACTTTTTTCTAACGTAAGTCGGTGGACAAAACTTTAGGTAGTTTTTCGTTTGTGGACAATACTTTGTGGGCAATTCATAATGCATTCTATAGTTGTGTGGGCAATACTTTAGGGTAGTTTTTGACAACTAACCTGTTTCTAATGGAAGTCGGTGGACAAAAATTTAGTGTAGCCTAAAAGCGTGGACAAAACTTTAGGTAGTTTTTCGTTTTTGGACAATACTTTAGGGTAGTGTTTGACAATTAACCCTATTATATACGTAAGCAGCAGAAATAAGCATGCAGATGAATTTGATTCTGGAACTCAAGCATTCAACTACATCGTAATATTCACAAATAATAGGCAACATGATATTTTGTGATTGTGCACGTCATAGAAACATAATACTCAGTCTATATCTAAGCCAAAGAGGTTATGCAGAGTGAAGAAAACTTCAGCAGAAGTGACAGAACAAGCAACTCCCTTAATTGTGACTTCAGTGGAAGTACCAAGTTTGCCAGCAATCACAGATATATACAGATACAAATGTAATCATCAGACGTACCAGCATAAGCAACTGTAACACCTGAGACCAATCTTCCCAAAGCAGACAGGATATAAAGCGAAACCACCACCTGAAGATATACTCATTAATAAAACCAGTTCTCTTCTTGGTTTCACACATAGAGTTACATACAAGACCAAAGAGAGAGGATAAATAAATGTACAGCATCTATGCTAAATAACTCGGGAGAGTATAATTCCAGTTAGTAAAATATGTCCCTCAGAAAATGTACTTCAGAGTGTACGTAGATAATGTAAAATTCTGAAATATTATTGATAGTTGTTGATAATCTTAATGATTCAATACAATGAGAGCATCTCTTTATATAGGGATTAACTCTATGCGAAATAGGAAGTACTAATATTAAACAATGTAGTAAATCTAAGTTAAATAAGAATAGGAAATACTTAAACTGGAAATAAACTAAACTCTAACACTCCCCCTCACGTGCATATCGGATAACGAGTCTTGCACGTGGACGAAGAATAAATTTCAAATTTCTTCATGTTGTTGCTTCACCACTATGATGTTGTTGCCGAAGACTAAGATTTTTTTTTTCAACACTCCCCTCACGTGTAGGTATGATCATCTACACGTGGGTCATAGCAGGTCTGGACATCTGCGTATGTACCGAAGACCACAAGGTGGAGGTGATAAACGGGACGATACCCAATAACGGCTTTTTAATGCCTAAGACGATCTGGAGCCATTGGCTCATACCCTGATTTTACGGACGCACGATTCAGCTTCGAGCAATTCCACCACGTGGAAGCAAAACATCTTCACGCAAGTCACATAACGACAATGCGAAACAACTTCAAGCGACTATGTCACATGACGCTGCAAAAAATTTCAAGCAACGACGTCCCATAACGACGATGCGAAACAACTTCGAGCAACTATGCCGTATAACGACGGTGCGAAACAACTTCGAGCAACTACGTCGATAACGACGGTGGGAAACTTTGAACAACTACGTCGTATAACGACGGTATAAAACATATGTAAGTAGGCACGACGATAGTGCAAACCATGCTGATTTTACGGACGCGCAGAATGTGTGATTTTTAGTTTCAGGAAAATCACCAAAACCTTAAAATTAGAAGAAAAAAAAACTGAGATGGAAGAAAACTACTCGGACCGAATTTCCAGCGCGTGAACAGTACCGGCGTGAACAGCACCCCGTGAACAGTAGATGATGAACAGTGTTTGTCGATGAACAGTACTCGCGGATGAACAATAGAAATCCCGAACAATAATGCCTTGCCCACCCGCTAAATTATATATTAACGAGTGGGCAAAGCCATAACCCATGAAAATCTAACCTAGGATCGAACCAGGCTCTGATACCATGTAAAATTCTAGAAATATAATTAATTATACTTGATATTCTTGATGTTTCAATACAATGAGAGCATCTCTTTATATAGGGATTAACTCTATGCGAAATAGGAAGTACTAATACTAAATAATGTAGGAAATCTAAGTTAAATAAGAATAGGAAATACTTAAACTGGAAATAAACTAAACTCTAACAGATAACAATTAATCTAGGGTGATCTTGAAATATATAGGAAGTCACCAAAATGATAAATGATATGTGATAAAAAGAAAGGTTCATCACTAAACACAATTTCTATACACTCATTCAGGCTTAGCAACATTAACAGTAATTTGATGCAATTCATTGCTTACCTTATTGTCAAAAGACAAGAACAGAGAATCAGAAACCCATATTTTTATCAATCAATCAAGAATATTATCCATACCCACTAAATATCAGTAAAAAATTCCAGTCAGTCTACCCAAGCATGAAGTTGGCCCAAAGTTGCTTGCTGAGATGAAACCAAACCCATCTTGCTTTCAGCTCTCATTTCAATACACACAAAAAAAGTGAATGAAAGCCCTCACCAAATTCAGTTTGGGAGACTAGTATCCTTGTTCATTAAAAGTTAAATTACCATGTATGACTGACTGTTCCACCAATCTATAAACTCAAACTCTCAACCCGTACACCCAAAATGAGAAACCTTAGTTACAGTTCTATTCGATGAAATTGCCTAGGATTGCAAGAGATGGGTTTAACATACTAACACCCTCTCATTAAATGATATACACTCAGCTTTTAAGTGATGACAAATCATCATCTGATTGTTTACTGATGAAAATACAAGGAAATGAAATATCTTCACTGATCATTATGACAAAGAAGGAACAGAACTGATAAAAAAATTCCAAGGATAATGCACCTACACAAGCAATCAGATATTGTTTTCAGTATCGTGGATTCCCAATTCAAAATAATTGTCTTCAGATGGGAAATAAATTCTGATACTACATACCACAGCCATAGATAATGATAAGCATAAAAATTCACAAATTCGGGAAAAAAATGAAATTCAGAGAAACAAAACCTTAAGAAAGAGCCTCTTGTCGTGGCCGGTGGCGGCGACCCTGAGAACAGACTCGGCGGCACCGACGGTGTTGGCCAAGCAAGCTATGATGCTATTGGCGGTTTCCTGAGAAATTTGCCACTCTATGGGATCAACAGGAACCCTAATCGCCGAGAAAAGGTGGTCAATTTCGGAAACAAGAGGAAATCAAGGAGGAAGAAGAGGAGGAGGGGACGTACGAGATGTTCAATTGGCGGAAGAGGAGGCCGAGGATGGCGAGGGAGCAGAGGAGGACGATGAGGACGTCGGAGAAGAGAGAGAGGAGGCTCGAATTCCGGTAAGCGCAGTGGTAGTACACTAAGCTTCCACATATCAGCACTATCACCGGCTTCCCCACTTCGTTCCTGCAATCCATTTCTGTGTCTTCTATTCTCCTTCTTCTTCGTCAACAAAATAAATATTCTATTTTTATTTCTCTTTTTCTTTTTTCTTCAACTGCCCACCAGAACAACGACCCCAAGCCCATATTATAGCGTCAAGGCCCAATAGTGAAAGCCCCTTCATTTCGTCCGGAATAGGCCAGAAGTACTAGGGTGTCCATGGGCCGGGCCTCGGTCCTATAAGCAAAATTTTAAACCGATATGGAGTGACCTGGTCAAGAAGTTTGAAACCGTTCCCGGCCCCAAACCCAAAAATAATGTTTAAATTGACATGTTCGAGTTATGGACCGATTTACACCGGTCAATCTGAACTATTTATAATTTATAACGTTAAATTATAAAGATTCATTACATTTTTTTTTTTGAGGAAGAACGATAGATATTATAAATTAAAATAAACTTAGTGTCCGAGTAAACGGAGACACCATACAATCAAGAAAACTAATAAAGATTCATTACATTAATCTAATATACTTCTAAATAATGTTTTATTAACAAAAAATAATTAAAAAGTGATTAAAAATACTTTTGATTCTCAATGTGGTCGCTTTTTAACAATGAAAAATCTCTCTGATCTATTAAAATTTCATCAAATGCTCAAATTCAAAGTTCAAATCATGTGTGTTTCATTGATTGTATAGGTCGAGGTGATCCTTAAACTCTGGACCTATTTACTCCAGATTGGCTTTTTTGTGATCCAATATTGTCCCAATAACTCACGGGGACAAACCCCATAAAAACGGTTAGGCGAATTTCCCAGATAAATCAGATTCCAGGTCAATTTTGAAACCCCTCATAAATACCATTTTACAGAGTAATCAACATTAACTGAGAAAACTAATAAAGATTCATTACATTAATCTAATATACTTCTAAATAATGTTTTATTAACAAAAAAATAATTAAAAAGTGATTAAAAATACTTTTAATTCTCAATGTGGTCGCTTTTTAACAATGAAAAAACTCTCTGATCTATTAAAATTTCATCAAATGCTCAAATTCAAAGTTCAAATCATGTGTGTTTCATTGATTGTATAGGTCGAGTTGATCCTTAAACTCTGGACCTATTTACTCGAGATTGGCTTTTTTGTGATCCAATACCGTCTCAATAACTCACGGAGACAAACCCCATAAAAACGGTTAGGCGAATTTCCCAGATAAATCAGATTTCAGATCAATTTTGAAACCCCTCATAAATACCATTTTACAGAGTAATCAACATTAACTGATATTTATACATATCGTAAATATTTGTTTTTCGTTATACCTAACTGTCCACCAGAACAATGAGCCCAAGCCCGTATTCAAGCGTCAAGGCCCGGCTGAAGGCCCATCATTTTGTCCGGAAGAGGGTATAAATGTCATTTTAAGAGAAGTCAACATTAATGGTTCTTTTGTAATTAAAGAAAAACATTAATGGATATTTATAAGGTAGCGACAAATCTGTAGATCAGCTTCACATGGTTCTCAATCGTATTATGCTCCTTCTCCGCAACTTCCTATCGTCTCCATCCCTCACCATTTTTTCTTGTACAAATGTTACCCTCAGGAACTTGTTTATTTTTATAATTGAACATCAAGGAAACTCTTAATTCAAATTCGTGGCAAATTGATTTTTTTTCAGCCTAATCGCATATCATTGTTCAAGCTACTAAAAATAATATTAATTTAATTCTTTTCTTTAAAAAAATAATGAAAGATCAGACAATTTTTTTCTATTCATGTTGTCTTATGATATTTTGAGTAATTCTTTCCTTAGTCGACGCAGCCTCTTTTGCTCTACTAGGGTTTAGAGGGGTTTTGTGAGTTTCGTCGCGGTTCATGGAGTTTTCGAGCGAGATAGAGGGCGGGGAGAGCGGCTGCAACGGCGGGGTGCACTGGGGGCCTCGCCTGCCGGAGCAGGATGACCGGGACGTGCCTCATGCCGACCGGGATGGGTCTCACGGGCCTGGTGGGGTGGAGCCGACGGAGGAGACGGTGGGTACCCAGATCTCGTGGTCGGAGGAGGAGCCGGAGCGGGAGGATAACCTGGCGATCTCGGAGGGGTGATGACGGAGCAGGTTGAGGGGACGTCGGTGATGTGTTTCTCGGCCCGTCCCGAGGAAGAAGAAGGATGGGTGGTGGGAGGTCGGGTCCGATCAGGGGCGACTGGCCTCCACCGTACGTCGGCGAGAGGGCTGAGGCCTCGGCGTCTGGGTAGTGGGGCAGGACGACGGGAGTGACTCGGGATGCCGGTGGTAGTGGACTGGCTCTCGCGTTGCCGGCGAACAAGGGAGATGGGCTCAACCCGATCCCAATCTCATCGAGCTCGGAGATCACGCCGGAGGAGACGCTGGAGGCGGTTGCTTGGCGACGAAGAAAGGGGAAGGAGTTGGCGGCGCCGGATGCTGCTAGGGTTTCAGTGGTTCGGGCCGGGGAGGAAGTGGGCCTGGGCCAGGGCTTTATAGGGGATGTCTGACGGGCTGGAGCAATACCTCAAGCTTGCCTGGGTCACTATCTGGGCTGGACTCGGGGAGGAGATGGGGACATAGCCCGGTGGGCTGCTCGTTACGGGTCGGTCGGGATCCGGCGGACGGGTCGGGTGGACAGCGGACCGGAACGGGGACGCGGGTCGGAGCGATGCCCGGGTCGGGACAGGGTTATGGGTACGATCCGAACCCGCCGGTTCGAGTGGCCCAATCGAGTCAGGGGGATCCGAAGCATATGGGCATTCCACCGTACAGAGTTTGGGGTTCTCAGGGGGAACAGGTCGGAGCATTGGACTCCCAAATGGGCGCGGTGATGATTAAGGAGGTAGTTGTGCCAGTCCAAGAGGTCACTAGCCGTGGGAATTCGTATAGATTCACGTTGGCAGCCAAAGTCCTGACTACCAGGAAGATCTTCTGGAAGTCACTGGTGGCGCGAATGGAGGATGTCTGGGGAATAAAGGTCGAGGCCAAACCCCTGGAAGGAGGTCTGGTCGCCTTTTTCTTTTGGTCATCTAAGGAAAGGGAAAAAGGTTCTGATGGGTGAACCATGGTCCTTTTGAGATTCCCTGGTCCTGTTTACGTACATGAGGGCCCACATGTAGGTTAAGGACCTGCAATTCCACCATTTCTCGGTCTGGGCGCGGGTGTCAAATTTACCAGTAGGGGCTTGGACGAGAGATGTGAGATTCAGAGTAGGCAACACGCTGGGAGTCTGTCAAGGCGTGGATGTGGACAAGGATGGCCTCTGTTGGGGAGATTTTATAAAGGTCAGAATCAGGGCGGATATCCGAGTCCCTCTGTATAGTCAGCTCTGGTTCCGTATGTCCGCCTCTCAGGTAAGAACGCGTCTAGATATTTCGTATGAACACTTACCTGAGCACTATTTTTGGTGTTGATGTGCGGTCCACCTCTTCCCGGTCTATCCGGTTGTTGGGGGAGTTCGGGGGTCCTCCCTGAAGGCACCAGGGGCCCCGAGGTCAGCGATAGAGAAAGCGAAACATGGAAATGTCGTTCCAGGGACGAACTGGACTTACTTAGGGAGTCGGAAAAAGGAGGCCACTCTAAGGGGGTACCAAGGACACCACCAAAGTAGGAAGGAACAGGGTGGTGGGGACATCAAGAAGCGGGGGAGGATGAGGGGCCGGTGGGCTGGTTAATACGGGATCCGACGCCATCATTATTTTGGAATAAGAGGGAAATGAGGGAGGAGGATCCTGAGGAGGACGAAGAATCTGCGGCGTCGAATGGGGCGTCATCTGCAGTGGCAAAGGGCTTCAAGCACCCTCGCCTCCAAGAATGAGTATGGAAGGGGTCAGGGAAGGTTTGGTCGGCTGTACCTTTTCCCTGGTGTATAGGTGGCATTGGTACCACCAACAGTTGATGAGTTACTTCTCTACCACTTCGGAGTCAGCAATCTCGCGTTCAGGAGCCCTACCATTATCAGTCAAGGGAGGACGACGCACGCTGATTTACCAGGGGAGTAATTGGTCCACCACTGCTTGTTTATCCTCTGATTTGCTCGATCAGTTTCTTATGGTTGGAGTATACTGTATCGGTGTCCCTGGATGCTACCGCAGTCCCGCCCCCCCGACCGCCATTATGTCTAAGAGCAAAATTTACTTTTCTGCACTTGTCTTTCCAATTCTGTTAGTTTGGTTTATGTATGGTGATTCCTACATTCGTGGGCACCAGATTGCTTTAAATTAATAATATCATCGTTTCTCTAAAAAATATATGATATTTTGAGTAATCTATTAATCATTAACCATGATATGACAGCGAATAAAAAAATTATGAGAAATTATGTATTTTTGTACTATTACCAATGAATTAATTTTATACAATCGATATCTCCTAACCATTTTACGTCCTTAAATCAATCACCACAATATTTTTGTTACAATTTTTTTGAAGTGGGGTCTTAAATCACAAAACACGTATATATATGAAAGTTGTAAATTTTTAGACAAGTATAATGTAAAAATCAAAGATATAATTTAAATAAAAAAAATTAAAGTCACAAGACTAATCTCCGTCATTTGCAAACAAAAAATGTTTAGATATTTTATTTGTGGAAAAAAAAAACAATTTACACGTACATTTTGTAAAATATGCGTAATTTATCGCTAGTTATTTTTTTTTTTGAGAAGAACATGTACCATTATTACTGGAAAAGGAAATAGGATGATGAGCACATAACTGTACTCATCGTACAAGATAGACTCCAACTACAGAACATAAAACAATAACATAAATCTAAAAGATGCTCGATGCATAGGGGCGGTTGAAGGGGAAATCTGCGGTAGCATCCAGGGAAGCCATGGATACCGATACAGCATACTTCTACCAAATGGCACTGGGCGAGCAAGCCGAGTGAAAAAGGATTCCGATTGGACATAAATCGACTCTGAGGTTCGCTCCAGTAGAATACTGAGTCCTTAGAGTGACGTCCCGGACAGCCCTGTAACCAGGAGCTGAAGTGGCTCAGATGGACTTTGCATTCTCCCAAGGAACCAGCAGACGTCGTCCCCCTCGGATGATAATGAGGGCCTTTAAAAACGTATAATTGGTGGTTCCCGATTTGATTGGAGAGTGCCGTGCCGATACTTGGTGGAATCGATGCCACCCAACATCCAATGAGGCGGTATTACCGGCAAACCCCCACTGGACCCCGAAGGACTCATTGATCTAGGCGAGGGAGCGTTTCACCCCTCGCCGTTTGTGGTGTTCCTCCATTTCCCGGACCCCGGTCTTGACCCGAAACCCGACCCCAAACCCTGCCCATGTCCACTCCGTGACCCAGGGTGCACTCAACATGGGTCCGCCCAAACCCGACCGATCCAACCCGAACCAAACCAGGTTCCTCCTCCACCCATACTGGGTCCGACCCGGCCCGTCCAACCCGGCTCGGCCCGTAACCAGAGCCCATCTCAGCCCAAGACCACCGAACCCTCGTTTCCCTTGCCTGCAGCGCCGTCAACCCTCCTCTCGGAACCCTAGCCAACGCCGGCTTCTTCTCTAGCGCCACCATCTTCTCCTTCCGGCTGCCGGACTCCGTCATGGCCCAAGAAAGTGTGCTCGGAACCCTAGCCTCTCGAACCTCTTTCCCCTGCAGCGCCACCACCTTCTCCCTTCGACCGCCAGACTCAGACTTCGCAACCACCACACGCGACGACAGCATCGGCGGAGGCCATGGTTCACGTACCACCCGCTCCCACGCCGTCAACTCCATTAGAGACGCCATCCAAGCCCCACCTCGCGACCTCAGCGCCGCCGCCTATACTTTCCGATCGTCTGCACACAATGAGAATGGTTGCCCCGAAAGAGCTTTCTCCGGCTCCGATCCCATCACAACCAGACCAAGAGGATTGTTTTGCTCATCCTCATGGTCTGCCACGCCTCCACCTTTGTCTCTTGGGCACATCGTTGAAGAAGATGAGAGGTTGAATCGCAGAAAGGCAAGCCTCAAACCCTAGGGTTTAGAGAACTCGGCTCTGCATATCTGAATGTTATCGCTAGTTTTTATGATTAACGCTAATACGATACATAACTGTGCAGTGGAATACTTTAATTTTTTTATTTGATTAAATTATTGACAGAATTTGATACCCATTTTTATGTAAAATATATCATTTTGAATATAAATACAAATAGCTTTTTTATTACAATATTTATTTAGAAAGGCCCAATATAAATAATGGGGGTGTCCACGAAAGAGGCCCACTAAAAAGGAAAAACCAGATCTGAGGAACCAGATGGCGAGATCGCAATGGTAGGCGTATAATTGTCCAGTTATAGCACAGTTCAGGGAACAGATTCAAAGCGTTGGATCCACTCTCTCTTCCCTCCCAGGATCATCATCTCCATCAGGTCAGGTCCGTGAAGCACTCGTCTCTCTCCTTATATCTCCCAACTGCTCCTGCATTTCCTTGGTCCAAACCCAACCCTAACACTCCTCCGATCTCTCCCCGCTTCACTCAATTCCTGGATTTGTTTCTTCAGATCCCGAAATCATGCCGTCCGTCTACGGAGCTCGATTGACGACGTTCGAAGACGCCGAGAAGGAGAGCGAGTACGGCTACGTTCGCAAGGTCTTCAATCCGTTCTCTCTCGATTTTGTTTTTGTAATTTTCATTTTCCTTTTCTCAACCAGCTGAAATTGAACTCACTGGATTGGTTTTCAAGTTTGTTTCGTGGCTGCAAATGATTTGATTTGATTTTATAACTTGTAATCGTGATCTGTTCAATCAGGCCTTTGGATTCATGATCTGTTGATTATTGAGCGGTTGTAAATCATGTTGCTTCATTGTTGTGGTGTGTGTTCGGTTAATCTTGGTTTAATTTATATGAGGCTCTCTTCATTTTTGAGTGATTTGGCTATAGTAAATAATTTTTTATTCAATTTTGTAAGATTAGGCAGGCATGGAGCTGAATTTTGTGGTAATTAATTGGATTCACTTGTTACTTTTCCTCGCAAATGATTGATCACCTTAGTTGTAAATGAATCGATGTTGAATTCTGACTCCTTTACCCAGTGATCATCTGATCTGACTATTGTCATTGAATATACCAATATGTGTTTTCAAAATTACAGATTTTTGTTTTCAGCAAATTTTATTTGGTTAGATTAAATCTTATTTTTACTCCCAAAAGTTGATTGTATGAGCAGATCAACTGTACAATGAAGTTGCTGATTTAAGAATATTTTGGTTGGTGTTGTCATGAAGTTCTAAATAGTTACGTCTTTCTCCGTATCCTTACTGACTTGAATAGTGTAGTGTATCTGTATCCTTTCCGTTGGTACTTATGAATATGAATATACAGGTATCAGGGCCTGTGGTCATTGCAGATGGCATGGCTGGAGCTGCTATGTACGAACTGGTCCGTGTTGGATATGACAATTTGATTGGTGAAATCATTCGTCTGGAGGGAGATTCTGCCACAATTCAAGGTTATTTTCCTTTCATTTAATCTTTATCATATCTCGCATTTGAAGGAATGTACTATTCAAGTTTCTTGCAATCTCTTCAACTCCTTTTCTCTTTCTAAAGGGAACGTTTCTCCCTCCCTCTCTCTCTCTCTCTCTCTCTCTCTCTGTATAGCTATGTCTTAACTTATCAACGAGGGAAATCATATTAATTTAGAAGTTTGTATTTTTCTTTCTTTCAGTGTATGAAGAAACAGCTGGGTTGATGGTGAATGACCCCGTGTTAAGGACACATAAGGTGATACTATTTACTTTCTTTTGACTAGATTGTACAGTAACCTAATAGGCTTACAAGTTGTACTTTGACTTTGCAGCCTCTGTCCGTAGAGTTGGGACCTGGAATATTGGGGAATATCTTTGATGGTATTCAGGTTAGCTTGAATGCATAATACATTTCTTTACTTCTATTCATGCGTTGGACCAACTTTACCTTCTAATGTTTAACTGCTATATGTTTCTCTTTTTGTTGGATCTGGAACAGAGGCCTTTGAAGACTATTGCAAAGCGATCTGGGGATGTCTATATTCCTCGTGGTGTCTCCGTTCCAGCCCTCGACAAGGACATTCTTTGGGAGTTTCAGCCAAAGAAAATTGGTAATCAACAGAATCAATTTTAGGTATCTCGAGTCAATAACAAATTATTGATTTTGATGTTTGATTCTGCTCTTTGCTGCTGTCAGGTGAGGGTGACCTGCTAACGGGTGGAGACTTGTATGCCGTAAGTTCTCTATCATGGAACCTTAGTCTGTATAAACTCATGTAAATAATTTGGTTCCACTTACTATGTCTAATTATATTCTTTTGGATAGTTTCATCTAAGTTTGTCGTTTGATATTTTGTCTGCAGACTGTACATGAGAACAGTCTAATGGAGCATCGGGTTGCACTTCCTCCTGATGCTATGGGAAAAATCACATACATTGCACCTGCTGGTCAATATTCACTGAAGGTTCATATGATTTCACTTATTTGTTATTCATTTTGGTTAGCTTATCCAATGCAATGCCATAGTTGAACTATATTTTTGGCACCATCATGGATTTGGGCGGTTGTAGCTGTATAATTTTAATATATTTTAACAATTATCCGATACTAGGTTGAGATACCCAAGTCTGCTGCAATCAATTCCATCCTCATATGAATAGTTGAGATTTTTTTTGAAGCCATGCAAAGACCATTTAAAAGTTGTACTTCCACATTGTTTTGAAGACTTTGTTCACCCACTGTTTCTGTATGTATTTTCAGGATACTGTTCTTGAGCTTGAGTTTCAAGGTGTCAAAAAGCAATTTACCATGCTTCAGGTTTCTATTACTTCCCTGGATGGTTATCTTATCCGTGTTTTAAATGGGTATCTATACATATGTGCTATAAAGGGAAAAATCTTTAAATAGTGTGATTTACTCATTTACAGACTTGGCCTGTACGTACCCCAAGGCCTGTTGCTTCAAAGCTTGCTGCTGATACCCCTCTGCTTACTGGGCAGGTAATTATCATATGACCTATTCACATTGGTTAAATCGTCTTTATAGTTTTATTTTTGATAAACACGTCTCACTTCCTGGTTATCGTGTTTCATTTCAGCGTGTCCTTGATGCTCTATTCCCCTCAGTTCTTGGCGGGACTTGTGCCATACCTGGTGCTTTTGGTTGTGGGAAAACTGTCATTAGTCAAGCTCTTTCTAAGGTTAACTAGTGGTTTCTTAAGTTGGATTCACATTGTTATATATATATATATATGACATGTCATGTATAACAGTTTTTATTTGCATCTGCAGTACTCCAATTCTGACACTGTTGTTTATGTTGGTTGTGGAGAACGAGGAAATGAAATGGCTGAAGTATGCTTTCTATCAATTTTACTGTTAATATTTACTTTAATCGTCCCTTTGTTTTGTTAATCTTCAACAACCAACTTTTCAGGTTCTTATGGACTTCCCTCAATTAACAATGACATTACCTGATGGCCGGGAGGAATCAGTTATGAAACGAACAACACTCGTAGCCAACACTTCTAACATGCCTGTGGCTGCTCGTGAGGCTTCGATTTATACAGGTAAACCTGCCTGTGTTCTCTGTCAAGATGGATAGGCTTACCTTGTTAGTTATCTGCTCGTCATCTCTCGAAGTCTTCATAAACCCACACAACACATGCTCTACTCACTTATTTGCTTTTATCAGATTCTCTAGTGCCAGTAAATTTGTTGCGAGACAGATTAAGTTGATAGTTTGTTGTCACGTGAATGTGGATTATCAGGTATCACTATTGCCGAGTACTTCAGAGATATGGGCTACAACGTTAGTATGATGGCAGATTCAACATCTCGCTGGGCAGAAGCACTGCGTGAAATCTCTGGGCGGCTGGTAATTTCCATTTAAATAGTTGGCTCTATATAATGTTGATCAAATATTAGTTAATACATTCTTCCATACAATGTTATGTTGCCGTATCCCCATATCAAGAGTTACTTTTGATATTTACTATTTTATGTTTCTTTCATTCTGACACTCTACGCTCTTGATTCTTATCCAGGCTGAAATGCCTGCAGATAGTGGATATCCAGCTTATCTGGCAGCTCGTTTAGCATCATTTTATGAACGTGCTGGTAAAGTAAAATGTCTCGGTGGACCAGAACGTAATGGTAGTGTCACTATTGTTGGTGCTGTTTCTCCTCCTGGAGGAGATTTTTCAGATCCCGTCACTTCTGCAACCCTTAGCATCGTCCAGGTAATTTACATTTGGCCAAAACAAGTGTGACAATGCTTATTATTAGTTGTAGTCGGAGACAAGTGTATCTAGTTTCCATATTTACACTCCTTCCACCATTTTGTACATCAATTTCTAGTCCCACATGTTCTCAAACTTCTAATATACTTATTAATCGTATGATCAAAGCCCTTATGTTGATACGGTTGGGTGTTAAGTTTTCTGGACAAACAAATGTAACTTCAATATCTCTTGTCAATTTCAATTAATTTGTCTGGCGTGATTTTTTTCAGGTCTTCTGGGGTTTGGACAAGAAACTTGCTCAAAGGAAACATTTTCCATCTGTAAACTGGCTCATTTCCTACTCGAAGTACTCAACGGTTTGTTTTCTACTGTTCCTTTACCTTCTGGGATTTGTATTTTTTGCTGTGACCTATTTAGTATATGAATACTTCTGTTTTCAGGCGTTGGAGTCTTTCTATGAGCAATTCGATCCAGACTTTATCAGCATTAGAACAAAGGCTCGTGAGGTTCTGCAAAGAGAAGATGATTTGAATGAAATTGTCCAGGTATGTTTTATCCTTTGGTCGTGTTTTGCTGTGAGCACAGTGACACGTTAGAGAGAAAGCTATTATGCCTTACTGTTCCAAAATATCATTTATATAGCATTATGTTTATGGGTCTGTCTCTATGATTATTATTATTTGCCTGTCGCTGAAACATCGTCATCATTTGGATTTCTACAGCTTGTTGGAAAGGATGCTTTGGCTGAGGGAGATAAGATTACCCTTGAGACTGCCAAGCTTCTAAGGGAGGACTATCTTGCTCAGAATGCATTTACACCGTAAGTCTAAACTTTAAACCCAAGCAAATAATTTGCATAAATTATTTAGGGATAATTGCAAAAATTTGCGGTGCACTATGCACGTTTTGCAAATACTACAGGTGAACTCGTTTTTTTGTTGTTGCAAAAAAAGCCCCAACTATTTTCCGTCTGCAAATCCACTAACGTTTGTTTTTTTTTTGCAAAATGTCGAAAGTAACCATGCAAAAGTGTATACATAAGGGTTCCAAATTGCAAAGTGCATACATAAGGGTTACAAATTGTAAAACTGTCATTTCCATTTTTTTTTATTGAAGTCACATGACTAATTTCGTTAAAGATAACGGATTTGCTGACGGAAAGTAGTTGAGGGATGTTTTTTGCAACAACAAAAAAATCACCGCCATATTTACAAAACACACCGCAAGTTTTTGCAATTATAGTATTATATCACAGGTAGTATTGGCAAAACGTGCATAGTTTACCTCAAGTTTTTGCAATCATCCCAATTATTTATTGTTGCTGCATGATTTTGTATTCACTTGTTATTTCTCGCTGCTCGTGACAGATACGACAAATTCTGTCCATTCTACAAGTCTGTTTGGATGATGCGCAATATCATTCATTTCTATAATTTAGCCAACCAGGTAGGCTACATTATCTCCTTGTGTTCCTCCTTGGGTTTTTGTTTTTCTTAGTTCACGTATAATAGAGGTTTAAAATGGTGCAGGCAGTGGAGAGAGGAGCTGGTATGGATGGTCAGAAGATATCATACACCCTTATCAAGCATCGGTTGGGAGATCTCTTTTACCGTTTAGTGTAAGTAACTATTTTAATCAAATATCTCTCTCTCTCTCTCTCTCTATATATATATATATATATATGAAAAACTTTCAAAAATGTACCCTAAGGTATTCACTTTTTGCAAGTTTTACCCCTCTTCTTTGATAACTGCAAAAAGGTGCTTTGAACTGGCCTCTTTATTGCATTTTGTTTGAACATGACAATTTCACCCTTTAAAAAACAATAAGTAAAAAATAAAAATATTAGAATTTTCATTTCCTTGCATTTTCTTCTCTTTGTATGTTCAAAGAGGAAGAAAATTAAGGGAGGTGAAAATATTAGATTGTGTATTTATTTATTTTATCATTTTAAAAAAATCAAGGGTAAAATTGTCATTTCCAAACAAATTTACACAAAATGCAACAAAAAATGAGTTCAGGATGCTTTTCGCAATTATTAAAGTAGAGGGCTACAACCGGCAGAAGGTGAATACCTCAAGGCACTTCTTTGTAATTATCCCTAAAAAAACTAGAGGAATTGGTAATCGGCATAAAGTTGTTAATCTGGTGATTCATCGTCATTACAGGTCTCAGAAATTTGAAGATCCAGCAGAAGGAGAAGATGCCCTGAAGGCAAAATTCGGCAAGCTGCATGATGACCTCACTGCTGGTTTCCGTGCCCTAGAGGACGAGACTCGGTGATCTTTTGAGTTTTGTCGAGATTTATATGTTTCCGGATGTATAAGAATCAGGCGCTGGTGGTAGGATGCACATTGCAGTGCTTGTTCGGTATTTTAGTTGGGACTGTGATAGCCTAAAGATATTTACATTTCAGTTCTTTTTTTGTTGACAATAAGAGAATCGAACGCATTCCTTATTTATGTATTTATTCATTCAATAAGGTGTGATGCATTGTGTTCATTGCTTGAGATTAAACCTCATATGTCAGGTTTGATTTACAAAGATAAATGCTATTTTCGTATTTGCCTAGTAGCCCCTGGTCATGGGGTGGGCTTTGAAGAAAGTTAGGTCCAATAAACAGGTTTGGCCGGCCCATTATTGGGTTTGAAAATTTACAATGTAATGCACCGGAACACACGTACACAAGAAATACTAAATTCACAAACTCAATTTTTTTTAATTGGTTTTAGAGCATTTCATTAATAGTGTTGATGAGAAGTGCTCGCTCTCCTTCTTTTCTCTTATAGGGTATGTAGTGATGAACAACGTGGGGTGGCGATTCTCAATGGCTAGACCGGTGGTTCATTCACCGGTACTCCCAGTAGATCTCCTCCACCTTTTTTGGTGGCTGGTCCGATTGGATTAACGTTAGCGATAGAGATAGGTATAGTTTTTTCGACGCATACAAAAGAGGGTGCTTCCTCTGTGATGGCGATTACGAGCAATAGGGAGGAATTCTAGAGAGCATGTGAGGGATTATCGGGCGAACATCGGCTAGGGGCCCTCACCCACCACTGGCACGAGCGGTGGGCGTCTACCCGACCCATTCGCCTCGTCATGTCGTGCCAACAGAGGCGACGTTAGGCCCTCCAGAGCTGAGTGTGCATAGCGGCAGGTGTATCGGATTGGGGCTGCTAAGGAAATAGTGGGGCTCGGTCACGGATGATGAAGGCATGGAGGTCGGGGATGAAACCAGTGTTATGGACCTATCCTCAGAACCCGTAGAGAGAAACTTTCCGGGAGAAGCTCGGCCAGTGGTACCTTCATCGGGCTTGGTGGGGCGTTAGCGGCGGAGGACTGGCCCGATTGGTCTTAGGGCTCCGATTGCCCATGGGGAGCCTCGAGCTCATGGTGGTCTGGGTCATGGCGGTG
Source organism: Erodium maritimum (assembly GCA_963921825.1). Taxonomy (NCBI): domain Eukaryota; kingdom Viridiplantae; phylum Streptophyta; class Magnoliopsida; order Geraniales; family Geraniaceae; genus Erodium; species Erodium maritimum. Next base: position 69,198,541 of record OY997595.1, on the reverse strand, counting down.
CACTGTGGGACGTTCAGGGTATGAGTCTGCACCGAGAGACAGGGTGCCCGCATATAAGCAGGTGTAGACGATATTGGGGCCCATATGGGGGCCTCGCCATTCGAGAGGTAGTGGTACCCCTGACAAAGCTATGCGGCCAAGGCTTGAACTTCGCCTACATCGTGGTTGCCCGGGTGATGACTACCTTAACGTTCTTCTAGCAATCACTAGTCGACTGGCTCGCGGAGCTGTGACACTTTTTGTACGTGGTACTGAAGGACGGTGTGGTGGGCTTTTTCCAGTCAACAAATGAGGGAACTCGGTTGCTAGAGGGGGAGCTTTGGGCTTTTTGACGTTCATTGGTGTTGTTTGCAAACCTCCATCCACAAACACGTCCCCACGCTATTATCTTTACCCACTTCTCGGTCTGGGTCTGCATCTTCAATCTCTCGAGGGTCGGGTTTCAGTTGGGGAGTGTTCTCGATACCTGCCTAGCGGTGGACGACAACACGGATGACATGATCTAGGGAACTTCATGCGAGTCCGGGTACGATTTGATGTGACTCTCGCTCTAGAGTCAATAATGGTTCCGAATTTCGGAATCAAAGGTACAAACAATTCTTCACATCTCCTATGAGCGTCTGCCAGACCATTGTTTCGGATGTAGATGTGTCAGGCACATGGCCTTGGGGATAAGGGCATCTGCCTCCGTTCCCCCTGACCCGAGTTCGATAGGGTCTCGTGTTCGTCATGGTCAGGTGACAACGAGGAAAAAACTAGTCTTACTTGAGAAGTGCATCATGTCGTCAGGTCCTGAATTATGCTCTGGTGGCACTAAGACCAGGCAACCGGAATGGGAGAGGAAAGATGGTCAAGGAGGAGGCTGACTACAAACTGACTCCGCTGTTCGAGCCAAGTCTTTTCCCATTATAAGTGATTATTCGTCTCGGGGCCCGGATCACGAGTCAAGTCTTTTACTGTCATGGGAGCCTATCTAGACGTCCCGGGTGACTCCACATTGCGAGGAAGAGGCCCTTTGACACGCTTGCACCAACCTAGAGGCTAGTCCCATTCCTTTCCGAGGAGCTGTGCGGAAGAGCTACCGAGACACATCTGTGAGCTAGCTATGTCTTCCCTCCCGACGGGTAGCGGGGCCCTGATCACGAGTCAAGTCTTTTACTGTCATGGGAGCTTATCTAGACGTCCCAGGTGACTCCACATTGCGAGGAAGAGGCCCTTTGACACGCTTGCACCAACATAGAGGCTACTCCCATTCTTTTCCGAGGAGTTGTGCGGAAGAGCTACCGAGACACATCTGTGAGCTAGCTATGTCTTCCCTCCCGACGGGTAGCGGAGAGTCTAAGGGCTTGACACGCTCCGAATGGGGGGGGGGGGGGGGGGGGGGTGGGGTGGGGTGGCAGCAACCACTCTCGCCTCGCCCAATGAGAAGATCGTGGTCTAGTATAGGGTTTGTCGATAATACCGTTTCACTAGATGTATGGTGGAAGTGGTACCACCAATATTGGTAAGATACTCTTCTACTATCTCAGGAACGAGCATTCTCGTGTTCATTGAGCCCTACACTATCAATCAAGGGAGGACGACACACGCTGGATCCTTTGAAGAGTACGTAGTCTGCGTCGACGTCAACCTTCCGCAAATGGGTCTGCTATGTCCTAAATAATCATTGGGAGTCACTGTACCGGTGTCTTTGAACACTATTACAACATCCCCTTCGAGCACACCCAATAACTTAATTTACATCATGACTTAGACCGTCGATCCCTTAATTCAACCCTACCTCGCTTCTGTCATTTCCTTTCTGCTTATCCTCTCCTTCACCGTGAGATTGAAGAATAGAAGCTGAAAAGGGGAAGGAGAACTGCATCAACAATGCAAAATCTGATGCTGACTTCGGGATAGAGGCTGGACTGACAACCCATGGGTTTTGGCATCGACTGCAACTCCTATAATTCTTTACTTAACTTCTATAGGTAAGATATTATTTCACTAATTCTATAGCCTACCTTTTCTAACAACATTTCTAAATAACTGATAATATATATGCATTAGCATCCCAATACAGAATAGTGTCCATGAAGATTTGAATATATCATAAAACATAAACCATTTTTTGTCCCCAAACAAACAAAATGCACATGGGATAGTAGAGCAATTTATAGTGATGAAGGCATGGATCTTCTGAACTTCAAAGTCACAGCATAATCAGCCAGGGCCAACTTTGGGAATGTCGTAATGCTCGCTCATATTTGCAAGATACTGATTGAAGTCTTGAATCCTGTCTCTGTGCGATTTGTTAGCTGTCTTGGCCAATCTGTGGACATCAATCCTCTCCCTCTGCTCAATATAGCGCCTCTCTGCAGGAGTCAGTTGATGTTCACAGGGAGCAGCGTTTCCTTCCTCAATCGATTTGTCGGCATTGCTTACATCATCTTCAATAGGATCTGTTGAAAGTTCTGTAAATCCACCTTCACCTTCACCAAATACCGAAGTCAATGGTGCATCAAAACAGTCAAGGTGTGGGATAATAGAACAAAGTGAGATTACTCCATCCAACAGAATGGTAGTACTTATTATACTTAAGGAAGACCCGAAACAGTGAAAGCAGCAATTGAGAGAAATAACATCACATTGTACCAACTATAAACAAATTAATTGTATCCGGATTCCCAATACAGTAAATAGCACATTGTACCAACTAAAATGGTAGCATTTCCACGCCATGTATCAGTACTCAAGGTTGTAAAAAACACTATGCGTTAGTTGGGCGGAAAGGGCCCCAAGGTGCTAGTCAGGGATTAATCAGATTTGCTTTATTTTTTTCTATTTTGTTAATAAACTATTGTATATGTGCAATTAAAATTTAAAATTCTTTGTTAGGAGAGAACTCACAATTAGGAAGACTTGAACGTTAGGAGGAGAGCCTAAATTTGATAAAAATTTAGATATTTTTCCATTTGTTTAATTTGTTTTTAAATAATCACAAAATGACAAAAATATCCACCAAGGCGCTTCACCTGCCTAGACCTGCCCGACTTGAGAAAATCAAGTGGGCGTTGTAAAATTCAGCGCCTAGGCGGTCTAGGCCGCTTTTTACAACACAGTTAGTACTTGAGAAGGGCATTACAAACAACAAGACCTATAGTTATGATATCTGAACTACGAGGCCACTGATGTATGTGGATCCAAGGTCTTAATTGATTAGCATAAGTGCCTAGGCAATCACGACACTACTATATCTCCATTATCTATAAGAATGTGCATATTGTAACTATGCTATCAACCCAAAGACTTTCTTCAACCAACAAATTCAACCCAAACGACATCGAACTCAGGGTGCATGCAAGGAAGGTAAAGTAAATCAAAAGAAAAAAAACGGAACACATGCACGTTTAATTTGATTACTAAGTAAAGAGGTAACAATGGAAGCAGAAACTCTCATTTCTCCACATGATTGACTAATTCTCAACTCCAGCAAAAGCTTAGTTAGGAATATGACCAAATAAGTAGCAAAGACATGAATCTATTCAATTGAATGCATGCACAAGTCATTGTTAACGCCTCCAGCAAAAGCTTAGTTTAAAATATGAGTAAATAAGCTGTGAAGACAAGAATCAATTCAATTGAATGCATGCACAAATGATTGTTACCAGCTGCAGAAAGCTCGGTTTCAGTGATCTCAGAAATCTGCTCAAATTGTTTCTTATTCTGTTTCTTTTTCTTCTTCTTCTTCAAGCCAGCAGCCTTGACATCCAGTGCTTTCCCCTTCAGCTTTAGCTTCCCACCAACAACGTTCTCATAGGCCGACATTGCTATATTTCAAGGATCATGGGGAAAAAAAACTTCAAAATGAGCACACGATTCATAATCCAACGCAAAACCGCAGAAGAACAAAATCAAAATCATTTCGAAAAGCATAGAATAGTTGAAATTCGGATTGGTTCTTGCTCAGAAGCATAATTATGAGACGAAAAGGTAACACAACAGATGAGAAATCAGATAAATCAGCCATTCCATGGTTATAATTACTGGTCGTGATTGGATTAAGGAACCGAACACGAAATTGAAAGACCTGAGATTCAGAAAAGAGCATAAGCTGAAAATGTTGTTACCTGGCGCTTCAAATCCTTCTTCGTCTTGACTCAGGCGAAAATTAACATGGATTTTCAGTTCAATTAAGATCAACCCAGATCTAGGGTTTACTCGAGAAGACAGGGAGGGAGAGAACGAAGAACCAAACCATCGAAGCCGCGCTAGAATTGGGTTAGTTATAATAAAGGAGGTCGCAGATAATTTACCAGTTAGCCCTTAGACAATCTCCAATGATTTAATGGTTCTAGTGTTAGGGGGTGTGTTTTTGACTTTCTGATATGGCTTCTCCAATGGTTTGACACTAATAGTGTCAAGGAATTAATTGCTTTCAAGCAAAATAGTATTTCTCTCTCCTCTAAATTACCCCTAATAGGGGTCCCCTACTACGACGTCGGGTCGTTGCAGGATTCTGCAACGACACCTTGACACGCCGCCCTTGACACGACCAGCCATGCCAACTAGTCGTGTCAGCGCCTGCAACGCCTCCCTGACACGACCCGATGGAGGTGCTATTAGAGCATTCGAAGGCGCGGACGAAAAAGAGAGTTGAATATGACGTTGAAGAGGCTGAAACAGGTACAAAAACCTATTGGCGGAAACACACGGCATCAAGATAACCACCGACGTTTTCAACCGGCATATAGATAAATATGAGAGAATACTTTATCGTCAACGTTTTCAGCCTCTTGGATTGTAAATGAGATTCTATTTTTTCATCATATAGAATTTTATTAGAACTGAGAAACGGTTACATAAACAAGCATATCATACTACTGCAAGAAAAAAACGACATGAAGATAAGAAACAAAAGGATGAAGCGTGAGTCTTGATCTGTAGGTGCTAGACACGAATCTTATAACATAATATCCGGTTAATCTAAAGATGAAGGTGCGATGGGCATAGTCCGCCAAGATGGTTATTCAGTAGGAACGCAGGAGACTCATTTTCTTACTTAACCTAAAGATATCCATACGGGAATGAGTATTCAGAGAGAACACCAGGACGTGAGGGAACCCTAATGTCGGGTGTACACCGATCTTGGTAGGGCGTGGTATGCGGTTTCAAACATACCATGTTACACAGTAGTCGACTCATTTTGCTTGGCTAGAATGTAAGGAAGTTCTCGCCTAGTCATGGTTGGTGCCGTGTTTTTTTGTGGCTGATACTATATATGGCGTCCTCGGTCCCGAGTATCCCTATGGCCACGGGGTACCAGAGGGGGCCTTGTCTTCCTGCATTAAGTTACGGTCACGAGGTACCAAATGGGTCCAAAATCGCCCGGACCTTAGTAGGTGGCGGCTATGGTGATGTGTGCGTTGGAAATGCGGGCGGGAAGGGTGATCCAATTCTCCTATTATGGTGGACGCAGTCGTAGGACCGATCACTTGTTCTATTTTGTTAGGTAAGCCTCTAATTACCGATTTGCAGAGATATGGTTGCATCCCTTTAGAGTATTAACGTCTCGACCGGCCTCATATTGCGCTACGAACTAGGGGTGGTTGTTCCTCTCGTGTGGTGTCCGGGATGTGATGTTGTTTTCGTCCAGAACGACCTTGCTTGAAGTGCTGGCCACTTTACCTATTCACGGAGATAAAGCTCATTCACTTCATGGTATTGCCCCCTGATATCTTCATTCACCGGATTCTAGTGGAGATTCGAGACTTTTATCATACTGTTAGTGATGGAAATGGATTGAACATCGGGAGATGAGGCGTGGGCCAAGAAGGGGCGCTAATGGCGATGATACTAGTATGAGGGTGGGGGTGTTGGGTCTCGAGGTAGGGTTGGAGATGAACCAACTCGCAGCGGAAAATCAATGAAAACCAAGAGACGATTAAAACCATGAAACAACTAACAAAGAATGGATTCACAAGAGAAAAATTCAGCACTAGTTCTTACCAAAACAAGAACACCGGTTAACGGATGATTGGCTTGAGTCTCCAAGACGCCTACGTATCCACATGGGAATCAAAGCCACGTAGTTCTTCTCTTTGAGGACTCAAGAACACAAACATGGAGGTGGAAACTAGCCAAACCCGAAATGGCCATGGAAGAGGGAGAGAAAATGTGTTTCCTATTCTTGTCTTGTGTTTGTTATGTTGAAAAAAGATGACTTAAACATAACAAAACCCATACTTGTCCAATTAAAGGCATGGGACAAGTATGGTGTCAAGTAAGGTGTAAATAGGACAAAGTATGGCAAGACAAGATTGGGTTAGGTGGTGAATCACCAACACCTTAATCCTTGTCTTGCTTACTTAGTACTAATTAATCAAGACTTGATTAATTAGTTCCATAGGCCTTGGTTGCATGGGCCTTTCATGGGCCTCTTGGAACATGGCCCGTGGCCATTTCCAACGAGGTCCCGTGATTCGCTCATCGCCTCCATGCCTTCCATACCGGAAATGTCCAACATTATCCGACGCGATCAATCCCAAGACTCCAAGCCTTGTCTCGATCTATGAAGTCCTATTCACTTACGGGCACATGACCCAAAACCCAGTTTTGGTCATGTCCCGAGACAACTCCCTTTTGGCCATTCTCCATAAATGTGTCAATGAGTTTCATCCTCCGGTGTGACCCTTAGGTTTATGCATGTCAATAGATCAACGTAAAATCCCATTTTACTTGATCCTATTTAAGTGGCAACTAACGAGACTTTAGTATTGCCTGACACTACATAACGAATCGACCCTGTCGATTCTAACCTTTCCGTCGTCCCTGTCATTATCCTTTTATCTCCGATATCCTGATTGAGATAAGGCATAGAGCCGTCATCCTTATTATTCTCAATCACCGTTCCTTGATATGTGAGATGACTGAAGATATGATACCCAGTATCATGTGCATGGCCATGCTATTCTTCCAGTCACTCTCGATCAAGCGGCCGAGAACCGATATCTTTCCCATACCTTAGTATGATGGATAAATCCCTTAGCCGTCTTTCGTGTCACTCATGTAGCCCGTCCCCAAGCCAATCCTGGCCGTTATGGAAGCCCTGTTACGGACAACGTTAGGCTCAGGTCAAACTCAGTTGTTGACTACATAGCGATCACAAAGACTCCTTGGTCTAAGGATACATGACAAGCTACAACACTGAACATGTTCATGACTTAATCTATGGCACATATTCAGGGCGGGTCGTCCAATATCATGTCCCACATGATATCTATGATCAGACTCCGGAATCCAATTCCAATGACTAACAGAACGTAAGCCATAAAGAGCCATCTTTCATACTAGTCGCTTCTAGTGAAGCTTTGTTGACTAGGGACCCATCGAGTGTGATCTATCTCGATCTATGGTTCTATTCGCATGGTGGGCATAGATCAGAGCACACGTCGATATATTACTCCAACACATAAGTAATATAAAGTCGCTTTAATTTTATTGCTAACGATGATATGTACATTTGGACATTTAGGATTGAACTACGGGCACTAAGACTAACAATCTCCCACTTGCCCTAGTTCCAATCTAAACTCCAATATGTCCCCATCGACTTTACATGTCTAACATGTTCAGGCAGTGACACTGCCTTAGTCAAAGGGTTGGCTATGTTATCATCTGTTGCAATATCGGTTATCTTCACTTCACCTTAGTTCAGTATTTATCTGATGAGGTGGATACGCCGCAGTACATGTTTGGATTTGTTATACGATCTAGGCTTTTAGCTTGCGCAATGGCCCTTGTGTTGTCGCAAGATGGATTCACCGGGCTGGATGGGTTTTTAATTACACCCAGCCCTGCCATGAATTTCCAAATCCACATAGCCTCCTTAGCTGCCTCTGCAGCATCCATGTACTTGGCCTCTGTCGTAGATTCGGCAATGGTATCTTGCTTTACGCTTTCCCAGCTAAAGCTCTGCCATTCAGCGTAAACACATATCCTGATTGACTTCTAAAGTCATCTGGATTTGTCTTGGAAAACTAGCGTCTACTCATCCTTCGACGACTAGTTCAACATCATCTTTCCCCCGGGTTAGAATGATGTCTACTGGTACAACATAAGGCTTACGAGACGTCTGGTCTCATACATGTCATGGCATATATGATCGATCCTGCCCCCAGGCGCATAGGATTCTCATCATCCTTTTCAGCTCATCAGGTGTCTTAGGACACTGAGTCTTGCTGAGATGAATGCCATGACTAGTGGGTAAGAGTCCTTTCTTTGAATCGAGCATTAAGAACCTACTCAATGCCTTGTTCACATAGGTTCCCTGACTTAAATCCAAGACCCTCTTGGTGCGATCTCTACATATCTTAATCCTTAAGATATGAGAAGCATCGCCTAAGTCCTTTATTGAAAAACACTTCCTCAACCAAGCTTTAGTCTCGTGCAAGGTTGGGATGTCGTTTTCAATGAGAACCAGAAAGGTAATATTGCTCCCACTAGCCTTCTTATAAACGCAAGATTCATCCTCGTTCTTGATTAAGCCAAATCCAATTACAGCTTCATCAAAACGAAGGATCCAACTCCGAGAAGTTCGTTTCAATCCATAAATGGATTTCAACAACTTATAAATCTTTCCTTTATTCTTTGGATCGTCAAAACCTTTGGGCCGAGACATACAAACGTACTCAGTCAAATTTCCATTTAGGAAAGCGGTTTTGACATCCACTTGCCATATCTCGTAATTATAATACGCAGTTATGTCAAGAAGAATCTGGATCGATTTTGACCATAGCCACTAAGGAGAAGGTTTCCTCATAGTCAATCCATTGGATCTGCCTATAACCTTTCATCACCAGTTGAGCTTTGTAGGTCAGAGGGTTGCCATCCATGTCCATCTTCACCTTGAAGATCCATTTGCATCCGATGGTCTTCACACCATTGATGGGATCAACCGGTTCCCAGACTCGGTTGTCTGACATGGATTGCATTTCCTCCCTCATGGCTCCCAGCCATAACTCGGAGTCGGGCCCATCCACGACTTCTTGAAAGGTGGCTGGATCATCGTGATCCACCATGACTTCATTGTCACCTCCGGATACCATATATTGGAGGTGGAAGATTGATCCTTTCAAATCGCCTTGGACCTTCCGGAATTGTAACAGGAATTGGTTCTTACTCTACGACAATCTATGGCTCCTTTCTACTGGGTTGCCAATTGGTTTAGACAGATCTGTACCATCCTGAATTTCTTCGAGATGCACAGTCCTCCCAATGACGTCTTTGGAAACAAAACTCCTTTTCCATAAAGACCCCACCCCAAGCGACGAACACCATGTTCTCACTGGGATTGTAGAAATAGTATCCCCTTGTTTCTTTGGGATACCACACGAAGGTGCATATCTCAGATCTTGGTTCGAGCTTAGTCGAAACCAAATGTTTCACATAAGCCTCACAACCACAAATCTTTAGGAAGGACAAAGCGGGCATCATCCCGTACCATTTTTAAAATGGTGTCCCTTCCACACCATTTGTCGAAGCCCGATTCACTATGAATGCGGTCGTCTCTAGAGCAAAACCCCTAAAAGAGATTGGGAGATCAGTCCAACTAATCATGGAACAGACCATTGTCTAACAATGTCCGATTTCTCCGTTTGGCTACACCTTTCAACTACAGTGACCTAGGAGGAGTCCATTCCAAAAGGATCTCATTCTCTTTTAGATGATCTGATAACTCTGTGGTCAAGTATTTTCCACCTCAATCCAATCGAAGTGCCTTAATACCTTTGTCGAGCTGGTTTTCTACTTTAGTCTTAAACTCTTTGAATTTATCAAAAGCTTCAGACTTATGTCTCAGCGAATAGACATAACCATATTTACTGTAATCATCAGTAAATCTGATAAAGTAGCTAAAACCCCTCCTGGCAAGTGAACTTATTGGTCTACACACATTCGAGTGTATCAGCCCCAATAATTCACCCGCCCTTTCATCGCGATCGATAAAGGGCACTTTAGTCATTTTGCTCATCAAACAAACCTTGCACCTATCGATCGAATGGAATTCGAATGAACCTGAAAGCCCGCACTTCTGAAGTGCTGATAGGCGCTTCTTGTTTATGCGACCCAAATGACAGTACCATAACAGAGTTAGGTTTAAATCGTTGGATTTAGACCTCTTGGTATTAACGGAATATATAGAACTTGAGGCATTGTTACCCATATCTAATATGTACAATCCTCCAACCATGTCAGTACTGGTATAAAACATATCATTGCATAGAACATTGAAAACTCCATTTCCAATATTAACATTATATCCTTCCTTGTCAAACACGGATACAGATATAATATTCCTACTAAAAGTAGGTATGCAATATACATTATACAATACTAAGACAAGGCCTCTTGGCAAAGCAAGACTCATGGATCCTACAGCAGTTGCCACAACTCTGAGTTCCATTTCGTGCTTTCCAAATCTCTCCTACTTTCAGCCACCATATATTAGTGCATGTGTGAGATTCAGTCATGGTATCTAATACCCATGAATCTTTGGAAGTAGAGAGATGTAGCTCTATAGAGTTAATACCGAATGAAGGCACGATCCCACCGCCCTTCCTTAGATCATCCAGGTTTCCTGATGAAGGCGCAGTCCTACTGCCCTTCTTCAGATCATCCAGGCTATTTGATGAAGGCGCAGTCCCACTGCCCTTCTTCAGATCAGCCGTGAACTTCCTGTAATCCCGGTTCCAATGACCAGGCTGTTGGCAGTAGAAGCAGACATTCTCAGGTGTCTCATCTTTCCTGCCAAGTGCGCATGGGCCCAGCCCTTGCCACTTCCAATTCCCTTGTTGACCATCAGAATATCCTTGGATCCCAGATCCCTGAGATATTCTTCTCAGCAGTTGATGACACTTCATGTAACTCTGATATGGTCTTAGAGACAGCCTTGTCAAGGACATATTCTTTGCGTTCAGACTTGAGGACTATCCTCAAAATTCTGTACCAGTCCAAATAGTTTGTCCCATTTAGCTTGACCCTGTCAAGAATGGTTTTTAATGACAAACTATTAATGTTCGCTGAATTTGCCATTTGATCTACAACAGATAAAATTCAATCAGTAAACTGAATAAATTTTATGAAGATCAAGCTTAAACACCAACAATCGATTCTAAACCTTTAGAATCTGAAACCAAGATCCTTGATTCACTCGATTAAGCTGAACTAATGCTCACCACTTAATCGAGCTATGTAGGTAGGACTCCATCCAATCACATCCAATGTGACTCTTGGCTAGGGTATGTACTTATGTACACGACTTACCCTATCTGTTACCCTAGCTCAACCTCAGGCTGAGAATCGTAGTCGGGTCCACCAATTTTCAACTATGGCCCGTCACTATGTAGGTGCTCCGCTAATGCGCACGACACCCACATATGTCGTCCAAACCTACTACCCCGCTTCCCCATGGATGCTCCGCTAATGCGCACGACACCCATAGGACGGGGAGGTAGTAAGGTGTTGATTATTGGGAGGTATCGGACATGACCCGCTTTTACTTGTCCAGTTGTGTTCAAAACTTTGGCACATCCTAGATGCGATGAGCACATCAACTACATTCCAAATGCAATGATGCCTCAAATTACATCCAATGTAATTCTTCCTTTGAACCCGTCAACTACATCCAATGTAATGACGGTTCTAAGGGTTCACACACAAGGATTAAAATTCCAATTTTATCTTTGCATGTGAGGTGATATGCTCGGTAAATAAAGTTAAGCATGCAATTCTAAAACACATAGAATTAATCATGCATAAACTAAACCAAGCATAAAGCGATAAATGTGCACATAATAGCCCCCTAAACTAACTCCCACTAGCTTCTTGAGCTCCACCGACTCCAAGCCGATGCCAACACCCGAAAAGCCACCAAATGACCTTTTCGCCCTTTCTTCGTGTTGAGTAAAATATTACAATTTAATACACGACTCGCAGGTCGGGAATAAATAAATATTACAAACAAGTGGTTCGACGACCACACCTTGAAAGAATAATTACACGCTAACTCTAACGGCTCGCAGGCCGTGAAAAGCGATAAATAATTAAATCGAGCTCGGGGCTATTATGTACACCATGCCAACATCACATCACACATCGTGTTATCAAACAAGCATGTTATCAAACATCATGTGATTTTCCGGTTTTAATTAATAGCCAAGTTTCGAAATTTTTTGATGCTCGGTTTATCGAAACCGTTCAAAAATGAAACTTTTGAACATTTGATCTTCGAGTTCGTCATGACGGTTCCAAACTCGTCATAACTAACAAAACGGTTTAGCCTTGGCATATCAACCATCCAATGGTCATGCTTGGCCTAGCTCCGTCCAACGGAGCCCCGTTCGGTCCCGGTTTCGGCTCCCCGAGAGTCCCGCTCCCGAGACCCGAAAAATCAAATTTTTTTCAAAATTTCCAGATTTGAAATAATTTTCAAAAGATCATTTTACATGCATTAAATCCATAAACAAGAATTTAAAACATGTTATCAAACAATTTAGCAAAACAACATGCCAAAAACGAAACTTTCAAGCAAAACCGAAACTTTGAACACCGTCTTGTGAATCCCGAAGGTAGCACGGCTCTGATACCACTGTTGGGTCTCGAGGTAGGGTTGGAGATGAACCAACTCGCAGCGGAAAATCAATGAAAACCAAGAGACGATTAAAACCATGAAACAACTAACAAAGAATGGATTCACAAGAGAAAAATTCAGCACTAGTTCTTACCAAAACAAGAACACCGGTTAACGGATGATTGGCTTGAGTCTCCAAGACGCCTACGTATCCACATGGGAATCAAAGCCACGTAGTTCTTCTCTTTGAGGACTCAAGAACACAAACATGGAGGTGGAAACTAGCCAAACCCGAAATGGCCATGGAAGAGGGAGAGAAAATGTGTTTCCTATTCTTGTCTTGTGTTTGTTATGTTGAAAAAAGATGACTTAAACATAACAAAACCCATACTTGTCCAATTAAAGGCATGGGACAAGTATGGTGTCAAGTAAGGTGTAAATAGGACAAAGTATGGCAAGACAAGATTGGGTTAGGTGGTGAATCACCAACACCTTAATCCTTGTCTTGCTTACTTAGTACTAATTAATCAAGACTTGATTAATTAGTTCCATAGGCCTTGGTTGCATGGGCCTTTCATGGGCCTCTTGGAACATGGCCCGTGGCCATTTCCAACGAGGTCCCGTGATTCGCTCATCGCCTCCATGCCTTCCATACCGGAAATGTCCAACATTATCCGACGCGATCAATCCCAAGACTCCAAGCCTTGTCTCGATCTATGAAGTCCTATTCACTTACGGGCACATGACCCAAAACCCAGTTTTGGTCATGTCCCGAGACAACTCCCTTTTGGCCATTCTCCATAAATGTGTCAATGAGTTTCATCCTCCGGTGTGACCCTTAGGTTTATGCATGTCAATAGATCAACGTAAAATCCCATTTTACTTGATCCTATTTAAGTGGCAACTAACGAGACTTTAGTATTGCCTGACACTACATAACGAATCGACCCTGTCGATTCTAACCTTTCCGTCGTCCCTGTCATTATCCTTTTATCTCCGATATCCTGATTGAGATAAGGCATAGAGCCGTCATCCTTATTATTCTCAATCACCGTTCCTTGATATGTGAGATGACTGAAGATATGATACCCAGTATCATGTGCATGGCCATGCTATTCTTCCAGTCACTCTCGATCAAGCGGCCGAGAACCGATATCTTTCCCATACCTTAGTATGATGGATAAATCCCTTAGCCGTCTTTCGTGTCACTCATGTAGCCCGTCCCCAAGCCAATCCTGGCCGTTATGGAAGCCCTGTTACGGACAACGTTAGGCTCAGGTCAAACTCAGTTGTTGACTACATAGCGATCACAAAGACTCCTTGGTCTAAGGATACATGACAAGCTACAACACTGAACATGTTCATGACTTAATCTATGGCACATATTCAGGGCGGGTCGTCCAATATCATGTCCCACATGATATCTATGATCAGACTCCGGAATCCAATTCCAATGACTAACAGAACGTAAGCCATAAAGAGCCATCTTTCATACTAGTCGCTTCTAGTGAAGCTTTGTTGACTAGGGACCCATCGAGTGTGATCTATCTCGATCTATGGTTCTATTCGCATGGTGGGCATAGATCAGAGCACACGTCGATATATTACTCCAACACATAAGTAATATAAAGTCGCTTTAATTTTATTGCTAACGATGATATGTACATTTGGACATTTAGGATTGAACTACGGGCACTAAGACTAACAGGGGGAACAATACTTGTATATTACCCGAGATCAGGATTGACGGCGGCGAGTAGGGTAGCCCCGTGGTGTCATGAGCCGCCATATACCTCCATATTCTATTGTTCCATTGCATGGTGGTTAAGTGTTGTGGTACACAAATAAGCATGGTTGTGTGCACAGTTGGTCAGGAAGTAGCGAGTGGTATTCTGGGCGGCGCACGACGGTGATTGGAAATATCATGGAGAAGGAGGAGAGAACCCTAAAGGAACAATTTTTTTTACAGTATATCAAATGAGAGTCTATTATTCAAGCTGAAATGAAAGTTTGTTATTATTTTATTTTTTCAACCTCAATCAGGCTGAAAAACTGCGGATGCTCTTAAATATCTCACCCACATTACCACCAATACTATTTACTTGTTTTTTTATAGTTGATTTGATATCATATTTATTTGAGTTATTTTCACCTCAATACCTTAAATATGTGTTTATCGTCACCTCAATATCCTAACTTTCATTTGTGACATCTTAATACCCTAGGATACCATTTTTTTCACTTTCATACCTAAGTTAGTTTTCCGTCCATTTTTTAATAGAAAAAGGTCATGTGCATTGCACAGGACCCTAATTTTTTCTTTTCAAAAATGACTATTATACCCTTAATCCTTTTATACAAAAACTAAAACACTTATTTCTCCCTTTATTAACGTCACTCCTTTTTCCCCCTTTCTCTCTGGCGCGCATGACCTCTATCTCCCCCTTTCTCAAGCTTCAACAAAAAATATTCCGACCATCAAGATTCGTGAACCGTGAGCTTCTCTGTGTGAATCGCCTCAACCACGCCGCCGCGCACTCAACCCGAGCCGCCTCAACCCCGTGTTGTGTGAATCAAAGATCTGTAAGCTTCTCTTTGAGTGAATCGAAGATATGTTGTTGAGCAAGGTTCGTGAAGCATGGTTCTACAAAACTAAGCTCAGATCTATGAGCAGCAAGGGAGCTTGACGATTCGATTTTTTGAGAGAGCTCTGATTCAAGGGAGATTTGAGAACTTTTTGTTCAATTTGTTCCATTTTTCCTTTTATCTGTAAACTAGATCTGAGTTTTGGTTCTCAGATCTTATCTCCATTTTTTTTACCAAGCTTGAGTTTTCATCTTATCTCCATTTTTGAGAGAGCTTTGATTCAAGGGAGTATGATTAAGGATAGATCATTAACGTGTTTCAGAAAGAAAAAAAAGATATTGGAGACTTCATGTTTATGTCCTGAATATTAGAGAAAAGTAATGGAGAACAATCTAAAAACATTTTTAATGGTATATTTTTAGCTAAAAAGGATAAATAGTTTTCTAAAAAATAGTTAAGCAACTACAACAACAATTTTTTTAAAAATAAAAACTGATTTCTAAAAGTAAAAATTGTTTTTTATAAAATAAAATTGATTTTTCAACAACAAAATATGATGTTTAAAAATAAAAACAATTTAAAAAAAATAAAGTTTGATTTTTTAAAATAAAAAACTGAATTTTAAAAAATAAAATCTAATTTTTTAAAATTAAAAACAGATTTTCATAAAATGAATAACTGAAAATAATTTTTGAAAATCTATGACATGAGTTTGAAAATTTGAATGTTAGTGAGGGGTATTATGGAATTTTTAGGTGTTTGGATGGAAAAATGGATGACAAATAGACTGAAACTAACGATAGGTACTAAAGTGACACAAAATGACATTCTAAAATATTGAGGTGGCACAAATGAAAGTTAGAGTATTGAGGTGAAAATAACTCATAATTAGGGTATTGAGGTGAAAATAACTCATAATTAGGGATTGAGGTGAAAATAACTCTTTCGTTTAATATATTGGTTACGTTTGCGGTCCAAAAAAACAAAATGGAGTTATAAAAAAATAAGGGTAAACTACAAATACCTATCCCAAACTTGTAGCGTTTAACTGATACATACCCTAAAGTTTTTTTGTAACTGATACATACTCAGATGTTTAGTTTTTTAACAGATAGCCCTAGCAGACAGGTAAAATGACGAAAGTGCACTGAAGTGATTTTTTAAAAATAAAACTGAAGTGATTTTTTAAATAAAACTGAAATGATTTAATAAGTACATATATATACCTAACAAAGTGATTTTTTAAAATATTTTTTAAAGTAATTACTGAAATGTAGTTGAGAGTATTTTCGTCATTTTACATGTCTGCTTGGGCTATCTGATAAAAAACTAAACATCTGAGTATGTATTAGTTACAAAAAAACATTAGAGTATGTATCAGTTAAACGCTATAAGTTTAGGGTAGGTATTTGTAGTTTACCCAAAAAATAAAGTAAAATAAAAAAAGAAATGGACAGGTAGGAGAGAGAAGGTGGCGGTTTGTTTTCAAGCAATTACTAACATTCCAATTAACTAATCTTTCCTTAATCTTTTCCTATTTCCTGAGTTTGGTGGTTTTTGCCGGACGAGACAACCCACCAGCTGTTGCGGCTATCTGAAGAGAGAGACTTCCTAGAGAGAGAGAGAAGCCACAGAGCACTGAAGAGAGAGAAGGGAGAGAGCGACTGGTATGGTGATGAGATCTCAATCTCACCAGCAGCTGGAGATTCAGCACAACAGCTCGTATTGATTGGTTCGACCCACATTTTTCAGACTCTTCACTCCCACTTTTTCTTTCTCCTCCTTGATTCTTCTTCAGGTAAACTCTACCTACTGTTAATGCCATCTATGAATTCGTTTCTGTATGGTTCAATTTTTGTTGCTGCTCTTGCTTTTCACTGGGGTTCATCAGTCCTCTGCTCACAAACCCCCCATTTGAAATCTCTGCTTAAATCTATAGATCTTCCCCATTTTCTTCGTTATTGTTCCAAATGGTGATGAGGGTATGCTTTGTATCTGTGTTTTGGGTATCAATTTGGGTTCTCTCGGCCGCACAGTGGAGATTACAGATTGGGGGTGTTTCCCCCCTTCTTTTCTCTTCATAATTGATGTCTCCTTGTTGTGTATTTTGTGGAATGTTTGAGCATTTTCTCTTCTGCTTCTTCAATCGCCACATCCTGCTTCCAATCGTTTGAATCATTTGCTTATTCTATTAGATCTTTCATGAATTTGATTTTTGTCCAGATATTGCTGCTCTGATCCATGGATGGTAAGTTTAGTGAATGTGAATTGCCAACATCAACCTCTCAAATGTTGGAATATTCCGTTGATGCCCGATTTGTTTCGTGGCTGGATGGGTTGGTTTGGTCTCAGTCTGTTTGCTTTGAACTTGATTTGAGAAATCAATTTCAATTTTTCGTCCAAGTTAGAATTCTTTTGGAGCTTACGGAATCTGAATCTTAGATTACCCAAACTTATAGGCTCCGTTTGGATCTTAGAAAGTGTACTAGGATGATAAGAAAATGCTCAAGAAATTAATTTATTTTTTGTGTGTTTGAGCACTTCCCTTCATTATATGAAACCTCTGCGTGTTGCTTCTGATCTTTATTTTTGCTGTGCTACTCTGCACTAGAAATGTAGGATAGCAAATTCTGATTTTTTGCATGACAGATCTCAATTTGGCAGTTGTTTTTGTATCCTTTATAAACTAGAATTATTATATCACAATTCTGACTTTCTTTAGATGTAGTTTCTTTCTTAATGCTTGTCTAGCTAGAAAATGCAGGGAGGATAGAACAAAGGCTAAACCTGAGTTATTCTAGAATCTTATGCAATACATAAATTTCGCTTGTGTTGTGAACCAAAGCCTTGCTTAGAGCATCCTCAGTGGTTACACCAACCACTTGGCTTAATTGCTTGGTATTTCAGTTTCTCTCTCCTCAAAATACCAAGCTCTTACACCAAGCTCTCTAATGCACAACCCCTTGCTTGGCTTGATTGCAAATCTCAAGCCTTTTTGTTGTTTTCCTCTCCTCAAAACACCAAGCTTTGCTTGTCTACTATTTTAGCACCAAGCTCACTTTCTCTCTCCTCAATAAGTAGACGCACCTGGTGTTTTGCTTGACTTAGCCAAACCACCTAGCTCGTACACCAAGCTTTAGCTGACCACTGCAGAAGCTCCTAAACTATTTGCTTTATCTTTCTTCAGAACCTAACTAGTCCATATTTTTCACTAATGAAGGATTTGTTCATGACTTCTCTTGAGTTTGCTTTGATTTGGGTCATGATATTTGATTTGACTCTCTGTTGAACGTTCATTTCCAGCCCCATTTTATAACTAATTTATGAGTTTGAAGCCAACTTATGCATCTCTCTATTTAAGTTGAAATTCATGTTGTTAAGTATGTTGTTTTCAACAATATTTGATGGTTTCAAGTTATTTCTACTTTCAGTACGACAGAGTACCACTTCAGCTGAGTGCTACTGATCTTCAATCTTCATTTAGTGGTTTCTCTTGAAAGGGGCTTGATGGGTTCGAGATTCCCGTCTCATAAACTCAGTGGTGGCCTTTATGTATCGGGCCGGCCTGAGCAGCCAAAGGAAAAGCCTCCAACTATGAGCTCGGTAGCCATGCCGTATACTGGTGGTGATATCAAGAAGTCAGGAGAGCTGGGGAAAATGTTTGATATTCCCATGGATGGGTCCAAGTCTAGAAAATCTGGGCCAATAACGGGTGCTCCTTCAAGGACTGGATCTTTTGGAGGGGTTGCTTCACATTCGGGCCCAATCATGCCCAATGCTGCTGCTCGGGCCATGTATACCACTTCAGGCCCAGCTTCAATGAAAAAGACAAACTCTGGGCCACTAAACCGGCACGGGGATCCGGTAAAGAAGTCTTCTGGTCCGCAATCTGGTCGAGTGACGCGCCAAAATTCTGGCCCCATCCCACCAGTCCTTCCAACTACAGGTCTTATCACTTCTGGGCCCATTTCTTCAGGCCCACTTAATGCATCTGGGGCCCCTCGAAAAGTATCCGGGCCTCTGGATTCTATGGGATCAATGAAAGTGCCGGCTTCAGCCACTGCTCTCAATCAGGCCGTGAATGTTCTTAGCCTAGACGACGACTTTTCCTTCAAGAAAAACTTCCCAAAACCGATATTGTGGTCGGTGATTCTGATATTCGTCATGGGGTTCATAGCTGGCGGTTTTATTCTTGGAGCAGTCCACAATCCCATTCTCCTTGTTCTTGTGATAGTTCTTTTTGGTGCTGTGGCCGGATTAACCATTTGGAATACTTGTTGGGGGAGAAAAGCTATCACTAATTACATTTCTCGTTATCCCGATGCTGAACTCAGAACCGCGAAAAATGGGCAATACGTGAAAGTCTCTGGGGTACGTAACTTCATCCAAACTGAACGAATGGGTTCATGTGTCTATGGTTCTGTTGCATCGATTATCAACAAAGATTTATGACTGTGTTACAGTTTTTAGTTCTCCATAACGCATCCCATTACTAATTATATTTTTTCCTTGGATTCGATACTTCCTATTATACTTATCTTGGGTTGCAAAGTGCTGATTATCTCCAAGAATTTGAACACAAGCCATGGTTTTGGGGTTTAAGATATCAATTCAATTATTATATTTACAACCAATTGACTAGCTAATATAATATGCAGTTGCATCTGAATTTACCAAAGAGTAGGTTGGCAAGCTGGTTTAACTTATTTTCTTTAGCTTAAAAATACATTTATAAGAAAAGTTACATGACTTGTTTTTTACTTTGAAGGTGGTGACCTGTGGTAATGTACCCCTTGAGTCATCCTTCCGAAGAGTTCCAAGATGTGTCTATACATCGACAAGTTTATATGAGTATCGAGGTTGGGGTTCTAAGGCTGCAAACCCTACACATCGCCGTTTTACGTGGGGACTCAGATCATCTGAGGTGATTAATTAATTGTCTTTTTCGTTGTTGTCATTTAAATTTGAGATTTCAATAATTTGACTGATGGTTATGTAATAATATGACACAGAGGCACGTGGTGGACTTCTACATCTCTGATTTCCAGTCTGGGTTGAGAGCATTGGTTAAGAGTGGCAATGGTGCGAGAGTGAGTCCTTATGTTGATGATTCTGTTGTTGTGGATGTGAACCCTGAGAATAGAGACATGTCCCCAGAGTTCATCAGGTGGCTTGGAGAGAAGAAGCTTTCAAGCGATGATCGTGTTATGCGGTTGAAAGAAGGGTAAGTAAGCGCTGTGACATGCTATGTTTGTTTTTATCATATGTGTATCAGGATCGGGGTTCACTTGCTTACGTAGAAACTATAGAGCATCAAACTTGTGATTCTTATTGGACATAAGATTGGTGAATGACCTCACCTTAATAGAGAGGGGAGAGAGAGGCCCAACATGAGTTTGAAGGAAATAGAGAATAAAGGTGGGGAAGTACCACGGTTGGGACTTGAACCCTGATCCCAAGGACCCAATTTCAAGTGCTTGACCAATAAGACAAGCAAGTTTTGCCATGTTGAATGCAACACCTTCCTTAGTTGTTGAAGGTAGCATTGGTTAAGGATTTGTGTTTTTTGTAGGTTCATAAAAGAAGGCAGTACTGTAAGTGTGATGGGCGTTGTTCAGAGAAATGACAACGTGGTTATGATCGTCCCACCACCCGAACCGCTAACAACCGGATGCCAGTGGGGCCAATGCATCTTTCCGGCTACTCTTGATGGTATTGTTTTGAGATGTGAAGACGCTTCCAAGATTGACGTCATTCCGGTCTAGTATAGAATGTACCAGAAACTTCTCAGGTATACTTTGAAGAATATTTCATCATCTCTAATAGTATCATACTGAAGTGGCATATGAATGTGTAAATTTTGTTTAAAACGGGCCACTTATATCGGGTCGGGCTTCCACAACTAAAAGGCCAACCTTGTTAGTTGGGAGTGGCCCTAACCTTTATAAGTAACTCTTTATTTTTATATTTTTCCGATGTTGGTTCAACTTCAACATGAATGTGATGATTTGTTCCATTTTCTTCCCCCAGGTTTCAAAAGCTTGTAAGCTCAACATGTTTGGAATTGGAGCAGGCTGTGAGAAGAAAAGCATAAGGTTACACTATTTTGTGTTCCAAGACTTGATTGTTAGCCTTCACCACACCTTTGTATGAAACTACATTCTATTGTTGTTGTGATTATTTCCAATGTTGTTTTTTGTTCCTTGAATGTGTATGTTCAGTTTGTGTATAAATCAAAGATGAGATTTGATATGGTAGTTGAAGAACCATATTGTGATTATTATGAGATTCATGAAATTAGGCTCGATTTCTGTAATTCATCGTTATCTGTTTGGTTTCACCATCCAATTCCAACCCAACTCATTGGCCATTTGGAACTAAGAGCATCTGTAATGGAAATCGTCTCCAATCCAAGTGAATTGGTCGGAAAATACATCTTCGTCCAAATCCAAGTGAATTGGTCAGAAAATACTTCTTCGCCCGACATTCTCACAGTGGTACAGAACAGGACAAATTGGGAACGAATAACCACGTGTCGTTCCCCAAATTGAAAATGATTTATATATTTTTTCAAATAAATTATTATATTAATTCGAGAAAATTAAACAAATATTCTCCAAATCTTTACCATAACCAATTGATTTTACTACTACAAACCAAATCATATATTTTATATGCATAAATGAGGAGCTTGAAGCACAACTGTTACAGTCACACAAAAGACAAGGCAGATAATGTTATATACTATTGCTAATAAATAGGAGTCTATTTTTGCTCAGCTTTGGAGGTTTTTGTTTTCGCCGGACGAACAAGTCGAGCTTTGTTGCGGCTCTCGCAAGAGACAACACACAGAGAGAGATAGATTGAGATTGGTCATATTGATTATTATTTGTTGTTGTTGGATTTGATCAGCTTCCCATGAACACGATGCTTCGCAATCTCAAAATTTCTTCCGCAACTCCTCTTTCTTCTTCAGGTATTCAATCCCACCCTTCAGATCTCCTGCATTTTCGAGGTTTTTGTTGCAGAGCGTGATCTGGGTCTTCTTCGATTTGGTCCGGTCTTTGTATTTTGACTGCTGCTTGGTCTCACTCTTTCTGAAATCGAAAACTTTTTTCCTCTTTCCCAGTTCTTCTGCTATTTTGTTTGTTGCTGGGCTGTTTATGTTTTGCTGTCTCTGCGAATTTGAAAGGAACTCGTATTTTTCCTCTTAGTATCTGGTAAGGGCTTGTAAGGGGAGAGGTAGAGAACGAGGGCTAGTGTAGGAGCTCAAATCTTATACACTCACATGGCTTTAACCTTTAATAAGCATAACACTGAAGCTCTGAGGTCTGCATTTTTAGGCATTGATCTCAATTTCTTAATTTTGGTTCTCATGGGGCTCTTTGTTTCTCTGATCTGCGATGTGAATCTAAAATGTTTCTAATTATAGTCTGATTCCTTTCCCATCTTATTGCTTCCGAGTGTTCTCTGAACCAAAATAAATAATTAAGTTTCAGATCTCATGATTTTTGTGTGGAATGGTTATTTGAAAATGTCATGTTTCATTTATTTGAGTGATGAGTCTTTGATGGAAGATGTTTGAGTCTGGCATCTGTAAATGGAAGATTGTGATTTTTGTACTACTCTTTATGGAGGTTTCCTTTCTCAACTAGGTGCTCTAGACCTTGACCTTTCATTATTACTCCCTATCTTCTTTTCAGTGTATTATTGTATTTATGTAAAAAAGATATAAACAATCCGATGCATCACTATGCCTAATTTTTAGTTGATGAAATATGTACTATTGCATCGGTAATTTACTTGACAATGTCCTAAGAATGGTGTTATGCTTGCTTGCGTAGGAAACTACTCTGTTGGCCCTTAGAATTGAAAACTCCCTCTAGTGTGTCACAATCATCACTAGACCATTTTTTTTAATGAAATTCTCTGTACCCACATTGAAAATTGCTTTCTTTGTTTTTTGGTGGCGAAAACTAATGATAAAACTTGGCCCTGTTAGAGTCGGTGGAAACTTCCTATTTTATTTATAGATAATTTAGGGAAGTCCTAGTGTTCCTAAAAAGGTGTAGGAAAGAGAATTTGGAAGATTTCCTAAAGGGATAATTGCAAAAACTTACAGTAAACTATGTGCATTTTGCAAATATTATCTGTAAGACCGTAACTTCATTTTTTGGGGGGAATGACAGTTTTTCCCTTTACAATATACATGTTTTGCAATTTGTAACCCTCATGTATACGTGTTGTGCAATCTGGAACCCTTATATATAAACTTTTGCATGGTTGCTTTCGACTTTTTGCAAAGAAATTAACCCTGTTAGTGGATAAGCAGATGGAAAAGAGTTGGATGATGTCATTTGCAAAAAAAAAAATAGTTCACCAATAGTTTTTGCAAAACACGCATAGTTCACCACAAGTTTTTGCAACTATCCATTTCCTAAATTACCTGGTGAATTATAACTGTGGATATTTCATTTCCCGCCTAAATTGTTGTTATTGAGAATTGGCTGTGATTTGGGTTTGCTTAATTACTTTTTGGACTCAGGAGGGCTTTGAGTATTAGCAGCAAGCAGTTCTTTCGCTATTGAGTTTCGTGGCGTCTAGATGGGTTCTAGATTTCCGTCTCATCAGCTTAGCAATGGGCTTTATGTGTCGGGCCGTCCCGAGCAGCCCAAAGAAAAGCCTCCCACAATGAGCTCAGTAGCCATGCCTTACACTGGCGGGGACATCAAGAAGTCTGGAGAGCTGGGGAAAATGTTTGATATTCCCACAGACGGCTCCAAGTCTAGGAAATCTGGGCCTATAACCGGAGCTCCTTCAAGGACGGGATCTTTTGGAGGTGTTGCTTCTCATTCAGGGCCAATCATGCCTAATACAGGTGCTCGTGCTAGCTATTCATCTGGGCCTGTATCTTCTGGGGGGGCTTCGTTAAAGAAGTCAAACTCGGGCCCGCTGAATAGACATGGAGATGCCGTGAAGAGGTCATCGGGCCCACAGTCTGGTGGAGTGACACCAACTGGCCGCCAAAGCTCTGGCCCATTGTCTACGCCTGTTCTCCCTACAACGGGCCTCATTACATCTGGGCCAATTACTTCTGGGCCCCTGAACTCTTCTGGAGCCCCTCGTAAGGTATCTGGGCCTTTGGAATCTATGGGGTCGATGAAACTACAAGGTGGGGTAGTTCACAATCAAGCTGTAAATGTTCTTAGTCATGACGATGACTATTCCTTCAAGAAGAACTTCCCGAAGCCTATATTTTGGTCATTGGTTTTGCTCTTTGTGATGGGATTTATTGCTGGTGGTTTTATTCTTGGAGCTGTTCGCAATGCCATTCTGCTCATTGTGGTGGTGGTCCTTTTCAGCATTGTGACTGCACTCTTCTATTGGAATACTTGTTGGGGAAGAAGAGCTATTATGGCTTTCATTGCTCGTTATCCAGATGCTGAGCTTAGAACTGCAAAAAATGGCCAATATGTGAAGGTCTCCGGGGTACGTGTGTGTTGATGAACTTGAAACTCTTTTTATGTTATCATTGTTGTTTTGGATGATTGCAAAAAAGTACCCAGATGTATTCACCTTTTGCAACTTGTAGCTCTCTTCTTTGATAATTATGAAAAAGTGCCATGAACTTGTCTATTGTTGCACTATGTATAAATTTGTTTCAAAATGACGATTTTATCCTCGAAATTTTAAATTTAAAAATAAAAACTAAAGAACAAAAAATCCAATTTTTCGTATTCCTTAAATTTCTCACTCTTTGTACGGTACAAAGGGGAACAAATTTAAGGGATATAAAAAATGGGTTTTTTGTTCACTTGTTATTTTTTAGATATAAATTGTAAGGGTAAAATCGTGATTTTTATACAAATTGCAACAAAAAGACAATTCAGGGTGCTTTTTTTTTTTGCAATTATCAAAGAAGGCCACAAGTTGCAAAAAGTGAATACCTCAAGGTAATTTTTTGCAATTTTCCCATTACTTAATAATATCCATCTGAAATTATGTCGCCTTTGAAGGTGGTTACCTGTGGTAATGTTCCACTGGAGTCATCCTTCCAAAAAATCCCTAGATGCGTGTACACATCTACGAGTTTGTATGAGTATCGAGGATGGGATTCAAAGGCTGCCAATCCTACACACCGTCGTTTCACCTGGGGACTCAGGTCAACAGAAGTGAGTAATCCAACATTTTACCCTTTCTCTTCTCTTAATTTGTTTTTATTCAAGTAGGTCATTTTAAAACTTTTCCATAGAAGCCCAATGCATATAAATAAAAGGGATATATCACAAAACTACAGTAACCTTGTCACATTTCTCACTTAACTACACTAAACTTGCAATTTTTCTCACTTTACTCTATTATGGTAACATTGATAAAAATACCCCTAAAACAATTTAGGAACTCTCATAAAATTTATTGTAGTAGTGGCACATTTGAAAATTAAGGAAGGATATTTTTGTCATTTGTTACCAATGTAGAGTAAAGTGAGATTGTAAAAGTTCAGTGCAGTTAGGTGAGAAAATTCAAAAGTTGGTGTAGTTAAGCGAGAAATGTGACAAGATTAGTCTACTTTTTTTTTATAAAAGATTATCTCTAAATAAAATGAGGATCAGTAAGCATATCTTGCTGTAATAAGGACATGATATACTAGACTTGCTATGTTGAAAACAACATGTTGCCCTTCTGAAATGCCCATCCTTATTTTTAAAGTTTATTTTGAATATATCTCTAGAACAACTAAAGAGTTGGTAAGTTTGATAAAAAATGTGTGTTTCTTGTAGAGGCGTGTGGTGGACTTTTACATCTCTGATTTCCAGTCTGGGCTAAGAGCGTTGGTTAAAAGTGGGAGTGGGTCGCGGGTAACTCCATATGTTGATGATTCGCTTGTCATTGATATCAATCCAGCTAAAGAAGAGTTGGCTCCCGAGTTTGTGCGGTGGTTAGGAGAAAGAAGCCTTTCGAGTGATGACCGTATAATGCGATTGCAAGAAGGGTAAGATTGGCATTATATGGTTTTTAGTTGAGATTAGAAGAAAAAGATAATCGCAAAAAAGTACCATGAGGTATTCACTTTTTGCAAGTATAGCCATCTTTGATAATTGCAAAGAAGTGGCATGAACCTGCCTTTTTGTTTTCACTTGGTACGTCCTCTTTAAAAATGACAATTTTACCCTTAAAAAACCCCCAAATTTTCATCTCCTCACATTTCTTCCTCTTTGTACGTCCAAAGAGGAAGAAAATTAAGGGAGGTGAATATTCTGTTTGTTTTGTTTTTCACTTGTCATTTTAAATTTTTTAAATTTCAAGGGTAAAATCGTCATTTGAAACTATTTACACAAAGTGCAACAAAAAGATAAGTTCAGGACATTTTTTCCAATTGGCAAACAGAGGGTTACAATTTGCCAAAGGTGAATAACCCAGGGTAGTTTTTTGCAATTATCCCTAGAATATACATGTGTTGTGCTGATTGGTGGAATTGTAGGTATATCAAAGAAGGAAGCACAGTGAGTGTGATGGGAGTTGTTCAGAGGAATGAGAATGTGCTGATGATCATGCCTCCGCCCGAGCCCTTTACAACTGGATGCCAATGGGCCCAATGCATATGCCCCGCTAGCCTCGAGGGGATCGTTTTGAGATGCCAAGACTCGTCCAACAACGACGTCATACCAGTGTAATCAACTATTATTTATAGCTTATAGGCATATTGGTGGTGGTGGTTGCTAACAAATATGACAAGTGATAGCAATAGATTGATAGTAGAAGATTTGGGGTGGTTTTTGAATTGGTGTGTTTGTGCTGTGTATAGCATAGGACTTGAAAGCTGCTTGTGTAGTTTGGCTTTTTGACTTTTTTGGGAGTTTAATAGTTGGATGTGAAATAGAAAGATTAGAGCTTTTGAACTCAATAGTATTATCTTGTTACTTGTTTTTTATTTTGTCCTCAAAATATAAGAGATTTAGTGTTCAAATTTGATCGGTAAAATAAACATTACCCAATGAAAAATGTGAACTCTGATGATCTAATCTTGGTGGGTTAGGTGTCAAGAAGGGTTCAAAAATCTCATTATTCATGAAGTATCAATAATAAATCTCCCTACCAATTTAATGGGTGATCAAATTCAAATTTGGGTATGAACAAGTTTGGTTGTTTTCTTTTACGTCTCCTATGTATTATTTGATCCGTC
The DNA here is from genome assembly GCA_963921825.1 of Erodium maritimum. Classification (NCBI taxonomy): domain Eukaryota; kingdom Viridiplantae; phylum Streptophyta; class Magnoliopsida; order Geraniales; family Geraniaceae; genus Erodium; species Erodium maritimum. Next base: position 69,171,161 of record OY997595.1, on the reverse strand, counting down.
TATTAGAACCGTTAACATTCTGGATTGTTTGAGATTATATGTTAAAGTATATTCTCAGGACGAATAGAAGTGGAGATTTCAGTTGGTTCTCTTTCCTTATCGTCGTCATGCCCATTTGTGGAATAACTCCTATCATTTTTCTATCCTCTCTTCTTAACTAGTTTGTTTGTGACACTTGATGATTTTTCCTCGAATTGCCTCAGTCGAGACGCTTTTTACTAACAAAAGAGGATTATTCACGATTAAATTGCCTTTGTGTCATCCCGTGAGCATAGTCTCTCATTGTAGATCTCTTATTAACATTCCTCTTTTACTAACAAAAGAGGATTATTCACGATTAAATTGCCTTTGTGTCATCCCGCGAGCATAGTCTCTCATTGTAGATCTCTTATTAACATCCCCCCCCCCCCCCCCCCCCCCCAATAAAAAAAACTCCGCTTATAGGGAGAAAGAGTACCCTTAAGAGTTAAGAGCATCCACAATTGTGGTTATGTTCGGCTAGATTGAATATGTCACAATCAAATCTAGAATATATTCTTAACTGTGTCTTAATGTATGTCCATTTCAATAGGTCGATTCTGACCAAAATCTCTAGACGTCCAGAAGAGAAAGGAGGTGAATTTCGTCGAAACTATGGATCGACAGATTTATCAACGTAAGAGGAAAAAACGATGAATCAAACAGGAGACATCACCAAAACGTCATGCTTTAACATTATACTATGCATCGTATACTGATTAGGATTGTAATGATCATCCCGGTTCTAAGCAGAGATTTTTATTTTAATTCCAGTCGATTCGGAGAGATCAAGTTCGGATCATTTGTCATATATCGTTTGAAGCTCGATGACATTATAAGACTCCGCAGTAGATTTGAGTGGGCGTCGGGTCAGATCCGTTTCTCGTCTCCGTGCCTGTGAGTCTGGAGCGAAAACGATCTGGCAAGATCGAAGACTCAAAGCACAGAGAGAAGCTACGATCTGGGTCTGGCCTCGTCGGCGATGTCACTGTGATGAGATTGAGACGACGACGAGGGGGTAAGGTAAATGGGTCGGTCAATAGCAAAACACTCGTCGGGCAAGCTGGTCGTGACATGCGTAGCTCTTCTGGGGATTGGTCTCATTGCTGATTTTCTCTGGGCATCTTCTTCTTCTTCTCGATCCACTCTTTCTGTCCTCGATTGGTCTGCTGACAAGACCACCTTCATCGTCCCCAAAACCTCCGACCTCAAACCACCGTCCAAGGTACTCTTTCGTTAGTGTCCCCGCGCTCAATGATTTTCGTATTCATCGCCATTGATGATAATTTAGCTCAATTGGGTTTTGCATGATTTAGAACTTGTAGAGAGTAAGCTCAATTGGGTCCACCCATTGCAGTTTTCATTTCTGGTGTTACTTTGATTTGGGAAGTTTTCCTATTAATCGCCGTTGATGATAATTTAGCTCAACTGGGTCTTTCACTTTTATGATGTTGCGTTCATGAGAAATTGTTGAAGTTCGGATTTTGCATGATTTAGAATTTGGATAGAGTAAGCTCAATTGGGTCCATTGCAGTTTTCATTTCTGGTGATACTTTGATTTGTGAAGTTTTCTAGGTGGGAAAATTAGCTTTCTCAGATCTTATACAGTTTATCTTATGATCACTTTACACAAATATGCAGGAACAAAAGGCACAAGATCAGAAGAACCATGATCTTCCCCAAAGAGTCTTATCAGCAACTTTTGCTGATTTGCCTGCACCAGAATTACATTGGGAGAAGATGCCGACTTCACCAGTTCCTCGCCTAGATGGAGCAGCCATACAGATTAAGAATCTTTTATACGTTTTTGCTGGATATGGCACCATTGATTATGTGAGAACCTTCTTCAAAACTTAATGTATGTCATGATTTATAGTTGGGGTAACTTCGCTAAAACCCCATTTGACCTTTGTTTCTAACATGCATACACACCGTAAAGGTGAGGCTAACACACTGTCACCTTTTAGTTTATCATCAAAAACACCCGGATTTGGGTCATATTGTCCCAAGAAAAACCATTGATAAATGAGAAAGGAGACAATGTGTTCTTGATACAACCATCACCTTTTCTGTGTAAATCTGGGTGTTTTTGATCAATGCGAAAGGTGACAGTGCGATACTGATAACCCATCACCTTTAGCGGGTGTTTTTAATAGCGAAAAGTCAAAGTGGATGATATGTAAATACCGTTTTCCATTTATTGTTCTGGTTAGTGACCATACTTGAGTCAATAATGTTTACTTATTCTTGGTTTTCTGTGTGTTGATGATCTCTATCTTTCATAGGTTCACTCCCATGTTGATGTTTACAATTTCACTGATGACACATGGGGGGAAAGATTTGACATTCCTAAGAAAATGGCACATTCACATTTAGGAATGGTCACAGATGGGAAATATATTTACATTGTGAATGGACAATATGGTCCGCAATGCAGAGGGTCTACTTCTCATACATTTGTGCTTGATCCCGAGAAAAAGCAATGGAATGACATGCCTCCCTTACCTGCTCCTAGGTATTTCCCCGCATCAATACATCCACTAAAAAGTGATGTTGTATCTTTTGAGGAATAACTGTTTCTCTGCATGATCTCAAGTATGAATCATTAGTATAGTTGTTTTGGTGGGTCTTATCATTGGGATGATTGCAAAAACTTACTGTGAACTCTGCACGTGCAAATACTATGAGTGACTCAATTTTTTGTTGGAAAGGACAATTTTTTTTTCATTTACATTATACGTGTTTTCCGTCTGTAACCATCATGTATACGTGTTTTGCAATTTGAAACCCCTATGTATACACTTGTGCACACACAAAAAAACCCGTTAGTGGGTTTGCAGACGGAAAATAGTTGGGGGATGTTTTTTGCAAAAAGAAAAGTTTACCGATAGTTTTTGCAAAACGTGCATAGTTCACCGTAAGGTTTTGCAATTATTCCTTGTTTTTCTGCATGATTTGAAGTATAAATCATTGGTATAATTGTTTTGGTGGGCTTTACAATAACTTTAATCGATACTAACTCAACTCAGTACCCATTTCGTACAGGAAACTTAATTTAGAAAAAAATATTAAATCTTATTGAAAGGTTCAGACATGATAATTTTGATGAGAAATTTTTAACATGATAGTTTTCAGGTATGCACCAGCAACTCAACTTTGGAGAGGTAGACTCCATGTTATGGGTGGCAGCAAGGAGAACCGGCATACCCCTGGAGTAGACCATTGGAGTCTTGCTGTGAAGGACGGCAAAGCATTGGAAGAGGAGTGGAGAAGCGAAGTAGCCATTCCTCGTGGAGGGCCACATAGGTTTGTTTGTTGAATACTAAGATACTTGAAAAATTCAAGGTTCAGTTGAGTTTTTATATATTTATGTACGCTGTTTAATCTAGGGCCTCTGTTGTGGTTGATGATCGGCTTTATGTTATCGGGGGTCAAGAAGGTGATTTTATGGCGAAACCCGGATCCCCTATTTTTAAGTGCTCTAGGAGACCTGAGGTACGCTTCTCAGTGCTTACTTCTTCAAATAAGAGCTCTGTCACCTCCTAGAGGTCTGAGGTTTGAACCCCAGTGGGTACATTTCCAGGTTAGGAATTAGACTAGGCTAGAGTAGGATTTCCCCGCTTTCAGTCCATTGGGCCTAAGGTATGCTATGATTTTGAGTGTTTCAGGTGGTGTATGGCAATGTTTACATGCTGGATGACGAGATGAAGTGGAAAATTTTGCCCCCCATGCCAAAGCCCGATTCTCACATAGAATTCGCTTGGGTGGTTGTTAACAATTCTATTGTTATACTTGGAGGCACAACAGATAAGCACCCTATAACCAAGAAGATGATTCTAAATGGAGAAATGTTCCGGTTCAACTTAGATACACAGGTATTGGTTGCAATTGCATATCCTTATTTGAATACCTATGATTTTGTGTGAACCAGTTCAAGTTACCTTAATCTTCATGTCCTTCTTCGTTGCTAATTTGTCTTTTCAACTTGTTACCTTAGCTTGAGTAACAACTTAATTTGCAGATCATAGCAACCACATCCATTAGAGTAGGCTCTTAACTGATAGTCTTACCTCCAGCAGACTATAACTATACTGATTTTAGAATTTTCTCACCTAACTGCACTAAACTTACAAGTTTTCTCACTTTATCCATTTTAGTAATAAATGACAAAAATACCCCTATAGTAATTTTGGAAACATAGGAAAAACCTACAGTAGCAGTGAGAAAAATTTGAAAATTAATAAAGGGTATTCTTTATCATGTCTTACCAAAATAGAGTAACTGGAGGAAGTCTAAAAGTAGCTAAGTGAGAAATGTGACAAGGCTGGTGTACTTTTGTGAGAGAATCCCTCATAAAAATGATTATCTGAGTGGTCTCGACAACTGAGTAATTGCTTCTTGACTGATTTCTGATATTTGTAGTCGTATTTATTTGGTAACCTTATGTGTGATTGTATGGTCACAGAAATGGTCAATAATTGGAAAGCTTCCTTTTCGAGTGAAAACCACTCTGGTTGGATTCTGGAATGGATGGTTGTACTTCACATCAGGGCAACGGGATAAAGGACAAGAAGATCCGGGGCCAAAGAAGGTGCTTGGAGAAGTGTGGAGAACGAAATTGAAGTTGAACTAGCAAGCAAGTCTAGTTGATTCTTTTGGAACAACACTTCCTTCCAGTAAACAGTTTGTATTCTAGTGTTGTCTTCATTGGTTCAGAAAACAGCAAGTAACTCATGATCAGAGGATCTTCTTACTTTGTTACTTGAAATGTATATTTATAGTTGAGTGATGTTTGCTTATCAATTCCTTCATTTGGTTTATTTTTCGAGGGATAATTGGCAAAAAGTATCACGTACTATCGAGTTTTAATTTTTAAATCAATGAGTGAAAATAATACAATATTTGTGTATTTTTTAATCATACCCTGTGAAAATATCCGATTATGTTCATTAATCGAAATACAACCTACATCAGCTTTATGATAGTAATACACCAATTTGCAAAAAAATGATGTAATACTTTTTTGCAATTATCCTATTTTCCAACACATTGTTATTATAATAGGCGGAAGTCTAAACTCAGAGATGCTACAAGAGGCGAAAGCCTAAATTCAGAGACATATAAGTGAAAGTCCAATTTAAAGACATAGAGATGGTCCAAAAACAAAAGCTCAAATTCAAGCAAAAGCCTAACTCAAAGATATCAAGACATGAGCCCAAATATAAAAATCACAAAGCACATCCCCAACGACTGGACAAGAAACATTAATCATGAAAAACAATGATGAAGACTAAAATAAAAGAAAGATGACAGACGAAAATGGCTGACTAAAGTGATAGAAGACATACAGACCCGTGTGATGAGTAGACAACCATAAAGAGAAAACAACTGTACAACGATAAAGAGGTAATATAATAATTAAAATAAGAAAATTCACCTGTAGAATGTAGATTGGTTGAAGAACTCTATATAAAAAGCCTCAGCCTTTGTATCAAATTATCGAAAATTATACACTCAGCTTTGGCTTTGAAATTTCTCTTGCATTGAATAGCTAAAACCCTTCTTACATATGCAATCCCAAGCCATATCAATACCAGAAATCTTACAAATAGTCATTCTTAGAATACATCTAGTACCAATGTATTCCAACCATCAATCCTAGAGGTTTAGAGACTTGAGTTCGAACTACCTCATGGCAAGATTGTCATGGAGGCAGAAGACAATGATCGGGGTGAAAGTGTCGGTCGAAGTACTCCAGAGTTTTAAACACTAACAAGGTATGTTTGGTTTAGTTTTTGTTGCTTGTATGATATGAATAAATATTTCTTAGACTAAGGTGTTAAGATGGTTAGGAGATTGTAGATGTACGAATTCAAAAAGAATGATTCATGTTGTGTTGGAAGTTGGAACTACACAACGAACCATGTATCTTGTTTATAACCCTACAAATAATGTTTAGACCAAGAATCAGAATAAGTGTATCAAACGTTAAGAGTTATTAGATCACCTACTCTTCCACCCTTTATAAGGGTCATAGGTGAAGATAGATCCAGCCTTAGACGCTTCAATTTAAACTTGAAAAGTTACAGTGCCCAAGTAAGGATCCTTGAAGTAAATACTGTAAAAATTTATCTGTTCCAAAATCTTGCAGCTGATGAAATATACACATACACACCACCAGTTAATGTTATGAACTACAATACATGAGAAAGCTTCTATTTACAAGACTAGGCACATCCACACAATTATACAACCAGATTCACAACCTTGTAGTAGTGTTCTTCAAAGCTTCAGCATGAGCTCCACAAGAAAGAGCTCTCCGTTAAACACCAGGCCAGGTGATCCGGCTGGCTGAAGCCCGCCATCCACCATTCCTCCAAAGGCATATAAATAACGCCCAGAACGATCTGTACATGCTCGATGAAATGATCGAGGATTAGGTTCATACCCTTTTGCCTTGAGCCTTCTCCATGTAGTAGATGATGGTATTGCATTGATTTCCAATACCCAGAAATCATCTTTTCTTCTCCTGCCTGAGTCTTCGCCTCCATAGATTAGCAAGTGCCCTCCAAGCATGAGTGTGGCTGAATGACCAACTCGTCCCAATGAAGACCCTTGAGGTATGTTTTGTATATCATAGATTATTTGTGCCCATTTTGGAGAAACCCCAGAGGCATCCAATAGCCAAATATCATTGAGCACTTCATAACCCAACCCTCTTCCTCCAAATAGAATTGCTCGAGTTCCCCCTATGCAAGTGATCGAGTGTCCCGAAAGAGCTGGAGGGGATGGGTCAGTCGCGATATCACACCACATTCCCGAACAAAGGTTTTCAGAGAGTTGCAGTACCCATGTATCACCTAATCTGAGGCCAGAGAGCCCGATCCCTCCATGGATGATGATCTTTCGGTCATCAACACAGCATGCAGCGTGTGCACCTCGTGGGGGTGGTGCAATAAGCCCCACGTCAAGCAATCTCCATGCCAATGTGATACCAAGAGTCTCGTGATGTGTTAATTGGCCCATCCATGTATCATTGTGACGGATCCCGTTGTCATTTATCCCTCCAAAGAGGATGAGATTATCATCCATTACAACACATGTATGCCCAAACCGCCCGCTTGGGATGCCTGTGTTAATCTTCTGCCACTTCAATGTTCTTTGGCAATCACTGCCAACAAATGATGCCCATGTGTCGTCAAGATGGCGTCCTAATCATACAACAGCGACAAACAAAGCTAACTCAGTTTTAGAGACGAATGAACAACTCACAACTTCTTCCTTGTAAAAGGAATAACATGTATGCCCAAAAGTCCAAAGGCCGTTATTGCTCACTCGGGTTGACCTGGCGGTCAAGGAGCTCTCTCACCTCCTTGAAGTCACAAGTTCGAATCCCAGCACACACACCCGCTTGGGAGCAGGTGTGGGTAGCGGTTAGGCCATGGAGTTAGACTAGGCTAGAGTAAGATCTCCCCACTTACGCTAGATTAACACCAAGTTTATACAGTGCAAATTGAACAAGCAAAGTTGATTACTGGAAAAGTTTTGAGTTCTAGATCTAGTGAGTGGCATTCTGATAATGGAGTAAAGGGAATGTTGTAGCTGACTTAACTTGTGCTGCCATAAAAGCTCAAATCACCCAATTTGAGGAATAAACAAATCAGTGCCAAGTCAGAGGAAGATATTGCTATTCAATTCTACTAAAAAATATCACCATTTTTATAATCAGATGAAGACAAGCCAACCATTGATATAAAATCGAAGAATCAAAGCAAATGCAGAAAAACAAATCAAACAATCAGAATCAGAATCAGAGCAGTAAATCAAAAGATAAATGGAACGAAGAACAAGGCTGGTAGTCAGAGTAACTGAACTGACCTCCCTCACAGCCACCACCGAACAAGACCAAGCAATCGGAGACGAAATTGAGCGAATGAGAAGCCCTAGGGCAAGGAATCGCCGATTCTCCATCTGGGTCGGCGCGGAGCTTGCTACACGAAACGGAATCGAGAAGCGAGACCTGCTTGTAGAGCCTCATCCATGGAAGCTGCTGATTCGAAGACTTGAGGACATCGACGGGAGTGGGTCCCCAATCCCTCCTGCAAATCGATTCCCAGAGACCATCGGAGCACGACAGAGACCTGAACCTCTTGCAGGTCATGGAGAAGGAGAGAATGGAATCGATCGGGAGGAGGAGGAGGATTGTGAAGAGATGGTCTTGGGCTATGTTGGCTATTGGGGAGGCGTTGTAGCTGCTGCAGCTCGAGCTCGTCCTCTCCGCAGCCATGAATACGAAGAAGAACAAAGATTCGAAATTGATTTCAGGGTCTCGATTTGGGGATTGCTGTGATATTTATGGCTATGGAGTCTGTGCCGAGCGAGCTCCTATACCTACAAATGGCCAAGTCACTGCTCTTCTCGCTTCAGTTTTTTTTGTTGCCTGCGCATTTATGGCCTGTCCCAGAAATTATACTGTAGATGTAATTTTTGCTGGTTCTTTCATTTATTTTGTCCTGTTCAGGAAATGATTGAGTTGCCCTCTTCCAGTAAAATGCAGAGACGAAAGGGAAGAGCGAGGAGAAGAAACTGTCTTGTTAGACTCGATTTGAAGTCGACAAATCATGCAAAGAGAAAAACCATTTTTAAGGGTTACAAATTGCAAAATACACATACATGAAAGTTACACATTATAAAATCCGTATGATGTAAAAAGTAAAACTATCATTTTCAAAAATAATTGAAGGCACGTTATTGATTTCCGTTAAAGATAAATCAAAACTTTGAAGTGGGTTAATTTTAATGGTGTCATTTTGATATTTTTTTGTGTAGAAATTTACAGTCTTGCCCAATGGAGTTTATGGGGTGAAGAGTAAAAAATCATGGACATGGACATGATCATGTTGCTGAGTTGAGATGCCCAATGGAATAACATTGTATGTGACACCACAGACACAGTAACAGGACATGCTTCTACATACCTTTGTCTTGTCTCTCTCCCTCACTCCACACACACATACACATGTACAGTACAGTTAGGTGGTCCAAATCCAGACAAGCACCATTTATTTACTTGTAACCTGTAAGTCTGTAACCACCCACAAACAAGCATTCTGGGCTATAGGAGCAGGAACAACGGAACGGTTCCGTTCCCCGCGCCGTGACGTTCGCTGGCCGTTCCGGTGTTAACGCCGAAAAACGCGGCCCTGCTCCCTCTGCACGCGCTCCCGCTCCCCTTGCACGCGGTCCCGCTCCCCTCTCGCTGGTCGGGCGCGGTGGACGCGCCGACGCGCCGTCTGCTGCGCTGGCAGCGTGTGGGGCTGTCATGTGTCCCGACCGTTGGCACACTAACGGCTAGTTTTTTAAAAAAAAATTCAAAAATCAACAAATAAAACCCTATAAATACCACTCTCCTCTCATATTTTTCACACCACTTCCTACTTCAACTATCCAACTTCACTCTCTCCTTCCCAAATTCTCCTCTCTCGTTTCAATTATTCTCGTGAAAAATGTCGGGCGACGCTGGGTCTCGTGCACAGTCAGCTGGTGACGAAGTCGGATTCACCGAAGACGAACTGGCACGAGGTTTCGGAGACATTCTAACGGGCAATCGCTCCAACTCCCCAAACTCGAACCCGAGGTCAAGTTCAGGTTAGTGCAAACTTATTAATGCATTGTATTCAATTGTTTGATTAATTATTTGCACTTATTTTATTATTTTATTTTTTAGCACTTAATTTATTGTATTAAATTTTTTTATCAGGGCAATACCGTCCCCAACAATACCAAATGGCGCCAGGGTTCCAAGTGCCATCACAATGGACCATGCCCCCACAAGGTTTCCAGATGTCACCGTTCCAACCACAACCACAATGGGGCATGGGACCCCAATTCTACAACTACGAGGGTCATCCACTACCCGACGTACAAACCCCCCAACCATCCTCTTCCCAACGACGAGGCCGAGCCCCTGCCCGAGCCCGAGCCCAACCCCGAGCCCAACCCGAAGAACCAGATCCGGAGGGCCGGACATTCAGCAAGGAGGAGGACCACCACCTCATAACTTGCTGGTTGAGCACAACAAGAGACGCCGTCAAGGGCAACTCGCAAACCGGCAGCACATTCTGGTGCGAAGTGCAGAGGAAATACAACTCCAAGGGAGGTTACCCACCTCGCCGCTGGGAAGCCATCAAGAAACGTTGGCTCAGAGGTTCCAGCCAGACAAGGAGGATGCTCGGCTATTTGAAGAGGTCCAAGGCCGAGAAGCCGAGCGACGCAAACCAAGAAGAGCAATTGAGACGGGCGAAGAAAATGTGGGAGGATGATGGGAAAGTGATTAAAGACCACCCGCTAAAGTTCGACCTGGATCATTGGGTCATGAGGCTCGAGGGAAATGAGAAGTTCAGTGCCCAGGAGGGCACAATGGGAACTGTCCGCAGTCAGGTACACCAACAACGACAGCGGTTGGATGAGGCTGAGGCTTACAGCTCAACCCCACCTACAAGCACAGGGGAGGAGGGCACACATCTCAGCGGTGAGTCCCAACCACCAGAATGGGGAGGAAGCGAGAACTACGAGGGGACTCAGGTCCCTCTCAGCGACACACCCCCATCCCCTGAGGCCGCCCCAAGTCCCCCTCGCCAACCGCAAGGGAAGAAGGCAGCGAAGGCCGCAAAGAAGGGGGTCGTCCTCACGGCCCAAATGTCTGCCTTCGCCGAACTGGAACGTGCACGAATCGACGCTGAACGTGCACGGTTTGAGGCTCAACGTTCACGTGGCGAACAACATGCAGAAAAGTTTCGCATGATACAGACATTAACCCAACAGTGGGAAGCAAACATCGCCAACTACAAGGCCCTAGTGGGGACGGATACATCTTCATACGACGAAGAGGCGTTGGCAGACCATAAGTTTTGCAAGACCCAACTGCGAAGACTCATCACTAGCCTTGAAGCCCAAATTGATGATCTTCGAAGCCAACCCCCACCACCAGATGTCGACCCAACAGAGGATGATTCTTGAACTTGTATTTTGTTTTTGGTTGTATTAAAAGGGATTGAATAAAATTAGAAGTTCATTTATATTCGTGTTGAATTTATTAATTATTGATTGTCATTAATTATTTATTTCCAAAATTGTTTAAATTATGACTAAATTAAACGGTTTCTGATAACGAATTAAATAAAACAGGAAAATATCAAATAATAATCCAGTCAGCACTGTTCTGCACTCCCAGGACCTCAAGGTCCTTTCTGTTGCAAAACACCCACTTTTCTGCACTCCCACTCCCTGACTTTTGTCCAGTCAGCACAAGGTCTGCACTCCCACTCCCTGACCAAGGTCCTTTCTGTTGTTCATGCTCTAACGGGTCTATTGGTTCAGATCAATGCTGTAAAAAAACGTTAGGTGTTAGTCGGACGGAAAAGGGTCTTAAGCGTTAGGCGGGGATTAATCGGAAATTAATCGGATTATTATTTTATTATATATTATCAAATTTATATTATATTATATAAAAATATTAATAATATCAAACATTAAATATATTAAAAAATCATAAACATTCTATGAAACTAAAAATATCATACAATTGGTCGGTATAGCCCATTTCAGCATCTAAGCGGGACTTAGGCGTCTTCAGACGGGGATTTTTACATCACTGGTTCAAATACAAGTAGAAGCTTGCACTCAACTCTACTAGTGAGAGGTTTAAGTTCTTTGTTTTGTTAAATGGTAGTGTAAGTATTGGATTAGTTAAGTTAGAGAATCACATTGTGTTAGAGCATCTGTAATATAGGATGATTCGATGGAACTAACTGGCTAAAAAGTGTTTGTTTAACGTTATCAGCAAAAATAGTTATCACCTCTATCAATTTGCCCGAAAAGATAAGGGAAGGATTACTAGACACGTGACATGTTGCAATTCAGTTAAGAAAATCAACCAAATTTGTCTTGGTTCTTTGGACAAATCGCCCTTATACATTGGGGATGCTCTCAAAATAACACTAGAGGTGAGAGAAATCGTGTCACTAGCGTCACATAAAAAAGAGAAAATATATTTAGTAAATGTAACACTATTATATATTGTTTCCTCATTTTGGATAATGTCATTGGGTAGCTAGATTTTTTATTGTTAATTCTTTTACTTATTAGCTATCCAATCAGATTTTATTAAAACTATTTATTTTTTTCACTTAAAAACAACAGCTACACGTGGTAGAACTACAAAAGCGGTTCACAAAGCACTACAGGCTCTGAGGCGCTACTCAGCATGGTTTGCCGCAATGTCGGGGTTGGCCTGCCGCTATCGCCCGACAAAATTGGTGGTGGCCCTAACGTCAACCGTTACAGGTGCTCTTAAGTCAAATAAGCAATGTTACATCTTTTATGTATATTTTGAAACTCAAGTTCAAAATGACAAAACAGAGGTGTAAACTTGGTATTAAACCTATCTTTCCCACAAACAGATAATATTGAAAACTAACATGAACAAATCTGAACAGAAGACAGATTAGGATCTTATATCATATTTAACCACAACTCAGTCTAAACTTTAAACCAAAATCACTATTAAACCGATCTCGACCTTTTGATTGTACACGACAGTCAACACAATCCGACAGGCCGAGGCTATCAAGTAAGAAATAAGCGAACTCAGACAGTGACATTTAGCCAAGCAGCTTCTAATTATTGAAACCTTAACAACTCCAAATCATTGAATCTTCTCCACTCCAATTCCAATTACATTAAGGTTAATTAAGTTCATACCTTGGAAGATCAAACAGTACTCATGTTGTTGTCGCGTGTTCCTGCCTCCCGTCTATGGCTCCTCACTCTCGCATCGGCCTTACTCTTTCTGGGTCCTCTCTCACCTTCCCAACACTCAAACCCACGAGATCACATCGGACCCGAAACAAGCTCCGGTCACCGGAGACAAGTCCCGACCAAAGGCCCGCCGGTTCTCGGTTACTGGATTTTCGGTACCAAAGGCGACGGACAGAGGATTTTGAGGCTGTTGAAGGCGGTGTATCATCCGAGGAACCACTACTTGTTGCAACTTGACGCCGCGTCTTCGTATTCCGAGCGGCTGGATCTCGCCCTCCTCGTACGGTCCGAAAGGGTGTTCCGAGATGTTGGGAATGTCGATGTTGTCGGGCAGAGCAACGCGCTGAACCGCGTGGGGTCGTCGGCTCTGGCGGCTGTTCTTCACGCGGCTGCTTTGCTTCTCAAGGTCAATGCTGACTGGGACTGGTTCGTCACTCTAAGCGCTTCGGACTATCCACTCGTGTCTCAAGATGGTAAGAGTTAATCAAACTCACTCTCTAGTTATGCCTTTGATGTGCATGTCAGAACAACAAGGATGTCGAGTTTTGGGGTCGATCCATCCTTATAAAGGGTAGGAGAGCAAATCGCTTAGTCTTTTTGGGGTCAACACTTATTCGTGCGGTTTGCTGTGACACTGTTTATTAATCCGGCCAAATTATTCGAACAGTTCTTTGTAACATCATTCATTAGTATGGTATGAGCCTTTTGACCTCTACAAGCGGGGTGTTTTAGACTCTTTTTTTCCTGATTTTTTTGTAAGATTGGTTTGAGGGTTATAGTTCCCGGATAAAAAAAACTAGAAAACAAAGAATTCAAACTGATAGTTGATTTTTTTTAATGTTTTTAGAAATAATGAGATGTAAACTTGTATTTGTAGAGAACCAAACACTCATATACCACATTTGAATATTTGTTCGACTAAAAAATTAAAATGATAATAAAATGTTTGATAATAATTTTATATTCTAACCGTTCGGATCATTTGTGTTATTTGATGATGGAGGTTGAAATATGCAGATTTGCTTCATGGGTTCACGTTCTTGCCGAAGGATCTGAATCTGATCAGCTATACCAACAAGACTGGCTGGATCGAGTAAGCAAAGCACGGTTATTATGAGTCTTGCTCTTCTTTATATTGTTGATTTTGAAGTTAAAGAGAGTGAAATCGAACTATGCAGGAGACAAAACGTGACTCAAATAGTTGATGATCCGAGTTTATATCTTGAGAAGAACACCCCGATCATGTACGCTACAGAGACTCGAACCACACCAGATGTTTTCAACATCTTTGGAGGTACCTTATCTTCTTCTTGTAGCAACTCCAAACATATTACGGTTACAAAGGGGTGATGTGTAAAATAACTTTATTTTAAAAACATAATTGCATCATACATCTTCAGTTCTAATTTTTTGACGAAATTATGATATCAATCTTAAAAAGGCCCGGTCGGATAAATGGAATATCCGGATCAGTAAGCAAAATGTTCGGTCGGGTAAAATCCGGATAGTCTTCGTTAAGGTCAAACCCGGATTTCCACTAAAAATAAAAGTTAGTTTACAATGATTCAAGAGTCATACTACCGTATCTCAAAATAAGAGTATTATACCAATTTCCACAGTTACAACGTTGTTGTTGATCAATGTTGCTCGCGACAGGCTCGCCTTGGGTGATACTTACTAGAAGATTCATGGACTATTGCGTCCGAGGATGGGACAATCTGCCGAGGAAGCTACTGATGTACTTCAGCAACGTGGCCTATCCGGCGGAGTCATACTTCCACACGGTCCTGTGTAGCTCGGACGAGTTCCGAAACACTATTGTGGACAGTGACTTGAGGTTTGAAGAGGCCTACGATGAGACCTTAAACATGTCACATTACGACGACATTGTAGATAGCGGAGCAGCCTTTGCCGGGCCATTCCAAGGCGATTCGTTGCTGAACAAGATCGATCGGAGTGTACTTCGTCGGGCTGCCAATGGGATAGTTCCGGGAGAATGGTGTATCGGACTGAATAGCAGCAGAGAACATAAGGAAGATTTGTGTTCGAGTTGGGACAACATAGATGTTGTCAAACCAGGGGATAGAGGCTTTCGGTTGGAAGCCATGTTGTCAAAGGTTGTCGCAGAGAGGAGGTTGGGGAATAGTAATCTGTGCCACTCATTCAGATCAAACTAGAATTGCAGATTTCTCTTTACAATTTTTGGGTTGATCGGTAGAGGATTCGAATAGTCGACTTTGAGGTGAACTATACGTGTTTTGTATATATTATCGACAAACTATTTCTTTTCGTAAATGAACCCCAAACTATTTTTCATCTGCAGTCTGTTATCTTTAACAGAAATTAATCATGTGACAGTTACGTGACTTGAACTTTTTCTGGAAACGAGAGTTTTGTCATTTACATTGTACGTGTTCCGCAATTTATAATCCTCATGTAGTGTTCCGCAATTTGTACCCTTGGGTATACACTTTTACAAGGGTACTTTCGACTTTTTGTAAAAACATGACCTGTTGATGGATTTGCAAACGGAAAATAACTAGGGATGTTATTTGCAAAAAGAAGTAGGAACTCGCGGTTAATTTTCAAAGTGAAAAGTCTAAAATGCCCATGATTATTCATTGAAGTTGTAAAGAGTAAAGGAAATATTGGACTCAGTTGTTACTCTAAAAATTAACTGTCTACTGTTCAGCATAACTATCCTCAAATCTCAGGTAAATATGGTGTTGATATTAATGACCAAATTGTGGGGAAAGTTTGGTATGTTAGTTGGAGAAGAAGATGTTATAGCCAATTGATTTGAGTGCATAACTAATTTTGAAGCAACGGCCAGACATGAAATGAACCCTTCCCTCCCTTTGCAGGATCTAATGGTCCTACAATCATTGCCATAACCTAAACCAACCAACAAAGCAACACACATGTGCCCTACAATCATTTCTCACCTACCATGACTCCTACACAACTTTTTTTTACCAGCAATAACCGATGACCTTGGTTCGGTTTACTCAATTTTAACATGAATTAGATCGATTTTGTTTTAAATACGAAAAGGACAATAGATTTAAACATAAATGGTATATGTTCCACACCATGCATTCGAAATCCAAACAAATGACTAATGCACATTCTCACCTACCAGAGTTCCAAATACAATACCGTTCTTCGGTTCAGTCTTGGTACAACAGTTGGAAAGGGCTGCACTGCTTATGGTTTCGCTGAGTTTCTTTCCTTTATATGCTGGTCCAAACAGCTATCATGAGGTTTCATTGATGTTTCCAGCGATCCCAACCATTTGTTCGCCCTCAAAATTTCCATTCTGTGGAAAATGAAAAGTAGAAATGAGTGATTTTATGGTTTTTTTATCGGGAAGAAAACAGGGAAATCCTACTCTAGTCTAGTCTATTCTACCCACCCACCCACACCTGCAGCCATGTACTCACTGGGATTCGAACCTCTGACCTCAAGGTGAGGCCATCCCAAGTGGGCAAGGAATGATTTTATGGTTTCCAAAACTAACAAATCGATTTTACGGTTCACTAACCTCCTCGGTCCTGTTTAAGGAAGAATTCTGTCCAGCTTGTGGTGCAGCTTTGGAGAGGTCCCTCAGAGTTCCCTGAAGTTTGTGGAGTGAAAGTGTCACAACAATAACCAAAGGAAGAATGGGGTATAATTATGTGCATGCAACCACAGCATGCATAGTATAGAATGCAAAAATATAGCACCTTGTTAGCCCACATAAGCCCACATGCATTGCAAAGGGTCCTTGGCCCTTCAGGCCCGCGTCGCATCATTGGTGTATTCTTTTCACTGATGCCACAATGTCGACAGCTGAATGCATCTCAAAGGTGTCAAGAAGAAATGTAACAAATTGAAGAAATGTAGGAAGTAATAAATGAAATTAAGTCTACTATAAGCAATTGTTCCACAAGTTGTGCACAACACAGAAATTTAAAACAATACACATTCTTCAATACTTTAGATTGTTTCAAATCTAACATCGGGTTTTTAACCTCAGTCATGGCGGCATCCAAACAGAAAAACAAATCATATGAAAACAAATCATGCACATGCTATACATTTTTATACAATAATTGGAATTTCATGGTAAAACATGGATGAAAGTCAGGACAATCGATTTGAATTCAAAATCTTAAAAGGTCTCTAGATAATTGGCATTCAAATTATTGGCATAAAGTGCCACAGAAAACTGTAAATAACAAGTTGACTTACACAATCTCTTGCTGCTGGGATCCATTCATATCTGCCCCCCAATTCTGATTTGAACCCCAAGTTGTTACTGCTGACGAAGAATCATCATTATTGGACTTCGAAGATGTAAATTGACCCTTATTGCGTTGCATCCTACAACAGCAACAGCAAATATATAATTTGTACTAACTCACTCTCTTAGTTCTGATGTCACATATCGGTTTACTGCAGCTTGTAATTCGTTATTATTGCACAAAAATTACATAGTGTATATGAGCAAGATGTGTAGCGTACCTAAGTGCCACCTCTTTACGAACAGTATAACGAATTTTCTTGTCAAAGTTGCGCTCTTTTCTCTTTTCACGAAATCTGATTAGTGACGCCAATCTCTGAGGGACATTGAACCGCTGAGGAGTACCAGTTAGGCCCTGTTTACATACTTAATCAGCAGAGACAAAAACATCATTTTAATATGTTAACATATCCAGTTCAATACCCTGTTATTATTATGATCGGCATTTATTGGGATTGCAGGCATGCCAGGAGGTACTTCTCGACCCCCTAATAATAAAAGAACAGCTTGGACCTGCATACATTATTAGAAAGGATTAGAGCCATTACCCATTATGAGATGCCAAAGAAGAGTCGGCAACAAATTGCCAAATAAAGATGAATAATTCTTCATGGTTCCACAAAACAAAAGGCATGCATTGAAATCGATACATGTGGCCTATTCCAACATATATGATTTGCTATTCTTCCCCAATGATATTGTATATCATGCCTAGTTATGAAAGTTGCGAGGAAGAACGACAAAATAAAATCTAAGTCAGGGCCATACTTTACCTTGTATTCTACTTTTCTCTTTTAATTAGTTACACATATGTGTTCGCTAGAGTCACTCTGACTCGTCCATATTTACCTTAAATGCATGATACTTTGCCAAACATTCATACAAGAAATTACAAAGGTTATAAACTCAAACTCATATCAAATGTTCACAGCAGATATTAATTAAACTTTCCTCCGTACTGAACCTTGCACATATAATCATATGAAACAAACAATAGCAACGAAAAACATAAACCATGGATAGTGAAAAAAAAAATCACCTTTTCAGGTGAGACTGAATCGAACACATAAACCTGACCCTGAAAAGAAAGAGTGAGCTGGTCTCCAGTATCACCTCCATGCTCCACCAATGAGTTATGGTTATCCGATATATTCCCGGGATCAGAAGGAACATCCCCTTCCAAGCCCTTACTCCCACCGCCTCCGCTGCCTCCGCCGTCATCATGCTCATCATCCATGCCATTCCCATTGTTCATGAGGTGCAGCCCGTGATGTTCATAATGCACATGCATTGGATGTTGCCCATCACTAATATGCATCCCTGCATCACTCCCATCCATACCATCCATGATATTCTCCAGCTCACAGCTAGTTTTGCATATATGGAAGTTTCACCTTCTTCACAATTACACCAAGCTGATACTCCATTACATTGCCAAATAAAACCCAGGAAATCGAAATAAATAAAGGTCAAAAATTTAAAAGCTTCACGAGACTGTATCTGGCAAACCCAATTAAGACATTTACATTTACATACTGTTCAGATTCCAATTACCCTTCAAATAACCCGATTCAAATAAAGAGAGATACGAAGCTTGAATATATAGCTTGCATTAACATACAAGGTGGAGATACCTCAAAACTGAGCAATTCACGAATGTGCAAATCCCTATAGCTTCGGGGTTCGAAATTGACGACGAAGATCGGATGTTCGGGCTGAAATGGAGAAGAATCAGGGCCGTACAAGTGAGAAATTGAGGTGTGCTTGGTTTAGGGTTTCTGGTGAGCCTGCGTGCCGATACGAGGAAGAAGACGAAGACGGTGAAGAAGTGGGGTTTGGGGGAAAACGGTGGAGATATGGCAATTATTAGATCTATTTTTATCCGGTCAAAATTAATTTTTGGGAGTTTCAAAATAAATCATTTTAAAATAAACATTCTATTCTTATTTTATTTTTTTGTAATTAGACTAAATATATTATATCACCTTTGTCAGCTAAAAGAGCAATATATTAGCATTTATATATTTTTTTATATGAGTTTTTTTGAGAAGATGTCAATTAAAAGTTATCATATATTTTTTTTGAAAATAAAATTTATCATATTTAAGAGATGGTGTAAAAATTTATGATGAATTTTGCATATTTTGCAAAATCCTATGGAATTTATTTTTCGTTCGTAAATCATTTATTTTTAATGGATTTTTTTATAAATTAGTTATTTTTAATGGAATTTATCGTATGAGAACCACATGGCATCAACTTTTTTTCTTTTTCAAAATCATTAGTTTTATCTTTTGATTGATATGTGTTTGGTTATTTATAATCCTCTTATATTCTTTTTTTATTTAAAACTTTATGTTTACACTTCAATAAGGGCAAGCCAACATTTTTCAATAAAAAAATAATTATTATGTTAAGGGTAAACTTCATCCCACTATCCTAAAAAAACTTAAATTCCAACCCACTACCCTAAAAATAGTTTGTTACACCTCACTACCCTAACTATCATTTTAGTTACAATTTCATACCTACCGTTAGTTTTTTGTTTATTTTGGATGGAAAAAAGTCATGTGCAAAGCACATGACCCTATTTTTTCAGAAAATGACCAAACCACCCTCCCTTTATTCTCTTAAAACCCTATATTCCCTTTTCTTTTTCTTCTTTCCCCATCTTATTTCCTCTCCACCAGGCAGCCTCCACCACACTGCCTCCACCACGCAGCCTCCACACCTCAACATCCACTCCTTTTTTCTGGTTCTTCTCTCAAACTCCTACCTTCACCACCACCATTGCCATGCCAGGACTCCAACGCCGGCGAGCTGTCAACACCAACCAGATTTTGGTTTCCACCTTGCCATCTCTCATCGTCGTTCTCATCCACCGGCTCAAGCTCGCCGGAGTTCATCGCCTTCATCCTCTCCGAAGACTCGCGTTTGGTACGATTTGAAGTGGAAACGGAATCTGGGTTTGGGTATTTATGATTTCATTTTTGGGTAATTTATACTGGTTCAGATTTGAAACAAAAGATGAATCGGTACTGGTTCAGATTTGCAATAAAAGAGATGAGTTGTATAGTTCATATTTTTTCAGATCTGGAATAAAGAAGATGGGTACTGGAAATGGATTCAAATATATGGTAGTTGATTATAATGAGAATATTTGGATTCAACAGATCTGGATTTGTGCACTGATAATAATTTTTTGTGTAATTTATGAATCAAAAAAGCTTTCAAATGGTGGTGGATTGTGGTGGTTATCGAAACCAAATTCATGTTCTTCAACCCAGAATTTTTTTCTCTATTTTTTCTTATAATTTCTTTTCCAGAAAATTATTAAAAGAGATAAAAAGGCAATATAACGTAAAAAGTAAAATCAAATTTAAAATAGAAATAAAGGAAAAAATGAAAGAATTTAAAACTGATTTTTTAAAATAAAAGATGATGTTATAAAAAAATGATTTTTTTTAAATAAAAACTGTTTTCTGAAAATAAAATCTGTTTTTTTTAAAATAAAACTGTTTTTTTAAATAAATACTGATTTTTTTAAAATAAAATCTGTATTTTAAAATAAAATATTTATTTTTAAAAATAAAATCTAATTTTTGAAAATAAAATATGAATTTTTAAAATAAAAATTGATTTTAAAAACTAAAATCTGATTTTTAAAAATAAATTAAAAAAAATTGAAAACCAATGGCATGCTTTTGAAAATTTGAGTGTCAATGAGGGGTATTTTGGACTTTTTACCATTTTCCATCCACAAATGGATGTCAAGTTGACGGCGGGTATGAAAGTGCAACTAAAAGTTTCGTTAGGGTAGTGGGATGAAACTAAGTTTCGTTAGGGTAGTGGGTTGGAATTTAAGTTATTTTAGGATAGTGGGATGAAGTTTACTCTTATGTTAATGAATTTACAGATAGAAATAATTCATCCTATGATTTTACAAAAAATAATAGTGCATTATAATTTTTTTACAAAACACGTACAATCCTTCATAAACTGTTGCAATTATCTTTAGATTTTATCCAAAAACATTAACGTCGAATTTTTATGTGCTATTTTTAAAAATATTTTTAATTATTAATTATATTAAAATCACTGTTTAATAAAAAAATTAGAAGTCATTAATATCTATTTGATCGTAATTTTTAATAAGAATTTAAAACAGTCACAGATTAAAATTTATAGTCCAATGTTTTTATAATTAATTTGAATTTCTAACATTTTTTTGAGAAGTAATGGAAATATCATTAAAACATTAAGGTGTTCGTAATTTTTAATATTGGTTTTCACTTTTCACCCCTTATATTTATTTTAAAAAAATTACATTTAAGAGAAGGAAATAAAAAAGGAAATAGTCGTTTTATTAGTTTGTTAATTTGGTCGCTCTCTCCATTCCCAATTCCGTGTTCTTCTTCAGGTCCTCTGTAGCTTAGTTCCGTCCGCTCTTTCTTCACTGTTTCTATTGTTCCAGCAATTCTCGATCTCATCGATTAAGCTGAGAACAAAGTGCTTCTCTTTCCATGTTCTGGTTTTGAATCTGGAAGGAGAGAGTAGAAGAATCTAAGCTCTGAGATCTCTCGATCGAGAGATCTGTGAAGGAAATGGTGAGGAGCAGATCGTCATCAAGCCCATGGCGTTACTGTAACCCGTCGTATTACCTCAAGAGGCCGAAACGATTAGCTCTCCTTTTCATTGCCTTTGTTTCTGGTACTTTGCTTCTTTGGGATCGCCAGACTCTCCTCACAGAGCATCAGGTGTTGTACTGTATTTCTAAGCTGGGGAAGAAAGATATTGAGTTTGAGGTTTATGTTTTTGTTTGCAATCTGAGACTAAATTAATTAGCCTATTTGGGTCTCCTGAATTTTACTTTTTTTGTCATACATTTCGTAAGTAATGGAAAATTATGGTCCTTTCATTTCTCCATAGCTAAATGGAGATTTTTTTTGTTTTTGTTTATTGGTGTCTCTGGAATTGGTTGGGGATATTGTTGATTCATGTTGTTAATGGATAGTTTCTCAGGTTTATTGGAACCACTTTGATCCACTCATTTCTGTTTGAGAAGAAAGATATTGAGTTTGAGTTTGAGGTTTATGTTTTTGTTTTCAATCTGAGACTAAATTAACCTATTTGGGTCTCCTTAATTTTACTTTTTTTATCATACATTTGTAAGTAATGGAAATTTATGGTCCTTTCACTTCTCCATAGCTAAATGGAGATTTTTTTTGTTTTTGTTTATTGGTGTCTCTGGAATTGGTTGGGGATATTGGTGATTCGTGTTGTTAATTGATAGTTTCTTAGGATTACTGTTTTGCTTTATACTTGGTGTGTTCTCGATGTTGGACTAAAGTCACTCAACTGGGTAAGATGTTTCCTTTTTAGGAAAAACTAATTGATTGTAAAGCCTGCAAGGTAGGATATGGGAAGTCGTGTTGGGGAGTGATGATAGGATTTTTAAAATTACTTAGAGCTTCACAGATGTGAACCTTAAAAAAATATATTCTTGTGCTAATCGGAGCATTTTGGAGTTATGTATGCATATACCTATATAGTTACATTTGTTCGATGACATTTTTTGATGGGTTTCTCATTTGCAGGAAGAACTTTCTAAGTTGAATGAAGAAGTGATCCATCTAAGAAATTTGGTATCAGCGCCTTGACCTTTTCATTGTTAATTACTGTATGTTGGCCTACTAGTTGTGCTTGTAGGGTCAACTAACTAGGGTATTTTGATCAGCTCGTAACAGGCTATGTTTGGACTAAATATTAATTTTGTGCTTCCAGTTAGAGGAAATAAAAGTTATTCATGGAGACACAGTTGGGAATGTTACTATTGGTAGTAAAAGTCAAGAGCTTTCCAAGAAATCCCCTGGTCCAGATGATCTCATTGATGTTCAGCGAAGAGATAAAGTAAAAGAAGCTATGCTTCATGCTTGGAATTCATATGAGAAATATGCATGGGGTCAAGATGAGCTTCAGGTATGATGAACCTTCTAGTAGATGCCTAAATGTAGTTTGCAGTTAGTTTTTAGATATGTAGGGTAGATACTGCAGTGTAATACGAAAATTAATCTATCCTTTGCTAGCACGTTGTTTTGTCGTCTAGAAAATTAGGAAAAATGCCTTTTGAAGCTCCTTGATGATGCTCATATGGGAAGAGAAAAAGTGAAAAACACAAGCTAAAGATTTAAAGCAACTTCTATAACTGCAGCTTATTTTGAGATTCAGGTTTTTCAATTCTTTACCTAGTATTGCTCAACTAGATAGTTATAGAAGATTTATCTCCCTAACTTTTGGGTCAGGTGTGTTTAGCTTTCCTATCATTGATGGTAATATTTCAGTCCAAGCACACAAACCATGCCACTAATATGAGTATTTGTTTTCTGTTATGACCAGCCACAGACAAAGAATGGTATCAACAGCTTTGGAGGCCTTGGAGCAACCCTTATAGATGCCCTTGATACACTGTATATTATGGGTCTTCACGAGCAATTCCAAAAGGCTAGAGAGTGAGTCTAACTTCATACTTATTTATATGTCATTTCTATCATGTGGCACTTTGTACTTGCATCCTTCCAGGATACCACTTTAGATTAGTTTCCCGGTTAAGTTTTTTGGGTCCTTAACTCACCCTAGACAGGGCTATAGCTTCTAATGGTAATAAATTCACATCATGATTGATACTATCTTGGTTGGTAGGTTTATTTCTCAGTGCTTCTCTAAGGTGGGTAGTCATTTGTTTGAGTCCAATGACATTCTGGAAAATAACATGGCTACCAGCAAGATTGAAAATAACATGGCTATTAATGTTTGTGCTCGAGTTGGATTCCTTATCTTTTTGTTCTTCTAAGAACTTCAAAGTATATAGAAAGGAACCTCTTAACCAATTTTAAAAAAAATTAGAAAATTCCTACTGTAAGAAGGGGTGTCAATATGTTGGTTAGCTCTCTCTATAGATATATGTTAGTGTGACTATGACTAGATCTCGTGTTTGATATTAATTTGCTGTCCTTATTGACAGGTGGGTTGCAACTTCGTTGGATTTCAACAAGAATTACGATGCCAGTGTTTTTGAGACAACCATAAGGTTGCATTATAAGGTTTTATATGTTGTCGATTTGATTTGTTACGCTGAAAAGAATGATTAGCTTTGCTCAATCTCATTGACTGACACATCATATCACTTTTTGTTCAAAATTAGAGTTGTAGGTGGACTTCTCAGTACATATGATCTCTCAGGAGATAAAGTTTTCCTTGAAAAGGCTAAAGACATTGCAGATAGGCTGCTTCCCGCATGGAATACACCTTCTGGGATACCTTTTAACATTATTAACTTGCAACATGGAGATGCACACAATCCTGGATGGACTGGAGTAAGGCGTCGATAACATATATATATCGAAAGAATGCATTTCCAACTAATCATGCATGATAATGTGGATGGCACATTTTGATGAACCTCTATTCCATAGTTGCTTCAATATGTTTTGCCTAATACACACTCCTACTTTGTTGGGCTTCAATTGTTTATAACAGGTTTGTAATTTTTCATCTTCGTAGGGTGACAGTATCCTGGCAGATTCGGGCACTGAGCAGCTGGAATTCATCGCTCTTTCTCAACGGACAGGTGACCTAAAATATCAGCAGAAGGTATAATCCATGTTATCTTTCCAAGAACATAAAGAAATGAGGTTTCTAGAATTAATATTATCTTCCATTCATGTGCTAGTCCAGTTAATACTCTCCATCTGAATACAAAGGCTAATTGTATGGTTATGCAAATACTTAATTTCTCAAGAAAGAATAGATTTGCTGCTGAATGGTGTCTGCTTTGATTGTTTTAGGTTGAGAACGTTATAAAGACACTTAATAAAACCTTCCCTGATGATGGTCTGCTTCCCATATACATTGATGCTGAAAGAGGAACAGCCTCATATTCTACAATAACATTTGGTGCCATGGGTGACAGGTTGGGTATACTTATGTTTGTTATGAAGAACTGTTTTTTTTAACCATGTTTTGTAACTAGGCTGTGTTTATGTGACTTAAAATTCAAATGGCAGCTTCTATGAGTATTTGCTCAAAGTTTGGGTACAAGGAAACAAGACACCAGCTGTTAAGCTTTATAGGTGAGAAGACTCAATCGTCAATAATACATGTATACTTGTCTGCATTATAACCAATAAGCATCTTTTGATGACTGAAATGTGTGCGATTTTCATTGAACTCTTCCTGATGTCAAAATTCATTTGTGGATTCTTGGAAGCAGAGACATGTGGGAAAAATCAATGAAAGGTCTGTTAGGGTTGATTAGAAAAACAACACCATCCTCTTTTACATATATATGTGAGAAGAACGGGGATTCTCTAACGGACAAGGTAGTATTTCTGTACGGCATGCAGCTCAAGTGCCTTTATTCATTACACTGTAATGTTCTCAATGCATGTTTCTTTTTTCGTAAATAATGTGTAGATGGATGAGTTAGCTTGCTTTGTTCCCGGAATGCTGGCTTTAGGATCTTCAGGATATGAGGCAGATGATGCTAAGAAATTTCTAACACTTGCAGAAGAGGTATTCACGCAACTAAGCTACAATCTCTGATTAATTATGTCTATGATGACTTGTTCTGTTTCCTGTGGTTTGTTGGCAATTTTTGTTGTTGTTTGTTCATGAAGCATAACCTATTTAAGATGAATAAGGTTTTCAATGTATATGGTGTCTGGGGAACACTAAGGTGAAACCCCGAAGATAGGAAAGTTAAATATGAAAACCAGAAACCAATCATAGCCATTGGGTTGCAATTTTGAACGCTGAGATTAAGCTTGGAACTTTCCAATGTTTAATTTGTAAACATCTCAGCTGTGACTGTAGAATTCTGAAATATTATTGATGATACTTGATATTCTTGTCCTTCAATACAATGAGAACATCCTTTTATACAGGGATTAACTCTATACTAAATATGAAATACTAATACTAAACAACACAGGAAACCAAACTAAACTAGGAATAGGAAATACTTGTAACTGGACTAAACTAAACTCTAACACAGAAGGACTAAGACGAAAGGAAATTGCTGGACTGAAGCGCCAATGTGTGAACAGTGAACAGTGAACAACGGCGATGAAAGCTGGAAATTCCAAACAAAAATCCAGTGGACACAAATGGTTTTCAGTTTTCATTCCAACTTGGGTTTCACCTGATTGATATCCATGTCTATATATGTATTTGTATTGTGTAAATTAAATTTTGAATAGACCATGCTCCCGCAACCTTTTCAAATTTCTATCTTATTAGCATTAAAATCCATCATAACGTGACCAGGGACCTTACCGTTGGTGAAGCTACTCTTTTTCCCTTTGACTGGATTCCTGATACGTCTTTTGCAGCTTGCTTGGACGTGCTATAACTTCTATCAGTCTACACCAACTAAATTGGCAGGAGAAAATTATTTCTTTAATGATGGACAGGTTAGAGATATTCTTGTTGATCTGATATGAACTGAGCTATGATGTTGTATTGTCTGACATGTATGACATTATCAGGACATGAACGTTGGTACATCCTGGAATATACTGAGACCGGAGACAGTTGAATCACTATTTTACCTCTGGCGTTTCACTGGTAACAAAACGTACCAAGAGTGGGGTTGGAATATATTTCAAGCATTTGAGAAGAACTCTCGCATAGACTCGGGATATGTTGGACTCAAGGATGTAAGCTTCCTCCAAACCTCCAACTAGCTTCTTGTTTGTATTCCATGTCTTTTATCTATCAACCATGTGTATCAAGATTTGGGCTCACTTGAGCTCCGAACTTTTGATTCTTAAGATGATGTATTATGAGCTCAAGATATCCTTTAAACTACAAATGAGCTCTAATATTGCCCCAAGTGCTGCTCGGACTTGAACCATGATCTCAAGAACCGAAGTTCTAGTGCTTGACCAGTTGGACAAGCTAGCTTTGGTTGTATTTCACATCTTTTATGGTTTTCAATTACACTCTTTAAACTAGAATATAGTACCTATATTTTTGGTTTCCATTAAAATGTGGCCTTTCTTGATTAAGAGAAGTATGGCTTTGATGAATAGCACAAGACTTGCTTCTTCGTATATCTGTTTCATCACTTGATGGTGAAGAATTTGGCCTACTTGAGGGGGACAGTCCTTCAGTAGGATATAAGCATATAAGTGCAAACATCCCACCCATCAAATACGGCCTAGGGTTTTTTTCTTGATCAGAAAGAAAACAGGGGAAATCCTACTCTAGCCTAGTCTAACCTCCACCCACCGCTCCCAAGTAGATGTACCTGTGACCTCAAGGAGATTAGGGAGCTCTTTTCACCTTCAGGCCAACCCAAGTGGGGAACTACGGCCTAGGTTGTTTGTCAATTACATAGGCTTAGAAATCCTAAGGATGCCATTTTACTTCATATCCACTATATACTGAAAGTCTATGCTCGGAAAGGATCAACTAAAGCAGTATAATATAGCAGGTTGAGTCATATATCTGATTTTTTTTCTGGCTGTGTAGTGTGTGTGTTTACCATCATGCTCTTGGTGTTGGCAGGTCAATACAGGAGTAAAAGACAATATGATGCAAAGCTTCTTTCTAGCAGAGACATTGAAGTACCTCTATCTACTATTCTCACCTCCATCCGTCATCCCATTAGATGAATGGGTTTTCAACACAGAAGCCCATCCTTTGAGAATAGTGAGCAGGCATGACAATGAAGATCCTGGAAGATCAGGGAAGCAGAGTGATCCGATGGCTAGGTTACGTGGGAGAAAGGAAGGTCGTTTAAGTGGCAATTAGAGGCTCTTCTGTTAAAAGCTACTGAAGACCATCAGGATCATTTATACCATACGTTTATCTTCAGTATTTACAAAATTAGGATGTGTAACAGGGACAAGTTTTGGTTGTTCAAGCAATAGGATTGTTGTACTATTGTACATTGTGGCTTATAGAACCTACAGTTTTGGACCAAAAACTATGTCATTTAAGAGCTACTCTTTAAAATTTCAATATATGAGGTCTTGTTACCTACTTTCATGATGTCATGTAGAGCCATAATATGTATCTAGGTCTCGACAACATGTGTTTTGTTACCTTGTTAGAGTGAGCGGTTCCATAATGTCATGTTGGTCATAATATGTATCTAGGCTCAGACATCATGTTTTCTATCAGAGCATCTCCAATCGAATTCACTCACTCAAGACGAGTAATTCGCAATTCAGAGGTCGATGTCGTCCACAATGTTGAAGGTAATTGATGCTACAAATTAGGATGAATAGTCACATGTCGCGATGACCAGAATGGTGGAAGGCCCCTTTATAACTCCTAGTTCTTAGATTGTATCTTCTATTGCTGTTTTTTCTCAATCTTCTTGGCCTTCCTTCTTGCTTTCCTCTCCTCATAGATCGAGGCCTCTTGCCCCGACTTTTTTCCTTTTTTTTTGAAACATAACTATGCAAGTTGTTACATTATCCATGTGTAATGGTCTCTTGTGAGATTGTTTTATAGTTTGACATTTAGAGTTCTGGGCAAGTTGATTCACCCAATCTAGGTAATGCAGCTGATTCTATGTTTCTTTCCAATCTTTTGGTCATAAAAGAACCACAATAATCTAGGCATTTTTTTAATGCATTATTTATCTTCTTCATCAGAAAAAGGGGCCACAATTAGCCAAATAACCCTCTTTTGAACAATTCACATACCAAATTAAAACCCACTGCAAGGTGCTCTTAAAATGTTGGAGTAAGTGGTTTTTCAGACAATTGAAGATTATTTCACTCAAGCATCAAGTCAACTGATGACTCTAATTATTAGAATGAAAATATAAATTACTAAAATTTAGAACCATCAAGACAAAAATCTGAAACTTCCATAAATTGAAGTCTTAACAAGAAAACAAGTAAAATGCAATCAACTTTAAAGGCAAGAAGCTGTGATCAGATTCCTTCTGGTACAAGCAAGAGAAGAGCGCAAAATCTCTATATAACGAAATAATATAGCACCGCCTAATTCATTCTCCTGACGAGCTCATTAACAAAGTTCTCGCGATTACCAGCATCTCCTCCTTCAACATAATGGTTCCTCTTCTTCTTCAGACCACCCAAAGGAGCCTTCAGCTTAAATGGCCACAGGAAGTTATTAGCCTCCTTGAAGTGAGGCCCAACAGACATGATCTCATGGATGAGATCTTCCACACAGATGATTCCAAACTTCCCAAGAGCCTGTTATGCAATCATAAAAGGTTAGCAGCTAGATAAAGAGCATAAACTTCATGATACACGAAGTCAACACAATAAAAACAGAAACCTGTTCAACAACTGAGTTGTCAGTCAAAGCAATTCTCTGCTTGTTTAGCTTCCCGTAGCCCCGCTTGTAAATCAGTTCCCTCACAGTCTTCAAGTTGGGATATCTATACAAAATCCAAGAAATGTGTCAGAAACATTATTCATAAACACGAAAATTTTATCTGAAACGACTAAGTACAAGATACATACCCATAAGTCACATACGGCTCAACCCTGTGGAGCATATTCAGGGTTGCCTTGTTAACTTTAAGGAATACACCATTGAAGATCTGTACAAGCACACAACATTAACATGATGCATATGGCCAAAATAAAACATATGTAACTCAAGGAAACATACATCCAGTGTACTTCATTTTCAGTCAATGGCCTTACACTAGAAAAGATTAAATCTATAGCCATCAAAATATGGTGCTGATACATTGTGTAATTTAGCACTAGCAATTCATATATCAAAATTAAAGACAAGATTGTACAACTGCAAGGGGTACCTGTCTTAAACGCAATAGTTGCAAGATCTTTTTTGTCTTTGGGTCAATAGCATTGATACTGAAAGATAACAGCAAAGAATATGTGAGATGAAGAAAACTACAATCTACATTCAAATTAATAGCAGATAGAAAGATACATACCCACGGATACGGACAATAAACAATAGCTTAGGCTCTGGGTCAACATAAAATCCTCCTTTCAACTTAGCCTCACGCTTCAACCTGATTAGCTCACTCTCCTGTCATACCAAAATTGTAGAAAACATCATGAGACAAACCATTTTGCACTATACAAAAATAATCAAATATATCATATACCCTGGACATACCTGACTCTTGTATTCCTGGTCATACTGCTTGGCCCTCACAAAAATCAGCTTGCGATTCTCAGCATTCTTCTTCTTGGTGGCTTCAAAGTTCTGCTTCTTAGCCAAAGCCCATTCCTCAGCTCTCTTCCTCTTCTTCAATACGGACTCAGGGATCACAACCTTGGCTTCCTTTCCACTCATCTATTCAAATCCAACAAAAAAAAGAAATCAAACACAACTCTAGATCCTTCTAAAGCACATCAAAGTGATAAATCATATCCATCTTTGACAGAACTATATATACACACATAAATAGCAAAAACATGATTTTTTTTTTCACTGATTAAAAACTAAAAAACCCTCTATAAATTGACCCACTTCAAAAATGTCTATAACAGCCCATATGATCAAACAAGCAATGAGTATAAATGGAAATGTGCTCAGGGGCAAATTAAAAGTTCTCAATCAGCTAAACTAATGCCTTACACTACAAATTGAACTATGACCACGACAACAAAACCAAACATGAAAATGCCTCGTTCAGATCATATACACAAATGCAAGCAAGAGACTAAATAAAACAGAATAAAAAATTGAACCCATTTCGGTAGCATTTCAAAGTCATAAAATTACAGACATAATCAAACTGAACGCGAATTGAACCTAAAGCAGACCTCAGATCCTTACAGCTAGACTCAGACAATAACTTTCACTGTACAAAATCATTGTCTTTATACGATGACAAAACAAAAGAACATCATAAGAAAACCCGACTCTACTCACCGGCGCTTGAAGTTCTTCGAGACCCTGCGTTGCAGTATCTGTGAAGGAGGACGATAGAGAAGCTGTTAGTGTTTCTTTTAGAAGAAGGCGGAGAATTATATACTAGGGTTTCGTAGGGTTTGTGCGAACGAATGTGATAGTTATTGGGCCTCGATTTTTCTTCTTAGTGGGCCTCTCAGTACAGAATTTTGTAAATTTGTTATTGATGAGATGGGCCCAGGTTCTCACAATGGGCCTTACAAAAAATGGAAGTGAACAGTGTTTCTGTTTGTTTAGAGCATCCACAATCATCTCGCCGGCTGCCGGCGAGATGGCGCCGGCGAGATGACTTAAAATATTAAAATTTAATCACCTCGCCGGCGAGGAGGCAGCGACGTCTGCAGTGGGCGAGGAGCAGCCGGCGAGAAGGAGGAAAAAACATTAAAAAAATGAAAAAAAAATTGCAACATAACCCACAACTTTTTTATATTTATACATATACCACACATACGATAATTAAAACAAACTTTAACGATAATTATACATATAATTAGCACGCTAGTACATACTTAAAAGAAATCTAATTTTAGGACACGATCACGATCTACAGCTCGTGATTGTGCTGCAGGAATTTCACCTGGTCTCGAACGATCTCCCACAGACCCATCTTCATGAAATGGTTGCCATGGGCACTGTAGTGGGCAGCGGCTGCTTGAGAGCGAACGTGAGTCTCGGAAGTTCCCGGCGGGGCGTTATGAACTGATGCACGGTAGCACAATTCATACCGGTAGATTCTCCGGGCGAGTTCCTGCCAGTGGTCTCGACACTGTTTCTGGGTTCTCAGCGGGGAATTGGCCGGAGCATTGTGGACAAAATTGGCATACACTTCCGGCCAATACCTATGATTTGGGCCCGGCCGGGCGTCCTGCAGCCAACATAGGACCAACACCATATCCTCCTCGTTGGTCCACGGATATGAGCCTACGCCGGCCATTGGAGCTTTGAAGAAAGTGAGGAAAAATTGAAGAACAAAAGTATTGGAGATAGAAAGAGATTTGGAGAAGAGATGTGAAGAATGGAGGAGAAGGGTGCCATTTATAGGCCAAAACCGCCGGCCACTAGGGGGCATATTGGTCAATTTGTGGTGGTGGTGGCAATAGTGGCACATATCCCAATAATGGAGGCCTCATAATGTAAAAAAAAAATCTTTTTTGACCAAATTCAAACAAGCCATTAAAGTAAACAAATTACCAAAACATGAAAATTAAAAACCATTCATTAAATAGGCATCTTGAATTACAACAAAAAAAAAAACAAGTACGGTAAGCTGGAAAAAAAAACAAGTACGGTAAGCTGGAAAAAAAAACAAGTACGGTAAGCTGGAAAAAAAAAACAAGTCACTGGGCCATCAGATTGCGCAAAATATTAAGCTGCGTCATGTGGGCATGTAGCTGCTGGGGGTCCATGCCCGAAGTGTCGGCTTTTTCAGCTTCGACCCACTGCTGGTATGCCATCAGCTTCAGTTGCGTTGCCTTCTCAATGGTCCTGGCTTGGCTTGCTTCTTTGGCCGCTATATGGGCCCTCTCGACACGATCGGCAACCGCTTCCTTAAACGATGATGCTGAGCCCTTACCTCTGAGCCTTGCAGCCTTGGCGGCCTTGCAGCCCATAGGCCTCTTGTACTGGGGTTGACCCTCCGTATTAGCACCGGTCGTTTGCTGACTGTCCTCACAGCCCGGCGTGTCTTCACGAGGGCGCTTGCCAGAGTCGGTGGAATCTTCGACATCGAACTCCGTAACCGGTGTCGGTACAACGGCCTCCTCAACAGCAAAGTAATGAGAAGTCCACTTGTGTTCTCCTTTCACAAGATCCCACAAGTGTTTCCATGTGAATGGATGACTACAGGCCTTTATGTATTGCTCCTCGGTCAACTGCATGATCGCCGCATCGTTCCGGCCGCTCCTGTAGTCCCTGCAGGTCTTCACAAACAGCCCATTGAAGAACGTCACTTTGGGATTTGTCCCCTGCCAGTGGTCTTTGCACTGCTTCGCCGACCTCACCGGATCATCCAAGTCCCGAGTGGCTTCCATTTCCTCACCGATGGCCCCCCAGTACTTCAAATTATGCTTCTGGTTGCCATGCACTGAGTCGTACGAGTGGTGCATCCAGGCTTTAACTAACCTGCAGTCCTCCTCGGCGGTCCATAAGCAACGCTTTGCTTTGGCCTTTGTCGGACGGACGTACTTCGGCGGGCTCGGAAAGGGTTTGAGAGGATTGGACAGTCGGGTTGGGGGAAAAGGAAGGCTCCAAAAACTCTTGGGACAACGTTTCATCGGTCACATTCCTATAGTTGAGAACCCACTCGTTGAGATCGAAAGAAGACATGGCGAAAGAAATTTGAATTAGACAAAGTGTAGTAGAAAAGAGAATTTGTGTGTGTTTAAAATGAATTTTGGGTTAGTATTTATAGGGGTGAAAAGTGAAAAAAAAAAATTAATGCTGCCAGCGACCAGCCACGTGTCGCCAGCTCCTTCCTCGCCAACGGCCGGCGCGCCACCCGAGGAGATCAGATTCCTCCTCGCCAGCGAGATGTGCTGGCGAGGACGTTAACGGCTACCCATCTCGCCAGCAGCTTCCTCGCCTGCTCCCCGCCTGTTCCTCGCCGGCGAGATGATCTCGCCAGCTGCTCCTCGCCGACCACTGTAGATGCTCTTAGCTGTTATTACTGTTTTGGAAGTTCTCTTTGATAAAAGTTGCAGGGGTTCAAAATTGGCCATAATCCAATTCACCCAATTAATCCGGTGGGTTACGGAAAAGAGTCGGGATTCATAATTACCAAACTCGGAGTGAACAGTTTGGATGACCGTAATTTGGTTTCTTGTATAACCCGGATCACTCGGATATACTATAACAAAGCCCAAGACGGTAAAGCCCTAAACCCAATTAGGCAATTAAGGCTAAATTAGTAATCAATTCAGCAACAGAGTGATCAATTTTTAATAAATTCGGATAGATTGGTTCAACCCGATGAACCAAAATGTAATCAAGACGGGCCGATTCAAAAGTCTATTTTTGGGCTTGAGACCGGGAGTGAGGTAAATTTTTTGAATCCGGTCACTCTGGATCGGTTCCAAAATTTGAGCATGAGGCTGAGCCCCGATGCATAGACACCCCTAAAATGTTATGTGTTTTTCTCTTTGTTAGTTATAATTTTCTTTCCTGATAATTTGAAAGTGTTCTGTTTTCTTAAGAGTAATGTCATTATTTTGAAATAAGTTTACACGAACTACAACAAACAAAGGTAAATCAAGTTTGGAGTTATCAAATTACTACTAATAAAAGGTGGATACCTTGATGTAATTTCTTACAATCATTGCTTAAAAATATGTTCAAAATCATGTAATTAGATCAAAAATAAGGATCAAAATTAACCATATGCAGGCCACATGCATGATCAAGTACCATTGTTACCTTGACTTAAATGACATTATTTAAGATCAAAGTTTTAATATCGTGACTCAATCCCTACCTACTGTTAGGACTGTCCAAAATGAACCTGGAACCCGGTTCAATCGGTCAAACCGGCCCACCCCAGCTTTATTGGATTACCTCCAATGGATTACAGGGGCGGTGGTGGATTGGAATTAGAGGCCCCAGTGACAACTCGGTCGGGCATGGATTGAGAAGGAAAAAAACCTCATCGGGGACCGGCCCAACCGGTACGATATGATTTTTAAATGTGTGACGAAATTTCAATAGGGTAGGACATTTTTTTATCGTTAAGAAGTGATCAAATTCAGAGTTTTTAAGCACTCTTTGATCACTTCTTAATGGTTTATTGACCAACGAAAAAAATTTGAAAAATTGTGTGTTAGTCGGGTGAATGATGTAAATTTGAAGCTCTTAATTGTAGGCTTGAAATCTATTCCGGTTAGGTCGGTACAAACCGGTGGCCCGCCCCATAATTTGAAATGGTGGGTTCTATATGGCCTAATAGGCCTGAGGTCGGGGATGGGTTCTAATTTGAGTAATCCGGTTATTCCGTGTTGAGTTAGAAACACGTCAACGGAGCCAAGCCCCGGCCCATGGACAGCCCTACCCACCACGATCACAACCTCAAATGGTCATTGATTTAGTATTCAACGTATTTTGGATTCGGGGCAAACTAGGGCATCTACAGTAGGGACGATTTAGCCAATACAAATGTAGTTTTGGTAGGATGAGACTATTCTCTGAAACGAAGGGTTCATCGTCCGACGAACTAAATTCACTCCTCCTACCCTACGTTAAGTGAATACTATTATACTGAGATTAAACGATTTGGTCGGATTCACCTGGACTAATTGCCTCGAGCACTATAGATGCTCTTATATTCTCAATGCTCATCACACTTTTTTTTTATCAGCAAATATTAAGAGTTCAAGCCTTAAAACAGGCAAGAACAAGGGATCCCAGAGACAGGCAGAAACAGAGAATGGGGAAAGGTCTAACACAAACCCAGAAAAAACAAATACACAAATAGGGCAATTCAACTAGGAATCCCAGAGACTCAACAAATACAACATAAAGGGCATTTTAACATGGAAACCTCAGAAAAAACAGAGAACAAGAACATGTTTTAAAAACCCAGAAAGACAACAGATACAAATCCGAACAGAGAGAAAAATAACACAGGGGACTAGACCTCACCCCAATCGAATCTCCAAATCCGAAAAGAGCCAAGGCGAAGCCACACCACCGCTGCAAGCAACTCAGCACCAAAAGGCACCCCCGGGGACAACACCACCAAGCAGAGAAGAAAGCCAGGCTTCAGATCTCGTCACCAGGAAGACAAGAGAAGATACCGGCACCAACGAACGGCGGCGATCAACACCAAACTGACCCCCAACACCAGCGAATACGAACCCTTCCTGCACTGCTCAGCTATTGAAAAAATAGCTCGTCGGAGCCAACACCAGCGACGATAAAGGTTAACAAAGAAAAACAAGAATGTTGTTTTACAAGTAACAAGTCCCTCCAATTTCAAGAAACTTTGAACAAATGGGTCAATCTGAACAATCAATGACTATGTATTATAAAATATATATATAAATACAACGGCTAGTTTTCTTGGATGCATGAAAACAACATAGTGGCCTGAACAAAAATCCTCTCATCTCCCCACAATACAAGATACTGAACAATGATAACTTAACACTCCTACAGAAGAACAAAACAAAAACTTATAACCCTCACAATGAGTTTAGGGTTGCTTTGAACCCCAAATGGAACGATGAAGCAATACTGGTTAGCAAAAACACGAATAGGCCAAGTGGTTCTTCTTCGAGACATAAGGAGAGATGAAGTCGTTGGCGTTGGCTTTGGGGCTTGAAATGTCACCAGGAACAAGTATCTGAGTCCTACCAGAAGCAATCCTCTTACCGGCTACATTGGCATAGAATAACCCGGAGATGGCTGGTACAAATGCATCACTCTGTGAACATATGTAGAAGTCTATCACCTTTTCCAATTCAGATTCTTCAGAATCAAGGAATTTCGATTTTCGATCCTCGGGCATTATGCCTTCCTGCAGTAGTTCATGGATGCAACCAGAGAGTTTCAGAATCACAGAGTTGGTCTAGTAGTATCAAAATCATCAAGATAGTCCATTTAGGAGCATTCATACATATAAATTTCTTGTAAAAGGGAAAAGTTTATAAAAGACACATAGTTTTATCAATGAAACGATAAAAGAATGTTAATGTCGCAGATAGGAAAAAGGGTTACTTGCACTAACTATCTTTATGAATTGTACACAAGCACATGACCCCATGGTCAATTTTCCTTGACACGTGACTGCCCGTTTGAATTTCCATGTATCACCATAGCACAAAATAGACGGAAACCAACAAATTTTTTGTTTTTTTGTCACACGAGTTTAAAATGTTATAATATCCAAAACTACTCATTCTCATCTTTTAATCTCCTTATTTCAACATGATTCCATGGAGGACTCTGAGAACGGAATCAAATTGAAATAGGAAGAGTAAAGCACAAAAGTGAGTAGCTTTGGAATATTTTAAAATTTACCCTCACGTGTAAGTCATTTGACAAAGGAAAAAAAAGTTAGTGGTTTTTGTCTATTTTGTGCGTAGAAATTCATAAGGATAGTCTTGTGTGTTTGTAGAAAATTTACTGATGGCGTCATGTGTTTGAGGGAATTTACCATAGCATTATGTCTTTGAGGACAATTCATGAAGGTAGTTATGTGCAATTTACCCAAAAAGAAAATGGATCATACCTTTGTATAAGCCTTGGGAAAATAACCCTTGAGAGCATCGAGGCTATCATGCCATCTTGATTGAGTCATATACACTGCGGTGTCCTTATCGAATCGAATATGCCTGAGAAATTGAGCAACCTCTTCAGCATTATAACAACTCTTCAATCCCTCACAACCCTTCTTCTCCAGCATATCGACCCTCAAGTCCACAGCAACAAACCGGCCTCCAGACTTTCTACTCAGAGTCCTAAGCCTCTCGACCATCGAGTCAACAACTTCCTGAACCTCTGGTTGTAGCTCCAGAGTCCCAAACGTTGCCAAACACGCAACTGAGTCAATGTTACTCTTTTTTTCGTTCTTTCTCATGTTCACCGAAGGGAAATAAGTTGCTAGCCTTATATTGCCGTTAGTTCTAAAAACAGGCTCAATATGGTCAGCTATGTGATCCTCTGTTACCCGGTTAGGGACTTTCACAACAGCGAGGTTTCGTGCTGATATTTCACTGGGTAACTCTTTTGCCACTCTGACCACTCCATCTAGGCTCTGCATAAACTTCTCAAGATCGTATATCTCTTCGAAGTTCCTGAAAGTTTCGTTAAATGTTAGGTAAAAAAAAAAGAAATAGTTTCTTCAAATTCACGATATACATTTTGTTTTCTTGTATGGATAATTGCAAAAAAGTACCCCGAGGTATTCACTTTCTGAAAGTCGTAGCTCTCTTCTTTGATCGTTGCAAAAAAAATGCCATGAACTTGTCTTTTTGTTGCATTTTATATAAATTGTTTCAAGATGATGATTTTAACCTTGAAAACTTAAATTTAAAAATAAGAATTAAAGAAGAAAAAATCCAAATTTTCATATCTTTCTTACTCTTTGCATGACACAAAGAGAAAGAAAATTAAAGGATACCGAAATTCGAACTTTTTTTCTTTCTTTTTACTTATTATTTTTTAACTATTGACGGTAAGGGTAAAACCTTCATTTTTAAACAAATTGAAATAATAAGACACGTTCAGAGTACTTTTTTGTAATTATGAATGAAGAGGGCTACAAGTTGCAAAAAAATGAATACCTCAGGGTGCTTCTTTGCAATTATCCCTTTCTTATATAGAGTTCATTTAGAACTGACCTCTTATCACCTGGATTGCTACCCCTGATATCGGGCAGCACAAGGGTTGCTCCTAGATACCTTGCCACAACTACTGCATCAGCAACCTGAGGAACACAATCACCGGGGAAATTAATAAAAAGAGATTCGATTAAAACGAGAGCTTCACAGTTAAGTGACAGATTAACAATGGCAGCAACTCAAATAATCAACACTGAACTGGTTGAGGAACAAGGATATCGATGTGACCCTATGAAGAAACATAAGTTAGAAAACGAAACAATAGGGAAAACTTTTCCCTAATGTTTCGTTTTCTAACTTATGTTACAAATAAAACAAGCTTATGATCATCACAATTAAAATTCCGGGTGTAGCTTCAGTAGGTTTAGTTGATAAAAAGATCAAGGAAAAACATCATTCACATACCCACTTTGACCTTTAGTTATCAATAACACACCGTAAAGGTCAGTGTGTATCAATAACACACTGTCACCTTTTGCTATCATAAAAAAAAAACCTGAAATGTGAATTTTGCATTAAAAAACACCCTTTTTTCGGCCGCCGATTCTTCGGTGTTTTTTTTATGATAGTGGTTTTACACCAAAATCCCCTGTTTCAGGTCGAAAACCCGATTTGTTAGTGGTTTTTTTATGATAGCGAAAGGTGACAGTGTAATTGATACGCACCGGCCTTTAAGGTGTGTTGATAAACAAAGGTCAAAGTGGGTGTGTTAATGAAGTTACCCCAAAGATCAATAAACCAAGGCCAAGTGGTTGATTCGGGTACCTGTGAAACGTGATACTCAGGGCCATGAGTCAATGAGAACGTGACAAATCCTTTTGACTGCTCTATATTATCCTCTGGCAATCAAAGCAACAAACAAAAAGATAGTTAAGATAAGAACGAAGAAGCATAAATAGTTAATTACAAAACCGATTTAGTTAAGGGATTCCGTAATTGCATATGAATCAACTTACCTGAAGCCGGATTGGTCCAACATTGTTTTAGCTCTTGGTCATCTGCCTTCCATGGCCCTTTACCATTCTTAGAAACTGAGCTATGGATCTGCTCTGCAACCTTGCTAGTTTCATACATACCTGTTCCTGGAAGAGTCTCCTACAGAATATAGGGGAAAAGAGTAAGTAATTCATGAACTGATTGGAGATCATAAACATTCATAACATATTAACTTATTTTCCAGCAGGATATAACTCTCAAATAGCAATTACTCAGCAATAAATACTCAGATCCCTTGAGTAAAAGAGAAGAAAAGACAAAAACACTATAAAGGAATGTTTGGTAGCTGAGAAAATGTAGCCAAATACAATGAATTTAATCAAACAAAACATACATTCATAATCATGTCAGCCCCCATTCACCAAACCCATTTGCCTGACCAAATGGGAACTATATACATAAAGCACTTGAGACTACAATTACCCAGAAACCAAAACACTGTAAAGGAATGTTTGGTAGCTGAGAAAATGTAGCCAAACACAACAAATTTAAGCAAACAAAAAATACATTCATAATCTTGTCAGCCCAATTCATCAAACCCATTTGCCTGACCAAATCCGAACTAAATACATAAAGCACTCGAGACTACAATTACCCAGAATACAAATCAAAAGCGCGAGATGTAAAATTTCATATCAATTCACTCAACCCATCATGATTCAGCGACAAAAAAATATAGGGTAAGAAACAAATCACGATTCAAACACGAATACAATTAAACGGTGACCTGATCTACATTTCGAGCACAGAAACGAAGGAGATAATTCTAATCAAATGGGAAATTGAATCGATGGCACACAGCAATGCAATCAGCGAGTTGAAATCGAACGAGAAGGGATCGAGGAACGGTGAAATTGAGGAGCGCTCACTTCGAGGGAATCAAAATGGTCTCTCTTGATCATGCGGCCGAGCATTACGAACATGGTGATCGTCAGGATTCCGGCCACCACCTGCCTCAAATCCACGCCCATATCTCTCGTCGGCGGCGGTCAGAGATTGATGAAGAGCGAGATCCAGAGGCAGCTGAGCTGATAATATAGAACCGATGAGCTTGAGAGATGGAGATGCGTAGCAGTTGCTTAAATGTGATTTGTTTTCTTCTTCTCCACCACCGACACTTCGCCCCAGGAATTTGATGGCTTGTCTTTTATTTGTTTTTTTATTTTCGTTTACGAAATAAAATAATCCACGTGGTGGACCTTCCTTTTTCTTCAAAATTATTCCTCCTAATCACATCTTGTATCATTAGTAATTTTTTGAGCTTAGTATCATGTTTAAATAATTTGTTATTGAGTACAGGGTGATGTCACATTCATCAATTAATGTCAATATATACATATACGGTAATATAACTAATGGGAATGCATCCAAAACAAAACCGAGACTCTTATCAACTGACAGGTGTTCTGACATGTTAATCTTAAACAAGCTCCTAAGACAATTAGAAGGACAATACATAATCACGACGATTAGTACAATTAAACAGATGCAAGGTTCTAATAGCCTTTTTCGGAGGTTGTCTTGACCTTCTGTGGTGGCTGCCAAGCTCATCCGAGACCGGGAAGCCTGACCATTGAGGTAGAGAACCAGGGAGAAACTGTGCAGGGTGCGCGACATCAGGGAGTCTAGGATGAACGATGACGGTATGATGGCACAAAAGAGAGGTCATAAACACTTCATACGGTAGGGAGGCAAAAGGGAATCAATAGCGGCACCGAAGCACGACAAAAGCAAACAACGCTGCAACCAATGCTTCATATTGGTGTTGAATGTTCTTGTTTACGATGCAAATTAAACTCTTTCTACGAGTCCAAAAACGTCGAGAAATGTACGAGACTCTCAGACATATTCTCGAGCCTAGGATTTTTGACCCAATTTCGTGATATCATGAATAAAATTCTTCTATCGCCTGTTTTATAAAAAAATTATCTATCAATTTAAGCCTTTAAACAAAACCGGATTTCCAATGTTTCAACGCATCTCACAAACTACTAAGTCCAAATTCGAAGAACATACTTAGTTTAGTTACGCCATAAGTAACTTTATACTTCAACTACTTCTGTCTGAAAACAGTAAGTTTGTCAACTTCGTAATCGTAACTACTCATCTATCTGCCCTTCAGTACTGTTGTTCGGACAGTGATAATCATTAACCATGGAACAGGCACTCCGAGCCACGCGCACTTAGATGTTCGATAGCACTGATTTTACATAATGATCGAAGGCGGTGTCACTCACTCGCTCTCTAGATCTTCATGATACGTACGTCCAGGACATTGTTGCTGCTTTTTTCGGACAGTTTTGTTAATTTGAGCTTGTCCGAAACCACTTGCTCCGCCGCCACTGTAGTCTCAATCAGCATGAAGGCTTTAGAACGAAAACAAGGGAACCTGACAAATCCGTTTTGAATTTATGAATATGTGTTTGATTGAAATTAAAATCACAATTACAATATCGAGCCGAGTCTCGCAAACCTATCACATACAATCTCATTCACATCTATGTGTTAATAATGAGAATATAATATTTCACAGAATTATCAAACTCAACCATTTGAGTTGGTAATGATAATTCCAAGTCGACCCACCGAAAAACATCGTTAGCGATTCAATTAGGATTTCAAAGCCCTCATACGTCTCTTCTTCGTTGATAACGCCGACCACCACGTTTTAGACCCGCGCCTCTCCGTCTGCAGGGTGCTGCTCCTCTTCTTCCACGCTCCACTTCAACCACATTTTTTCTCTTTCTGTTGATTTTCGGTCCGTACGTTTTTGAAACCCTAAGCCGATTGCTTCTACTATGATGACGTGATCGCCGGCGAACAATTAACTATCCAGTGACGATAAGGGGTTCGATGTGGAACTCCTGAGGGAACCAGTGAGTCCACTCCCGGATCCGGTGAAGGAAAATGGTTGTCGTGTCTATAACCGTAGCAACTGATCTCACCTCGGGGAAACCCTACTTTCTGATGCTGGCGAGGGTCACCCTCAACCAAAGGCCCCGGTTGACTGATCAGCGGGGGAGTGTGATCCAATCATCGAGGCGATCACTGTTCCGATCCTACCTCCGGTAGCTCCTTTAGGGGAAACCCTAGCAGCCGGGAACATTGAGTCCAATAGTCAATTGGTCGATATTATTCTGGCGGCGTGAGCCCGTTCCCTGACAAATGTCCTCTCGGGCATGGTTTATTTGCTAGGATCTACGGGTGCTGTTTCTTCCTCGGAGAATCGATCCTCGTCAAACTATGAGGATCACAATGTTGTCACACAACCGGCTGCTTTGGAGTCTCCCCTTCCCCATGCTGCAGTGGGTTGGACACCATCGCCTCCACGAGCTTCTCCATACAACAAGGATGAGATACAACAGAGGAGAAGGGAGATGAAACACATGTATCCGAAAGCATGCCACCGAGGGCTAAGGCGTTTTAGTCCGGTACTTGGGCCCCACCCTCGTATCCGAAAAGGGGGCAGGACAATGGGAACCGCTATCAGAAGTACTACCCGGGGTCAGGATGGACGGGAGGAAGACGATAATACTGATCTCTGTGCAGGTATAAGGGAGGAGCAGAACCAACTGCGAGGGCTGCAGATAGTACCCCAACCTCAAAAACGGGATGAGGAGGGAGATCGGGAGCCGCAACTGGAGGTGTCGCAACATCCAACGGAGGAATGAGAGGCCCGAGTGGTAGTGTGAAGGGTCTGTCACGACCTATACCTACAGACCCGGGACTGCTGGTGTGAGGAAGTCTCAGGGAAACCACCATACAAGCACTTAGTTTAATTTTATATTATGTTTGCTACTGTTTTAAGTTCGGTTGGATTTGGTTAGTTACTTTTCGTTTGGAATGCTTAGTTTATTTGGATCATGTTGATCGTAGGAACTTTTATCGTTGTCTAAGATGCAAAGTAGGCTATTTCTACGAGTTCAGAGCGCCGGGTATCCTACGGAAGGCCTAGACTTATTCTGTTCTCAGGACTTTCAATCCACCACTTGTATCGGTTACTTAGCATTTTTAATGCATTTCCTACTTTTCAAAAAAAAAAAGTTGGTAATGATGTTTTAAAGTATTTATCAAACAATCATACCTCTGTTAAGATTCATACAAAACCCATCTCATATACCCATAGGCAATTAATGTTTTGATAATAATGTAACATAATATATTATTTTTCTGCCTCAAAGTTGAGTACACGGATTAAGTATTGCAAGTGGGATTTGTTTACTTTAATTTACACTAAAGAATAATGTTTAGTGGACTAATCAGCCATACCAAAGTAAGTAAGTTCGATCCCACCTACTTTTCCTTTTCCATTCGTCTGGTGGTCTAAGGTCAATGATTACAAAGTCACCACTCGTGTGGTCTTTTTATGGGCCTTGCCGACATTTTGAGTCCGGGAACAGAATCAATCGAGAGCCCGGCCCGATTCAATGTCACAGAACAGGCCCATCCAGGTCCATAATTTCAGTGACGTTAATTCGAGTCCAATCAAATCCAAATAACAAAGAGTTATTAAATTTTAAAAAGACACAAGTTATAATTAAGATCGACCTTTCGTTGTAGATCCTATCCTGATTTTCCACACTTTAATACGAAATGATGGATTTCGTTCGGGTTGAGATTGGTTAGTTTGAGCTGTAAAATGACAAAAGTGCACCTCTGAACATCAAATCCTACATTTTTCTATTTCTTTAGTTGAAACGGGAAATCGTTTGAAGTTGTGGTTCAACGATAAAGTGTTCGGTCCTTTCCTCTTTATCCTCCGTGGGTACATACTATATCAATCGAACAAGTTTTTATAAATGAGTTTATCAAACATGGATTCGATTGATGTAATCAAATATGGTTAAAGGTGTGTTTTTTACCTAATCGTTTGTATGGACGGAAATGGGTATTCGTAGGTATTCCAATAGGCATTGAGTAAAGATACGGTGGAGTAAAGATGGGTCAAAAATAAATACGGAACAGATGTGGGCAGAAATGGGGATCATGATCTCCGCCCATACCCGTCCATTTGCCATCCTAATCATCTGGTTGTTTCATTTGAATATAGACTTTATTTTTCTGCTGAAAATGGAAAAAAAGCGAAGTAGGAAGCTTTAATTTTATTATATATGAGGCCAATTGACCCAAAATGTTGTCCGGAAGATAACACATCATGGAGTCTATAGAGTGCAACTGTCATGGATTATTATGAATTTGGTAGTTTTAGATGTTGGTTTGGGTGTAAAATTAGAATACCAACTCTTAACTTGGTTGGTTCTTGACTTCTCAAGGGTGCCGAACAAAGGCAATTGGCGTTCTCTGCAGCTCTTTAGCTTAACTTGAGAGTGTTTCCCATAGGTGGTATGATATTATGTTATTTGATGATTTTAATTTGGAGTTGGAGGATGAAGATGAACATGGAGGAAAGGGTAAAATGGATATTTTCAATATTTGGAAGTAGTCAATCATGTGTTTCTCACATGTG
Organism: Erodium maritimum; assembly: GCA_963921825.1. Lineage (NCBI taxonomy): Eukaryota > Viridiplantae > Streptophyta > Magnoliopsida > Geraniales > Geraniaceae > Erodium > Erodium maritimum. Next base: position 69,126,304 of record OY997595.1, on the reverse strand, counting down.
AAGCAAACTAACAAATCTCTCAACTCCGTCATTTTCTAAGCAAGTCTGAATAGACAAGGTTATGATATGCAACGAAAGATTGAACATACTTAAAGGCGTAAATGAGCTAAAGTACAAGATTAATAAGTAGAGTTATCCTTTAAAAAAATGTTAGACTTAGTCGTTTAGTTTTTTTTAGCATATAAATAAATTTCATTGATATGAAAGATAACGAGGAATAATATAGTTTCGAACAACGAGTTCAAGACGGGAGCACTATAACTAAATTGACCGGCTATTCCAGGTGACTTCTGAGGGGTGGATCTTTTTTCCGATGATCGCACGACTGTAACTCTTCTTGTACTTTTCCTGACTCGACTTGGAAGATCTCATGTTTTCTATCGAAAACGTTGGTCCCTCGATGGAGACCCCTAAATGGAAGCGATAAGGATGCTTGGCATCCAATGAGAACACTAGGCAAAGAAGTTCGCTTAGGGTCGAGTGGTGCCAGACTCTGACAGGGCGGGGGTTGCCTCCTCTAACACATCCGGTTTCTTGTCCTCAGACTCAATATTGTTTGGATCAATAGGAGCTCTTATTGTTGATCCACGACAACACCGTGACAATGACGACAAGACAGTCACAGTGAAGTCTATCGGTACAACAACAAGAAGCAGTGAGAGATAGACCAGAGATGGTCTAGTGGATTTCCTCTGTGCCCTGATCGGCTTAATGAAGGCCGAGAACATGCTCGGGGGCATCTCCCGAGCAACATCAAAACCCAACTGAACGTCAAATTTTTCATGAGACTCAAGAGTTGAGGAGAAAGGAGGGCTAGACACGTGGATGGTGGACAATGGATATCACAGATGAATGGTGGACGTAAGTGGCGTCATGGAGAAAGGGGAGGAAAAGAGAAAAAACCTTCGAGATGAGTGATTTTCAAGATGATATATTATAAGCTGAGTTGTTTACTTTAATTTATATTAACGAAAATTTTCCTTTCTTTTTAGGGGTTGCCTGTGGACGAAATCAAGTAACTAACACAATGACTCATAATCCAAATAAATGTATGATCAGAATCATGTAAGAAGTGTGTATACTTTAAGGTAAATAAGGGGAAAAAGAACATGATTACGAGAGACTATCATACGAAATCTTAGGGTTCGCCTGATCATCAGTGCACGATTCTCCTGATCGTGATCCTCCTAATTTCGTCTGCCTTCGCCTTAAGTCCTCCACGTCTTCGAGTAAGCGCTGATCTTCTCTCTCCATTTCTCTTTTGATAATACTGCTCACATGCAACTTAAAGACCTAGAGTCCCGACTCAAGATGGATATCGCTTTCCTGACCGAAACTCGGCATGTGGAAGCTAGAAAATCATGATCCCGTCTTGCGATCCTTCTTCGTTCTCTGGGTTTCCATGGGGAACGGGTTTAATAAGACATGTGGCTACGGGGGAATCGGGGACAAGCAATAAGGGCGGGATCGTGTTGTTCTGATCGGCACGTTGTAGGGTTGAGGTCTTGCATGAACACCAATCCCATATAGACACACAAGTCTGGTTCCAACAAGACAGGGCTTTTCGCTTCACAGGCATATACGAGGAAACGGTTAAGGAGCACCGACATCGAACTTGGACCCTCCTCCGTCAGGTAGCGCAGGTCCAAGCTTCATCGGAGTAAGTACTTATGGGCGACTTCAACGGAATACTCCACCCGATCGAGGAACGGGTGGTAATCCATATCCTATGGCACTCATTAAGGCTTTTCAGCATGCAATCACGATTGGAAATACGACTTGATACAACTTTCATGTCCCCACAGGCAGGAATCCGATTTCGACGGGCATCACTACACAATACGAGTTATACCACCTCAGATCATATGCCCATATTACTTCGACTCTTGGCAGAAGACACTAGACCAGGACCAATATAATTCCGATTCGAAAACACTTAGATTGAACACCCGGAATGTGGCCAATTAGTTCAAAATGAGAGGGACTAGCGGGGAAACCGACACATCAAGCACCACATTACTGATATTGGAGCTTTTCTGGATACCTAGGGTCAATCGATCTTTCGGGAAAACATTAATCAAGTACGAAGGTCCAGAGACAACTCAGGGACCTTAATGGTAGGACAGATAGGTAAAGTATCAAACACAGACTAGCCATCTAGAAACTGTATAACCGAGCCCTAACAAAGCATGAAACATTTTACACATATATATATATATATATATATATATATATATATATATATATATATATATATATATATATATATATAAATCTAGGTTTACCATTGAATTAAAAAAATCTAGGGGATATTTGGGAAAATAAAAAAATATATATAAGGATGAAATTATTATTAATTTAATTTTTAAGTGTAATATACTAATTTTACTACATTGCTTTTTAAAAATGTGAATAAGTTCCTTTCAAAATATCAGAATATTTGATATTTTAAAAAATAATAAAAAAATATGGATGATTTATATCGTTAACTTACAATCTCTTTTATTTTGGAGAGACATTTTTTTCCCGCGCCTCAGTACTTCGCCTCTCTCTGAACAGTTCACATTCCTCCGTTCTAATCCTTTCTTCTTCCCCTTTCCGATCCTAAACCCTACAATCCTCCCTTCCTCCCCTTTCCGATTCCCAAACCTCACGGCCCATTCTAATTCACAATGCAGAAACGTCCCGACCACACAGATTGGAAGGTGAGCTTGCAAATCGTCGGACTCAATGATCAATCCGGCGAAGAAGGTTAGTCTACAAACTTTGGGGATTTTGGGGGTTTGATTGTATTATGGTTTATCTGAATTTCTTGTTGCGGAACTTGATTATTGATGTATGGGTTCGATAGCTTGCATACCCAGAAACCATATCGTCGTCGCATTTTCTTTTTCGATTTCTTGCCTGCTTCTGTTTCTTTTCTGGGTTTAAGATTGCTTATACTAGAACCAAATGTCATGGGTTGTTTCCAGGGGCGGAACCAGAGGTTGTTTAGAGATGAAAAAATGACTTGGTAGTTAAAGACTCCTGTGTATTTAGGCTTCAACCCGGGTCCGATTCCTATTTGGAACACCCTCTTTTCTGACCTGGAACATCCTGCTCATTTAGGCTTTATTATTATTGTTGCAGTGGGTTGCAAAATGATGCAAACATCTGTGTTGATTGCTCTGATATGAAACTAGCATTATAGGCATGGTCTGGTATGTCTTTGTGACCCAATGAGCATCATTTTGATTCCTATTTGGAACATCTGATGGCGATGTTGTTAACTAGAAGCAACATGATATTTTAAGCTTTTTAGCATATTTTCATAAAACTGTTAAAAATGTATATGTTGGAACCATATACTAAATTTCATTGATTAAGTTTTAATTTTTCATTACATAAGGGACTGAAAACAAAATTCAATGGTTTCACTCTAGCTTTTGTTGCTCACATCCACGACACCTTGGAGGCAAATCAATGACTATAAACTATATTGACAAGACAAAAGGCTTCAGTAGAAAATAAAATACATTTGAAGACTGATTCCTCCCAACAAAGTTATTAGATATAGCATTGGCTTGAGAACAGCCAGATTGTTTGATCTACCAAGTAATAAACAGTAGCTATTGCTTGAAAAAGAAACGGAAAGACAACTGTTCATGTGTCGCCTGGAAAGCCTGTTGCATTCCGAACTCTAGTCTAGGAAGTCTTCACAGGTGGCTAAACAGAGATTTAAGGATATTTCTGCAAAGTTGGTAGTAAATTTTGGAAATGTCGATGGCTACCCCTAAAAAAAGTTATGGTTCCGCCCCTGGTTGTTTCATTGGCATATGGGACTTACCTCTCAATGTCTTTTCACGATAGACTATGAATTTAGAAGCTTTGCACAGTTGCACTTAGGTTTGAGTATCAACTGTGAAATGGCCAAATGGGTGCTAGCTGTTACTGTAGAGAGCTGGCTGAAAGTCCCAAAGGGAGGAGGGTCCGTATTCTGGATCTCTTCCACTACGTATTTGCCTCTAACCCCGAGTTCGAGTCTGGCTTGGAACACCTTATTTATTTGGGTTTCTGAATTCATGACAAATTTGTGTTAATATGGCGGGTTGTACAGCTAGATCATGATATTTACTATTTAATGCTCTAAGAAAGCCTTTTAAAATTTAGAATGTTGCAGCAACTTGATAGCTTGGTCCTATTAGAACATATTACGAATTTAAGTATTGGATTGTTTGCTTGTTGGTTTTACATTACTAATTAGATGCCATGCTTCAAATGATTGAATCTCAAAAGTTCAATATCGTGGTTATGTTGTTGTCATGCTTATTTATCAACTTTTTATTTTGTGCCAAGTATCTTTGTAAATCTTCTTAGTTCGTCTTTGCCTTATTTTGCTTATGGATATATATATATATATATATATATATATATATATATATACATATATATAGGGAATGCTTATCTTAGATAGTCTTATACCACACCTCCCATCTGTCCCAAGACCAATAAACATACAACTTTCAACCCTTCCTCAAGACCAACTGGTTCTGATGATGGTTTGCCCCTTTTGCTATATAATTAAGGAATGGAAAATGACTCAAGTTTATTGTAATTTGTATTTTTTCAGAGCTTATCCGTGTCGATTCTATACCCATTATTTCACTATTATTAAAGGGAAAGAGCTCCTACTTCAAGCAAGTAAGTGACCAAAGTTGTTAAATTTTCGGAGTAGGAAATTAAACTAAACTAAACTAAACTAGGAATAAGGAATACTTGTAACTGAAAATAAAATTAAGTCTTTAATTTGTGTAGGTGTTCTCTAATTGGGTGTTTGGCTCACCAAAAGTTGTGGATGTGCAAATTCCCGACTCAGGTACCACCTCCTAAACATTTTTAAAATTATCGTAAGTCAGAATTACTTTATTACATTATTGATTCTATTTCTATGTTATGTAGATGAAGCAGCTTTTAGAGATTTAATCCTTTTCATGGAGGATGGCTTGCTAAAGGCAAGCACAAGATCAGAGGTCCTGAAGGTATTAATGATGGCAGCAAAATTCGGGGTTGAGAATTGCATAAATCATTGTCACCGTTTGCTCGCACACTATCCTATGGATTTGGAGGCGGCTATGGAGTACGTCGGCCTACCGAGTTGTGGGGAGGCTACTTTACCCGTGAAAGATGCCGGGAAGGACTTCTTGGTCAAAAATTTCCAAGATATTAAAGTGTGAGTTTATCAAATTAGTTAATGAATGGTTTAACTTATATAACTAACTATAATGATTTAACCAACCACTTTACTGACTTATGCAGTTGGGATTTGTCATTGGCCGGCATAGAAGCACTACTGTCTAGCGATGACCTGGAGGTAAAGTCGGAGGACAAGTTATTTGAATTTGTGCTAGAATGGTCACAACACCATTACACCGATTTGGAGAAGAGAAGACAGGTGCTGACTTCTCTCGCACCTTTGATTCGATTCCTGTCAGGCATCGGTAGTGTAGATAGAGAATAAGAGGACCAGCGACGTCGTTCTGGGTAAGTGGAGGAAACTGAGCCACGTAGCCATACACGTGGCAAGCGAAGACGAAGAGGCGAGGAAGCAACTCGGAGCTTCTAGAAGTCGTGCATCTCAAGAGTACCGAGCCAGAGCGCACAGGCCCAACAGGCCGTTAGAGCCCAATCAAGGTTGTTACGCGTCCAGTCCAAGTAGTTAGGGTCGTAACCGAAAACGGTTACGTGTGCGTCGAGTCAGCAGCGTTGACAAGGAGTCAACGCTGACGGGGAGGTGACGAGGCCGAGCCTATATAAGGCAAGGTCGTCGTCTTCCTCAGGGCTTTTTCATCATTTCTGTAAAACCAGAGAGAGAGAGAGAGCAATTGTAGAGTGAAGCAGAGCACAAACTCTGCTTGTACTTCCATTTTCGATCAATAAAGCTTCGACGAGTTTCCCAGGCCTGACAAATTGGTATCAGAGCCCTGATCCCGCGAAGATGACTCGAGCTTCCGACCTCCACGACATAGCTCGTCGCGCGGCAGAAGCGAGCCTTCTACCGGTTCAAGGTCTGACCGAAGAAGTCCAGACGATCCGACCAAGCGTGGAAGCCATGGCAGGAAGAACTGAAGGCCAGTTCAACGAGATCCTCACCATTCTCCAGGACTTGGCCGGACGAGTGGAAATCATCGAGAGGAGGAGCGTGCCACGAGCTCGCGAGAACCACGGCACGCCATCGGAACTTCGGCGATCGGCATCGCGCGAAGGCTCCAGATGCCATGGCAGTTCCCGGCGAGGCCGCAGCAACGCCAGAGAGGAAAGAACCGGTGACCGCGGTGAAACCGGCCGCCGGAGAGAAGAAAGAGAAGACGGAGACACAGAAGGAGAAGAAGAGAGAGCCGCGGGAGCTAACCTGAGGCGTGAGCGCCAGACCACCGCAGCTCGACGTCCGACACACGAGCCAGAGTACGAAGAGGTGGAGCGCCGGTACGAAGCACGAGTGCCGGAGGCTAGGCGAGATCCGGCATCCTTGCCCTTCCGGACGCCACAGATCCAGTTTCCGACCTTCAACGGCGAGGAAGTGCAATCGTGGCTGCGCAAGTGCACCAACTACTTCTTCCTCTGCTCAGTGCCGACGGAGCTACGGGTGCGGCTCGCCGCCATCCACTTCACCGGAAGAGCCGAGGTATGGTTCCAAGAGTATCAGAGAGGGCGAGGCGAGTTCGGATGGGAGCAACTGACACAAGCCTTGCTCTGGAAGTTTGACGAAGGTCAGAACTCAGAGGTCATTTCTAATTTCAAGCACCTCCGGCAAGAAGGATCAGTGCAGGAGTATGAGGGGAAGTTCGAGGCTATGAGAGGCCTCATGATGACGAAGAATCCGCACTTCACCGAGGAGTTCTTCGTCGCCAACTTCATCAGCGGACTCCGCCCTCACCTCCGCACCGGAGTCTTGATCATGGAGCCAGATTCGCTTGGCCGAGCCATGTTCTTGGCTCGAATGGAAGAAACTCGGGCCAGCCAGAGATGGACACCACAGAGTAACCGCAGCGGCGAGGCCAGTACATCTCAGACGAGGCCTCGACCCGTGGCCAGTATGAGCACCGACAACTGGAACCGAGAGATCGGACGGGGACCACCAGTGTTAGCCAGAGAAGCCGCACCTACAACACAAGGAAGCAATAACGTCAGGCCAAATACAGTACGGAACATTGACTCCAACTACGCCAGTGAGAGGCGAAGGCTCGGCCTGTGTTACAACTGTCCGGCGAGATACTCACGAGATCATGACTGCCCGAACAAAAGGCAGATGTTCAGGCTGATATGAGTGGAAGAGGAGGAGCCACCAGAAGATGCCGTCGAAGTGGCTTGGGACGAGTCGGAGGAAGGGCCCTTCGGGGACGACGACATGGATTGGGTAGGGCCGAGAGTGGAGACGCTGAAGTCGGCCTGCTCAGATACCTCGCTCACGCTCCGAGTCGAAGCCAAGGTGGGAGGAACGTTGGTGTCCGTGCTGGTGGATACTGGGGCCACGACCTGCTTCCTGGACGAGAAGGTCGCCAGAAGTCTCGGCGTCGTAATCACCCCGACGGCCGAGACTTTCATCAAGCTCGGAGACGGGAATCAATTCGTATGCACCAGTCAGGCTCGGCTTGGATGGTGCTTCGGCTCCCGGCGGTTCGAATGGGCCATACTGGTCATGCCCTTGGGGGACGGCGAGCTGGTACTCAGGACAGACTGGATGCGGTCTGTAAATCCCCTCACATTTGACTTCATCAAACGGACTATCACCATCCGTGTACAAGGGGAGGAACAGGTGCTAACCGAGCAAGACAAAGCCCGGCTCGTGAGGGCGATCAATGAGAAGAGTCTCCGCAAGGAAGTGAAGAACGGAGGCGCTCTGTTCTTGCGGCAATTCTGCAAGATGGAAGAAGATCAGAGTAGGCCGCCGGCAGCCTTAGAAAAGGAGATAGCAGAGTGCCTGGAATCTTACCCAGAGGTCTTCAGTGAGCCGACCGAGCTACCGCCCCAGCGAGAGCACGACCATAAAATTCCCCTGTTGCCGGGCTCGAAGCCACCAGCGGTCAGACCCTACCGCTATAGCATTGAACAGAAAGATGTGATCGAATCAATGGTGGACGAAATGATGAGGGCAGGAATAATCAAGAAGAGTGTGAGCCCTTACTCGTTCCCGGTGCTTCTGGTGAAGAAGAAGGACGGAACGTGGCGGTTCTGCGTGGACTACCGAGCTCTGAACGAGATCACGGTCAAGGACCGCTCCCAATTCCCACCATCGAGGAGTTGATGGATGAGCTCGCCGGAAGTCAGTGGTTCTCTAAGATTGACCTGCGAGCAGGATATCACCAGATCAGAATGGATGAAGAAGACGAGCACAAAACAGCGTTTAGAACCCACGACGGGCATTACCAGTTCAGGGTAATGCCGTTTGGGCTAACCAACGCACCATCCAGTTTCCAGTCTCTGATGAACACAGTGTTTAAAGATTACCTGAGGAGGTTCGTCGTCATTTTCTTCGACGACATTTTGATCTATAGCCCCGACCTGAAGAGCCACATCCACCATCTGAATCTCGTGTTCCAGCGCCTCCGCGAGCAGAACCTATACGCCAAAAAGTCGAAGCGCTGCTTCAGAGTGAGGACAGTAGAGTACTTGGGCCATCTTATCTCCTGCGAAGGTGTGGCCACCGACCCAGAAAAGATTCGAGCCGTGAAAGAGTGGCCACAGCCTCGGTCAGTCCGGGACGTCCGCGCCTTCCTGGGGCTCTCGGGGTACTACAGACGCTTCGTCAAGGGGTATGGGGTCCTCGCCAGGGCCATGACCGATCTGCTCAAAAAAAGAAAGGAGCTTTCAGTGGACAGAGAAGGAGGAAGATAGCTTCAGACAACTCAAATAAGCTTTGATCACAGCTCCAGTTTTAGCCTTACCGTCCATGAACAAGACCTTTGTGGTCGAAACGGACGCCTCCGACCAGGGAATCGGGGCGGTCCTTATGCAGGAGGGGCGGCCCATCGCATTCCTGAGCCGAGCCTTGGGGCCCCGAAACGCCGGACTGTCCACTTATGAGAAGGAAATGCTGGCGGTCCTCATGGCGGTACAGAGGTGGCGGCAATACCTGCAAGCACAAGAGTTCGTCAGCAGAACTGATCAACAGAGTTTGAAATTTTTAGAAGAACAGAGGCTAGTAACTCCCTCGCAACACAAATGGCTCGCCAAGATGCTAGGGCTCAGGTACACCATTGAATACAAGGCCGGTACTTTGAACCGCGTCGCCGATGCATTGTCGAGGAGGGCCTAGGCGGATCTGGGGCAAGTAACGGTGGTGGTTCCATCATGGCTCTCGGAGGTCGAGGGTAGTTACGAAGGGGATCCGGAAGCCCAGGGCCTGCTCCAGCGACTTGCCATAGCGCCCAATAGCGTGCCGGAGTACGAGCTCAAGCAAGGCGTGATCACCGTGAAAGGAAAGATCTTCATCGGCGTCGGAGGGCAAGCTCGGAAGAGGGTGTTGGAGGCACTGCACGCCTCCGCCCTCGGAGGACACTCGGGTGTAAGAGCCACCCTGAAACGGGTTCTGGCACATTTTTGGTGGCCTCACTTGGCCGGGGATGTCCAGAAGATGGTTGAGACTTGTGATGTCTGCCAGCGTTGTAAGGCGGAGACGGTGGCTTACCCGGGACTCCTCCAACCGTTACCGATTCCGAGCCGTCCTTGGTGCGACATTGGGCTGGACTTCATTAACGGTCTACCCAAATCTGGTGGGTGGGACTCGGTGCTGGTGGTGGTAGATCGGTTCTCCAAGTACGACCACTTTATTGGTCTCCGGCACCCGTACACAGCCACCCAAGTGGCTCAGGCCTTCTTAGACAACGTGTACAAGCTCCACGGCGCCCCAGCCACCATGGTCTCCGACCGGGATCGGATCTTCCTGAGTCAGTTCTGGCGAGAACTGTTTCGGCTCTTGGGTTCACGGCTCTGCATGTCGACGGCCTACCATCCACAGACGGATGGCCAGACGGAGCGAGTGAACCAGTGCTTGGAGAACTTTCTCCGTCTGACCACTCATCAGTTGCCGGCGCAGTGGGCCCGGTGGCTGTCCTTGGCGGAGTATTGGTACAATACAGCATACCACACCTCGCTCAGGACAACCCCGTTCGAAGCCCTCTACGGGTACCCTCCACCATCCCCGGCTCAATCGGTCTTCACCACCTCAGTAGCAGCAGTGGAAGAGTTCGCCAGGGAAAGACAGGCTGTGTGGGCCTTGCTCCGAGACAATCTCACCGTGGCCAGAGATAAGGTGAAGACGCATGCAGACAAACGGCGGTCGGAGAGAGAGTTCCGAGTAGGCGACTGGGTCTACCTGCGTCTTCAACCTTATCGTCAGAGCACGGTGGCACTTCGCAAGAACATGAAGCTAGCGGCGCGCTTCTACGGCCCGTACGAGATCTTGGCTCGGGTCGGCAAGGTCGCGTACACGCTCCGATTGCCAGAGGGCTCACGAATCCACCCAACCTTCCATATATCTTTGCTGAAGCGAAGGTTGGGGGAAGCCTGCACCGTGGTGAAGGAGCTACCACTGACGACGGAGGCCGGACAACTCAAGGTAGAGCCGCAGCGAATCTTGGCAACTCGGATGATCAAACGCCAGAATCAGGCAGTGGTGCAGAAGCTCGTGCAGTGGGCCGGAGCGCTGCCGGAGGACGCAACGTGGGAGGACATCGGTCAACTCCGAGCACGCTTCCCGGGATGGAGCTTCGACACAGAAGCTTGAGGACAAGCTTCGTTTGGAGAGGGAAGCAATGCCAGGCATCGGTAGTGTAGATAGAGAATAAGAGGACCAGCGACGTCGTTCTGGGTAAGTGGAGGAAACTGAGCCACGTAGCCATACACGTGGCAAGCGAAGACGAAGAGGCGAGGAAGCAACTCGGAGCTTCTAGAAGCCGAGCATCTCAAGAGTACCGAGCCAGAGCGCACAGGCCCAACAGGCCGTTAGAGCCCAATCAAGGTTGTTACGCGTCCAGTCCAAGTAGTTAGGGTCGTAACCGAAAACGGTTACGTGTGCGTCGAGTCAGCAGCGTTGACAAGGAGTCAACGCTGACGGGGAGGTGACGAGGCCGAGCCTATATAAGGCAAGGTCGTCGTCTTCCTCAGGGCTTTTTCATCATTTCTGTAAAACCAGAGAGAGAGAGAGCAATTGTAGAGTGAAGCAGAGCACAAACTCTGCTTGTATTTCCATTTTCGATCAATAAAGCTTCGACGAGTTTCTCAGGCCTGACAATTCCCTTTGATGAGCAGTTTCAAATTAGAGCAAGTAGCAAAGTGCACTGATTTCGGGGATAATATTGTGAAGAACGGTGTAATTGATGCTCTGTTGTTCAAGGCCTTGCGACGATACAGAAAGGATCGTCTCGAAGGTATTCAAATGTTCAATGGGATAGGTTCCAATCTTCGGGAGAGGGCTTACAAATACCGCCCAATAACGGTAATTGATTTTGAGCGGCCCTATCTTCATACTATGGTCTACTGGGACCTGAAACAACAAGACTGCTTGCAACTATCCCCTGAAGGACAGATCTGCTCTAGCTTCTTTGGCTTTCCTGGTGGTCATGGCTTCGTCCTCATATGCAGCTGCAAACCCGCGCACGCAGGATCCAAGCCTGTTTTCAGGGTTCACCTCATGAAGATAGGTACACAGCTGACGGCAGGGACCTACACGGTGGAAGCTGATCTTGCCATCAGATCAAAGCCAAGCATGGCCTTTGTCAGCCTATTCAAAGGCAAAATAACTTTCGAGATAGATACGAAGAAAGATTTCCTTGCTTTACAAGTGCCTTGGTCGCAGTTTGCAGCTGATACGAATCCCTTTTTTATAGAAGGCTTCTTATATCTGAGGGCCGAGATCGCGGCAGTGCATGATTAGCTGGGGAGAGATGCTGTGTATGGTTTCATTTGGTTTCAAAAGAACTTGTGGTTTGTCTGAGAGCTGGGGACTGGATTATTTTTCATCTATAGGTAATTCTGGTGGTTTATTTTCAGCTTGGAGATAATATCAGATCTCTCTGGATAATGTGAATAAAATTGATGGGGCTCCATTGTGCTTGAGTTTGAAGAAATGAATCATGTTCTGCTGACCAGTAATAGATCTTGGTTGCTCTGGCCTTTGATTTGATGGACAGTCTTGGCTATCAAGGTTTCAGGTAGTTTTCACTTTTCATTCATTATGCAGAAGCAACCTTGGTACTGTTCTAGAAGAAAAGAAGTAGTTTACTCCCACTGTTGGTTGCTTGTATGGAACAAAAGTGCTGAAGTTGGCATAGTACTGCTGAGTATTTCTTTTAGTTTCAATTTGCACAATAGGTTGGAGCTGCACTTGCTTTTCATTTCTGACTCTTTCTTGCAACTTCTTTTAGTTCTTATCCTTGTTTGGGTTACTTCTTCACAAGTTACAACTTTGTTCTACATATTTGTTGAGATTCTAGATAAAAAAACATATATAGATGGGTCAGAGTTGAAATCCATGGTATTAAAATGTTGGAGTTTACCTAATTTGTAAGATAGACATTTTAGTTGTAAAACACAAATCAATATATTGATAGATGGGTCATGTTTCTATTCAGGATGGGAGGGCACATGAAAATTCGAAATCAACTACACTGTTCTAGTATAATAGATTTTTTTTTAATTAAAGTCAGGTTTAATATATCATATTAAACTTTACGAGCTAAAAAGATGATCTCAGTAATTGCATGTGAACATTTATATTCAAATCCTTTTCTTTACCTATTTTAATATAAATTTATTATAGTTCTTTTTATCAAAGAAAAGGAAATGCATTAAAGAAAAAGATCGATGGATCCCGGAATAGAGATTTATTCTAGTTGACGGGATCTTCAAGACATTATTAGAACCGACTGATACAAGTATAATTGTGAAGAGGACCTTCGGGAAGTGGTTCGATGTTAACGTAAAACATCATATATCGCCTCCTCTAGTCTGGTGGTCGGTCGTCCTTATCTATTGTCGATGGTAAAACCAAAAATTCGGGCCGGTGTTTGCACATAAAAGTCTTCTTTGGCGTGCTCTGTTTACTACATCTTCCAGGACATGTTACGACATTCTTCTTCTTCTTCTTCTTCTTCTTCTTCTTCTTCTTCTTCTTCTTCTTCTTCTTCTTCTTCTTCTTCTTCTTCTTCTTCTTCTTCTTCGCTTACTCAAAAATGAAGCCAATGAAAAATAATACAATAATGATGAACGAGAACCCGATAATAGGGGATGCATGGAAAATTCTTGACAAAAGACAGTAACATATCTTTAACTTTGGTCAACACACTAAACTACCCATTGTTTGAAAGTGATAAATACGATGCCTAAATTTTTGGTCATAGACTTCTGTTAGTAAAAACTAACAGAAAGACATGAAATGACCATTTTTCTCTTTTACATTTGAAATGATTTATCCATATGAGTTTTTTCTTTATCATCAATTTTTTTTAATAAAATAACCAGTGTTTTCAAAATGAAAATAAAGGCAAAGGAAACCCCTCCATACATCGCAGAGCATGCCTTACAGGCACCTCCAACTAGAACCAAACAACCCCAAAAAATTGGGAACTAAACAGGTCTGTGAACCCTAGTTTTTCTAACCTGAAGCACACCACAATGCCCAACAAGGAACAACAACAACTAACCACTACCCAACAAGGGGTAAACAACCCTACACAGGGAACTAAGGCCAACAACCAAAATAACACTAAAGATAATCAACCGACCTAACAACAGGGAAGAGACGCAGCTCAACCAAAACTAAACAACTAGCAAGGAAGCAAACAAGTAAAAAGAAAAAGAAAACACCCTCCCAAGAGCCCAGCAACCCTTCCTCGAGCCCAACACCCAAACCACACCACGAGCAAAGACGGCGTCGCCCAAAACCAAAGCAAAGAGCCCGCCGACCAAACTGCTCCCGAAAAACCCAACTCCAACCGAAAACCAAGGAGATGTATGTGTCCATCACTCTGCATCCGGGGCCAACACCATTGGGAATGATCGATTCAAACCCCAAACTTGCAGAAGGGATATAGAATCATACACAAGACCTTCCACAGAAACGCAACCTGGAAGGACAGTATGGTCCGGGAGAGGCCCCATGGTTCCCGCACGCCACCGGAGCATCTCCACGACTCCCACGCCTCCCGAACTCATCTCAGCTACTCAAGAGTAGCCCACCGATAGCCAACACCACCGGTGATCCAAAACGGAGAGAAAACCCGCCGAATCTCACTCCTTTCCGAAGATATAGATGAAAAAAAGGGAAGCAAAGAAGCCAACCGCACCAAAACCCGAAAGCTCTCCTCCCCCACCAGATCAGACCCAAATCTCATATCTACGTAACAGCTTCCCCGGTGTCACACCTAACACCAAACAGCCGGCACCGTCGGACCACATCTCTGAGAATAGAGAAAACAAGAGAAGGAGGAGCTTACCCAAAAATTGAGAAACCGAACCAACGGAGAAGAAAAAGCGTCGAATTCGTGAAGACGTGGTCCGGACATGTCGACTTCCTCTTCAAATCCGAGCTGTAAACGAAACCCACTGAAGAACACGGTCAAACTCGCCGGAGAATCAGACTTCAACCACCAAGTCGAAAGTCGGACGATTCAAGTAAAAAGCGAAGGAAAGAGGGAGAGGAGAAGGGAGGGTGAGGTGAACGGACGGCCACCGGTGGCTACGAGGCAGCCAGAGCTGCACTCGCAAGCCACCGGTAGCCAAAGGGTAGATCTAGGATTTGAAAAATTAGTGAGAGACGAGAGGATTTTCTCTCACTAGAAGGGGTAATTGTCTTTTGTTCCTTTTGAAGTTATTGTTGTTGATCCTTATTTAGCATGTTACTTATCCATATGAATTAAAAGAGAATTTTATCATTCATCATTAATTTTTTAATAATTCATTAATATTTTAATTAATTCTTACTGATATCATTAGTTTCTTAACTAATGGATATTATTCTTTTTTTTTTAATTATTATTCCTCATTAACTATTTTTTAATTTTCATTTTTTTCTTCGTATTTGTTTTTCTTCAAAATTTTCGAATTAATTATTTATTTTAAAAATTATTCTATTTATTTTGTTTTTATTAATTTATTTTTTTCTTTTAATTTTTAATTTTTACCAACAGTTTATATATTTTTAAATTTAAAGTACAAATATGTATTTACAATAAATAAAGGGATAATTCCATCTTCCTATCCTAAAACTATGAGATTACATTATTATTATCATTATTATTATTATTATTATTATTATTATTATTTTTTTTTTTTTTTTTTTTTTTTTTTTTTTGATAAGCGAAATATTCCATTATTATTACCATAAGCTTTTTTTTTCTCTCTACTACAGAGTTTCAAAATTTTCAAGTTAGTACTTTCCGTCCAAAACAGGTAGGCGTTCAATGGAGTGAGAGACCGGGTTAAACCGGAGACGGAATCCAATCATCTAGTACAAGACAAGTGTGCGTGAACTTTTGGAACAATACTTCGAAAATCTGTGGGGGAAGTAAAAATGGCTAACTACTCAGGTAATGAAGCTCTAAACAGCCTCGCGTTAATTATATTATACATTGTATATTTTTCGAAGCTAGGTTGCATACACACATTATATATAGGGGAACTTTCAGGTACAAATCAATCTTTAGGTGTGAAATACAAATTAATCTGGGCCATTAATCTAGAGGATCAGATGGCCACCGAAATTCAGGGGGAGGGGTGATTGATTACGAAATTAATTACAAAGATGTGCAAGAATGATTATGCGCATTAATGATTTTTGTTTAAATCTGGGTCGTTGATTCCACAATCCAATGGCCCAGATTGATAGTTTGTATTTTGTACGAAAGATACAAGTTTGTACATGATAGTTATCATATATATATATATAAGGAGACAATCACGTGCGAACCTCCCTTACGGTGTGAACCTACGAGCCTCAAATCTGGTTTGAGAAAATCGCGAACATAGTTTGAAAAAATAGCATCCAGTTTGAGAAAAAAAGTTTGAGAAAACAACATTTTACTTTGAGAGTATAGTTTAAGAAAATAGCATTTTTGGTTTGAGATTTTTTTTTGTCCGAGAATATTCATCTCAAACCGGAGCTGCTATTTTCTCTAACAGCATACATTGTTTTTGCGAGTTCGCAGGTCCACGCCGTAATAGCTGGTTCGCACCTGATTATATATATAGGGACTTTCGGGTACAAACTGATCTTAGGCTGCGAAACACGAACCAATCTGGGCCATTGATTAAGGGGATCAGACGGCCACTGAAATTTAGGGGGGGGGGGGGGTTGATTACAAAATTAATTACAAAGTTCAGCATATATACGACGCGTGCCATTAATGATATTTTTTTTAAATCTGGGCATTCTATATGAACGATCCAAAGGCTCAGATTTAGTTTGTATTTTGCACCAAAGACAATGGTTTTTACCTGAACGATATCCTATATATACGCATGCATGCAACATTTGAATGAAGCTCTCTACAAAATAAGGAAGTGGCAGATGGTACATAACAATAAGTATGTCAAGGATGCAGTAGTTTCGGACGTACACTTCAACGAGTATGTGAGAAGAGAGCACTCAGTTTTGACCTCCAAGACAGTTGGTGACCAAGGTAAGCACGTAGTGAATCCGAAACTAATGAAATATGTTATAGGCGAGTATCCGGTTGAGTATGGTAAGAAATGGATTGGATGCAAAAAAAGTATACTTCTCATTGAACATAACCGAGAAAAACTGGATCACGGTAGTTGCGGACCTGGAGGAATCAAACATGGAAGTCTACGATTGTTTTTGGGGTTTTACGACTAACAAAGTTATGGAGGTCAGTCTACGTACTTTCATGGAAATTTTTCCAAGCCTTTTTAGTGAAGCTGAAACGAGGTGGACATATTGCAGGAAGCAGACACTCCCACAAAACAGAGTGTATGTATGCACAACGGTTCCTATTAAGGTTTTAGGGAATGGGTTCCCTCATCATTCTTATTTATTTAATGTTTTATTGGTACAAAGGAGGAGACTGTGGTGTGTTCACAATAAAGTACATAGAGCTGGAATTACAATGGCTACGTGTTAATGAATGGATTATTGAAGAGAATGTTCCACTCTTTCGACAGAAATGTGTGTGGATGTACCAACTAATTTTAAGTATCTACTGGATTAGTGTTTTGGATGTAATCGACGTTGGAACCATGAAGTGTCAGATCACTTCAGCTATGTCAATACATATATGGGGCACCGTTTTTTGCAAATAAGATATAATAATAACGTAACTACGTAAGTACCATCAATATTTCGTAAGGGAAACTTATTTAAATTTTGTTGTATAAGTTTTATTTTTAAATATTATTCAATCATATTAATTATTTAAACCCCAAAGCCCTAATACGATAAGGAAACTAATCTCGAAGGCCTAATACGAATAAAGGAAATCTGAAAACCCTAAAACAAAGAGCAAATAAACATCCGGACTCTAAATGTACGAATTTGACCCTCCAGATGACCCTGAATGGCCGAAAAACATCGTATATCATGGATATTCCATGTGTCTTTCTCGGGAGGCCGTTTCCACCTAAAAAATGCTAGAGTTTTGTCGGATTCTGACACTGACTCTTTTTCAGGTTCTCTAACGCCTGCATCAATACGTCTACGATATGGATTGCGTCACATACATAAGTGCTGGTACCCTACATACACGGGTGCTGGTACTCTATATACACGGATCCTGGTCCTTTATATACACGAGTGTGGTGGTGCCACATACCAGCATTTTGCATGAGCGAAAAATGATACATGTCATCATTGTATGAAAGGTACCAACGCTTTGCATGAGGGTGGTGCTGGTACATTAAATACGCAAGTGCTGGTACTTTATATACACAAGTACTAGTACCAACATGTACCAGCACTTGCACGTTGGTACCAGCATTTTGCATGCGTGAAAAAAGAACACGTGTCAGCATTTGTGTGAAAGGATTAGTTAAGAATGTTATTTTCCGGATTAGTTAAGCTAAGTCAATAAATGAGTGGGATACCGTTTTTTTTTTGAGAAAAAGGAAGGAGTTTTATTCATGTGAAACCATCAAACATAATGAGGAATTGGTGCGAGAGTAATGTACATGGAGCCTAACTACAAGTAATCTTCCAACTAAACCCGAGGTAAGCATTTAATTAGCTTTACCATAAATAATGAGACCAAAGTAGAACAAAAAAAAAAGAAATTAAGAGTCACATAGTAAGACTCCGGACGACTAACTAAAATTGACCAAAAGACCATATCTGGCTCAACCTGACCCCACTCGTCATGGACTAAAAACTTAAGGCTCCGCCAATCGGGAAAACTAGGTGTGTGGGAGATATCACGTGGCATGGTAGAGGGACCCCCTTACAGGACGGGCTGCCATTCCTACTATGCAACCCCTCGTGCCAATTTCGCATGGACTCCGACGAGGTTGTTTTCTAGCCCTCGCTTGAATGTCTGTTATTCCTTCCAACCCATACACCCATCTCTTCCTGTAGAGGGGGACGAGCATCACCTTTAGGCCTCCCAGGAGAAACTCTAGATATCCTCCAGGACAACCAATGGTTCCCGTCGTACCTACTCCCGAGTTAGGTAGGACAGTAGACGTCACCGAACCTTGTTTTGTCCCCCCAAGGAAAGAGGAGACTCGGGTTGGGTTGGACATCCTAACCGATTCTCTAGGCTTAGGGAGGATGATATATATCAAATGTGTCGCCCCAAAAAAGCGGGAGCCCGTCTATGTGTAACATTGGTTGGGACGGAAGACGTTTGGAAGATGGAGAGATTACCGAAGGATAGTGAGGGCGAAGACCAAGGGTCTCTTATAGTGAATCATGTGGCGATGTGGTTTGGACAAAACCACGGATAGGCACGGCGGGCGGACCGAGGAGGGGATGTGCGTCACTCGGCTTAACGTAAAAGATCGTACAGTAGAGCCTGGCGTGGAAGGAGAAAATGGTGGAGTAGCCATTAGGGCACAGACGAAAGCAGCTAGGCTAGGGTTCCCACTTCCCAAAAAAAAACTTACATGAGCAGTTTTAGTTTTCAAAACCCTATTCTAAGTTCCGTGCACAAATTCTAGTAGTCTTTGACCTTTATTTAACTTAGAGTTAATTTCATCTCACACCCCTAAATAATAGTTATTTTCATCTCATTGTCCTAACTATTTTTTGTGGTACCTCACTAGCCTGTAATGCATTTTTTTTTCACTTTCATATCTGTCGTCAACTTGCCATCTATTTTTGGATGGAAAATGGTGATGTGCAAAACACATGACCTTATTTTCGAAAAAAATGTCCATTTTACCTTTTAGTCTCTTACAACCATAACCCTCATTTTCTTACTCTCTTATTCTCTCCTCTTGCCTTGAACAAATCCTGGAGCTCTTCACGCCTCCATCCTCCTTGCTCCTTCAACAACCATTTATTTTCAATAAGATTTGATTTTAAACACCCATTTCTGGGTCGTCGCCGAGAAGGAGAAGAGATTGGGTGATTTCTAGGTCTCGATGAACAATGGGTTCGAGGTCTTGATCCCCGAGCGCTTCTTGGAGACGGCGGGGAGGTTGTAGGTGAGGTCGCCGTCGGATTTCACCGCCGCGTCGACAACGGTTCCCGGTGACGACGCTCTGTGGCCTGGTACCGATTCTCCGTAGCTGTTCCTCCTCCCTTCCTCCTTAGTACTCCCTAAAATTGGGTGCCCGAGGCTGCTTCGGCGAGAAAAGGTGAGATCGCCGTCGGGGGGTTTCTGGGCGGCCTTATCTTACCCTTGGGTGACTCTTCCGGCTGGGACGTAACTCCATACGGGTTCGACTCGTCGAAAGGGGACTGGATCCGGTTTCACATTTCTCTCCCCCTTTCGATAATTTCCAGAAGTGCTTCGAACCCAAAAATTACCTCGATTGCTTCTCCTTTTTCTTCTCTAGAGGGATGGGTGGTCTTCAGTTCATGGCCAATCAGATTGGGTCGGAATCGGAATAAAGCTTCCGCTGCTAAATCACATCGGATTAGGGTTTTATAGATCGAGATTGCTTCACAATCTGGAAGTTTCTTTCAATGGCGTGTGAGAGCTGGAAGAGAGAGATTAGGGGCATTCAAAATCAAGGGGATTTAAAAACAACTACTTGATTTTGAATGCACAAGCCAAAACCAGATATGGGAAGAGGAAGGAGGACGAACACGATTTTTTTTTTATAATTCTTTTTGTGAATGATTAAAATAATTGTTAATAAAATTTACAGATTTTTTTTTTGGAAAAATAATTATTAATAACAAAAAATAATTTATAAAAAACTGATTTTATATTTTTAAAATTAAAATGATTTTACATATAAAAACTGATTTTTTTAAAATAAAAAAAATAATATTTTTTAAAGGGATAAATATCGAAACTTACTCTTAAGTATTGGTCACGAACACTACCCTACCCACGTTTTCAAAATGAACACTACACTACCTTTAATTATTGGTCACGCGATTTTGTTAGTAAACATGGACGGAATTTTCCATTCCGTTAGTCATATGACCTCAAGTGTCATATAATAGATGGTAAATGACGTTTCTCCTTAATAATATGACCTCTACACATTTTATAAGGAATATTACCATTGTACCCTCGTTATTGTTCCTTATAAAATGTATAGAGGTCAAATACTTAAGGAAAAAAAATGTCATTTTACCATCCATTATATGACACTTGAGGTCATACGACTAACGGAATGAAAAATTCCGTCCATTTTTACTAACAAAATCGTGTGACCAATACTTAAAGGTAGTATAGTGTTCATTTTGAAAACGTGGGTAGTGTAGTGTTCGTGACCAATACTTAAGAGTAAGTTTCGATATTTAACCCTTTTTTAAAACATCTAATTTTTATAAAATAGAAATATTTTTTTGGAAAAATAATTAATAATAATTATTTTTTTTATAAAAAACTGATTTTATATTTTTAAATTAAAATCTGATTTTACATATAAAAACTGATTTTTAAAAATAAAAATTAATATTTTAAAAAATATAAATTTTTATAAAATATAAAATTGTTTTTTTATAAAATAAATAAATAAATTGAAAGTCAATGACATGCTTTTAAAAAATTTATTTTTAGTGAGGGGTATTATGGACCTTTTAAGTGTTTGGATGGGAAACTGGATGACAAGATGACGACGGATACTAAAGTGAAAAATTGTATTCTAGGGTAGTGAGGTGCCACAAAAAATAGTCAGGGTAGTCAAATGAAAGTAGCTATTATTTAGGATAGTAAGATGAAATTAACCCTTTAACTTATCACTTGTTACTTTTTCAAAAACTGATAGTTTTTAATGTAGAGGTGACCAATAATTTATAGAAATGACATTATTTTATGTAAAATTTACGTTACTGTACGCTATAAACTATCAATTGTTGAAAATGTTGTAGATAGGAAGTAACACAAAGGTCAAAGACAACTAGGATTTGTGAAACAAAGGGGACGAGACAGTTAGGAAACAGAATTACCCCAATAGTATTCAACTAAGCTTAGGGTGTAATCCTAATATATGTAGTATATGTATATCCTCTTCCCCTTAGTCTCCTCTCCCTTTCCCCTATTATGTTGCTCCCAAGCCGGCATTCGAGTGATCTTCCTATTATCGGAGCTTTCTCTCTCCCGACTTCTCCTTTTCCGGTCTCAAGTTTCAAAGATTTGGAGTTCTCTGTCAGGTCTTGAATTGATCTCCTTTGATTCGGACTAGAAGATGTCCCTTGGTGTTGCGGATTCATCATGCGTGATCGTGTTAGGGTTTCGTCTCCCAGCCACTATGCCACCCTTGTTTTCTATGACGCCGTCGTCCAAAACCTCGGGCTCTGCCGCACCTCACTTGTCCACCACACATGGAGGTCATGTCATCCTCATTGGTTCCTATGCCTCCTGTGTGAATTGCTGACCAAGCCCCTCTATCGATCAAAGTACCTACCATGTGTGTGGTCGAGCAGGCGAGCCCCAAGGGACCTCAAGAAATTATCTTGTGCTAGTCCACGGTATTTATCAAATCACCACGACAGTGTCCAAATCACATAAGGCCAAAGCCACTCCCACTTCTATTGCTCCCAACCATGCTCTCCGACCGTTCTTGGCTCCCTTAGTCCTCGATCTCTACTCTGGGTCTAATGATCCTCTGCCTACCATTCATGCTGCGATGGGACTAGCGTTGCACTGCCATAGTGCCTACCACGCTCCGAGTGTGAAGGATTCTAGGGTGCCAAAAACGCAGCGTAATTAATAAAACCCCTAGAAAATCCTTCGGATCCATGTAATTCTGATTAAACTGACATACGAAAATTAAAATGGAAATTATCTCTTGTAGTTTCAAGCCTGGTTCGAGACAGGGATCGAGAGAACTTTGGTTGCTTGACAAAGTCGAGACGTCTTCAAAGGAATCCGTCCTCTTCAAATATCCACACCAACAAGCTTTCCCAAAACCTTGTGTGCTAGCACCAAAATCAGAACACTTTCTCGTTTTCTTCTTCCTTTTCTCTCTAGTTTTTCTCTCTGGTTTTCCAGCCCACCACTCTCTAAACGTGAAGAAGTTTTAGGAGTAGCGGAATCCAATCCAAAAATAACTTATTTGAATTTCTAAAATTCAAAAAGTATTAATTGAATTATAAAACATAATAAATAAATATAATGTATATATTTTTTATTCCAAAGTTTAATCTGAAATAAATACTTATATATACATTTATTTCATTTTGTCTTCCTAATATAATTTAATTATATTAGTAATTAGAAAACGAGAATTGAATAAATTTATATTATATCAAATATAATATAATTATATTTTATAGTTCAACTCGATTTTGGGCTTGTTGTTGTGTGTGACCCTGTAGGCTCATACAACGTTGGCAGTGAACCCGAAATCCCTGTTTCGTCCACATGTCATAATTGGCCTCTAGCAAGGCATTATGACTTCCCAAAGTTGTATGTAGATCGCCAATCTGATTTAACCTTTTACCGTTAATATATTAATCCCTTTGTCATCGATATCTCGATCGAATATAAGGTATAGGATCATCATCTTTATTTTATTCGATCGTTAGTTTCTTGATCTGAAGTAGATTGCAAGTGATAACTTATTATCGATTCACATGACCATGCATTTCTGCAGTCTCACTTATCAAGGGGCCCAAACGATATCTCTCATATTTACATGAGTGACAAATCCCTTATCAGTCGCTCACATTCCTCACATAGACAATTATGTATACAACAACAATCTTTATTGTTGTCTGGTCAAATACAACGTTGAACTGTGTCAAGACACACAACCACATATGTAGAAATCCATGACGACTATAAGGTCAAAGGACTTAAGTCATATTACGATACTGAGAAATACTGATGACAGTTCCTATGTAGTTTTCTCACAATGGGTCATCCAATACCATTTCCCTAAATGGCATCTATGATTTGACTTCATATCCAATATGAATGATCAGTAAAACGTGATCATCAGCCAATATCATACTAGTATTAGTATATCGGTAAGACTAGGGATCATTGGAATAATACTCTTTTTCTTCTAAGAGTTTTACTATCAAGTCACGTACTTGATGATCTTAGAAAGAGTTGATTATACACACAATTAACATTTAACAAAATGATAATGAAAGTGTCAATGTATTATTAAATGATAATGTCATACATGAAATGATTGGCCTAGGGCACAAAACTAAAATAGTGGCCCGCCGTCAAGAACCTTTCATCCGATGGAGGACCTCCGTGTGATGCAGGCGAGTTTAACTCCCTCACGTTGGATGGCGAGGAAGACCGACTCGTTGTTGTCCTGAGAACAGTCAAGGACGACACCTGAGCTTCCCAAACAGTTTTTGGACTCGCTTCCCAGCTCTTCACCAACAAGCCTTCTGGCTCTTCACTAACAACTAGCCCGGTGCGATGATTTCGTCGTTTTATAGGACATCGGATGAGGGATTATGGACTTCTATTTCTCCTCCCAAGCAACAAAGGATAGGGTACGTAGGGTTGAAGATGTGGGTCATGGCGTTCGAAATCCCTCTGGGGGGCTTCACTCCAACTACGGGCATCACCATTGGTGAGGCTCTTGGGGTTTCGTTGATGTGGAAAGACACTGGCAAGGGCATAATGGGCTATATCCGGGGCTGAATCTGGAAGGAGTTGGCGAGCCCCCTCCGGGGGTTAATCTACCTAAGTATCCCCGAGATTACCTATCTGGTCCGAGCCCGCCCACAATACGAGCGCCTACCGATGTTTTGTTTCACCCTTGGCTTTATTGGTAACACTGCTACGAAATGCCTCTGGGACCCACAGACGGTCACCTCCTCTCTTGACTTCGACTTATCCCTCGTAACGGAGGAGTTGCCTAAAAAGAGCACATAATACAACGAGATTGTTCAAATCTAGTGCCACCTAGGTTCGATCAGGAGAGGGGAAAACTACCCCTTTGACGACCCCGACATGTCCTCCATAGTCCCCCTTAAGTGGCCAATCACTTTTCGACTAAGGAACCAACAAGCCCGTGGAACAGTAACTTGATCAAAAGTAAGAGCACGTACATCGCAGCGAACCGCACACCAGGTGCCGCACCGAACTTTATTAGTACGGTTCGCGGGTCGCGGTTCGACCCATTGTGGGGAACCTTTTTTGCGAACCGTGAATCGTGTTCCCGGTTCGTGGGTCGTTCGATCTGGTTTGTGCGTCATCCATCCGTGTTGCGACACGTGGCCATCCCGATTTTTTAATTTTTCTTTTACGTAAAATCAGATTTAACTAAATAGGATAAGTCCAAAATTAAAGTATAAATAGATAATTTTAAACTGCAACAAATATTAGGAACCATTTAAAATGGACCCGATATTTATTTTATCTAAAATGTAAAACTCGTCAGTGTCCGTTTCTAACAAAATTTTAGTTTTTTTGGGTAGAATCGGGCTCCCGAGCAATGAAATTAAACATACAATGCAATTTATTTATTTATTTTATTATTAATTATTTTTACTAAAATTTATTTCAATTTTATAAAACGTATACTGTTTTAATAAACCATTTAATTATATTATCAAAATATCAATTCAGCATCCACTCACAATACGGTTTGATCATCCGGTTTGTACCACTGTGGAACACAATTTATCTTAAGGATTGTAAACTTTAAATTAACACAGTTGGCATACAGTTTGATCATTCGATTTGACCTACTGTACATGCTCTAAGTTTGAAGTGGATCGTCGTGTGATCAACACGAACTGTAGGATGGAGTACGCCTATATGTATTTGTTAAAATTTTGGTTACTAAATTATTTCTCTTGTATCTCCTTGTCATCATTACACACGTCATAAAACTTTTTATGTTCTCTAACCCTATTCCTATGAGAGCGCCGCCGAGTAGCGCCACCGTACCAGGGACCACCAACCCCATTGTCACGCCTCTGCTCATGGATCAGTACCAGTTCATCATGGCCTATGCCTACTGGAAAGCCGACAAGCACGAGGAGAGGGTCGTGTCTCTACTGTATGCCTTTGATCAAGCCGCCATGATTTATTCTCTCTTGGCGGTAACGACGACCATAGTTGTTCTCCTCCATGGTTGGCTTCTCTTCTTTGCCAATATGCCATGAGGCGGTGTCCAAATCAACCCACGATGCATCTCCAAGTATTCATGGGACACACGACTCTATACATCTAGGGTTTCGCGATCAAGGGAGGCAGCGGTTTCCGGCAGCCTCCTTTCGTCGAGAAACGGTGGGGAAGGATCACGATCGCCAAGGGAATCACCTCCGTCACCGCATCCATTGTCTTGGTTTAACATCCGATCTAACGATCAACCATCAGTGTTTTCCGATGGGGTGTAGTGGCAGGAGCGGCAGGTACAAGGGCTCCTCGCTATGAGGGCATCATGACCACGTCCGCGTCAGGTCGAGGAAGGGAAGGTCGTGGAGATCTCGTCGAGGGTGACAGGTGTGGAGGCAATGTCTTGGAAGGGAAGGCCTAGACTTCTATGCCACTACGAGGGAGACGAAGAGGACCGGGTCGCTGGCCAAGGCCGGGACCGAGTCCGTCTCGGGTGTGGGTTGGGCATCCATGACCTGGTCGTGGGCCGAGGCCTTTTTGTTGGAGCAGTGAGGACGAGGTTTGGGCCGGGTTCGACTGGGAATCGGGTCGACGATCTCGGGTCTGGGTGGTCCGGGTATGGGCCGGAGCAGATCTCCGTGGGTCGGCCCATTTGGGTCCAAGACCTATGAGACTTGGACCGAGGGAATACCATCTGAATGGATGGTAAAGGAGCCCGTTACATATCTGTTTGGGAAGAAACGCCTGGAGCGGGAAGAGGAGCCGGAAGAATCGGAAGGGTCGACGACGTTAGATGGGGCGTTATATGTAGCAGCGGCGGGGGCCACAAGAAACCCTGCCTCCAGGAATGAGTCTCTGGAAGTCCAGGGAGGGTTGGTCGGCTGTATCACCTCTCTGGCTGATCGATGGCGTTGGTTCCATCAACATTCGACAAGACTCTCCCCTACCAGTTCGGGGTCAGCAATCCCGCGTTCAGGAGCCCTACATGTATCACTCAAGGGAGGACGACGCACGCTGACTTACCGGGGTAGATGTCGGTCCACCACTATTAACTTATCACTTGGTCGGCTTGATCAGTGCCATTTGATTGGAGCATGCTGTATCGGTGTCTTCGGATGCTACCACATATTTCCCCCTTCGACCGCCCCTATGTCCAGAACAATGTTTACTTTTCTGTTATTGCATTACATTAGCTTTTTGGTTTCTTGGTTGTATGATGAGAGCAGCAATGTGATCATCAACCTATTTTACTTTCCTTAATAATATTATCCTTCCTTCTCAAAAAAAAACTTTTTATTCCTTTAGTGCTGGTGACAATAAAATTATCTAGGGGTAACCCCATTTTGGTACAGTGGACAAAAGTCTTTTTTCAAGTAGGTATTGTCGAGCTTTCACGTTATTATGTCAATACAGAAAGTCACTTTCCATTTTCAAAAAAAGACAAAAACTGTTAAACTTAACGGGTTTTTTGGATGGAAAATACATGTGTTGCTCACATGTCCAATTTTTTTTTGGAAATACCAAGTCTACCCTTCCTCTCTTATAGAAACTCCATAACCCTCATCTAAACCATGTCCTTTCTCTCTTCTTCTCCGTAAGCTCACCGGAGTTCTCCACATCGGGTGAGGACGTATAGAGCGGCGGTTCTGCCTTCCCCGGAGCTGCTCCTTTTTGCTCCCTTCTCGTTCCCTCCGCCGCCACATCGGGTGAGGACGTATGAATCGCTGAGGTTGATTGATAATTAAAAAAAGAAGACGAAAATGTTCACTGTATTTTGGTTTTATTTATTTGTTAATATGTTTTGACATAAATAAAGATACCAAAAAGAATAGGTTTAAAAGGGAATGAGATTGGAATTAAAAATAAAAATAAAAATTGTAAAAATGATTTTTAAAATTAAAATGAAATTATTTTTTTATAAATAAAAGCTGATTTTTATAAATAAAATTGATTTAAATAAATAAAACTGATTTTTTTAAAATTAAGATTAATAAAGAATTATGAAAAGAAATTAATATTTTCAAATAATTAAGGATAATTAAAAAATAATATGATTTTTTTTCATATTCATGTATCAAGAAATATTTTAAAAAAAGGTCAAATTATTGGTAGGACGTGCAAGAATAGTTAGGGGTAATTTAGACTTTTCTAATACTACCGTTAGCTCTGTTACATATTTTTGTCCTTATTTGATAATATCGAAAAGGTGGACTGTCAGGACATGAAAACAAAGGTGGGGACAGTCTTTACATGCGAAAAAAAGTCAAATTATCGGACTGATCCGAGGTTTCCCCAATTATCTATTTGGCTGAAAAAACTTCAAAACTCATATTAATGATGATATTTGAAGATGTGTATTAACTAACTGATCATATCATTGTCACTAAGTGCTATAGAAGAATTCTCTCTACATGAGACATGGTCCTCTCTTTTCCCTCTTTTTGCCATGAATTGCTAAGCCTATATGGTGAGTATTGCTCCATCATTTCAGCAGCTAAGGATGCCAATTCAATAGCTAATATGAGTTTAGGTAAGAAGAGAGAGGATGTCCGGTCTCATGTGGCGAAGGGTTCGGTTTCCGGAGGAGGTTGCCGTGTACTGGAGCACAAGAAGCCTGTTACAGGTGTTGCGCCCATTGGGGAGGTCGTTAATTCGGCTCAGAAGAAACACGTCAAAGACAAGGATGTGTCTGGTGTTGCTGCAAATACATCACCAGTGTTGTGCGATCCCCAAGATGGTGTTTTGGCTGGTATGTATGTGAGATCGGGGCTAGATGAGCGCAGGGTATTGCCATCGCCCATTGCCGTGCCAGGTAAGAAAATTTTCGTATACGATTGGATTTGTTCGACCTTCGGAGTTTGTGGAGAAGTGGTTTCTGCGATTGTTCTCAAGCGGCCTAATAGGAAAGGTAGATTTTTTGGTTTTGTGGAATACCAACTTCAGTCATCTTCTCAGAAAGCCATTGATGATTTCAATGTATTGAAGTACAAAGGTCACAAGTTGTTTGTGGCCTTTGCTCGGCCGGAAAATGAACCTTTCCCTATCAAAGGCAAATCTGGTTCAAAACAGAGTGTAGATGAGTTTGAACAGAGCATTGGCAGTGGAGCAGTTCCGGGCTCTTTGGTTCTGCAGGAGAAGAGGTCTTGTATGGAGGATGGGATGTTGTTGAAGCTTCTGTTGTCCGGTGACTGGAGGTCGACCTCGGTGGCTGACTTGCTGTCGGAGGTGGTTCGGGTGCAAATTGCAAAACACCATCCCCGTATTCCTTGTGATACTCTTTTGAATGCAGGTTATGATTCTGATGTGAGGATCTCGGCTGGTTGTGTTTTAGATCCCGTGGCTGTTAGGGATCTTGTCCACGCAACGCCTGATCCTTTTGTTCTGATTACTGCGGCGTGTTCAGAACAACTTGAGGAAGAAGATGATCTTTCAATTTTCGGGCCTGCGGTTTCTGTTGGGTTGGGCTCTGACGAAGCTCATGCGGCCCATGTTGATGTGGTTTCGCTTCAGCCGCGTCAGGAAGGGGCGTTGGGTGCGCAGGTTGGTGGGTTGGGCTCAGACAAAGCTCATGAGGCCCAATCAGGTCTGACTCTCTTGGGTCCGGTTTTTGAGGCTTCAAAGGTGTTGTTTGAGACTCTTTTGGGTCCGGTTTTTGAGGCTTCAAAGGTGTTGTTTGAGGCCCATAGCCAAGTGGGATGTCCTGATGTGTCAGGTCCAGCTGAGGAGGGTTCTATGGGTGGTGTGGCGACATGTTCGATAGCTTCGGTTTCGGCTATCAAAGGGTTGGAGGTTCTGGTGGTAGCGGAGGAGAAGGAGAGTAGCCCATAGAAGGATGCCCTACTTCAACCTCGTCAGAGCCGACCTTATGCTTATACTGTTGTTACTCGTTCGAGAGCTCGCTCATTGACTCGGGAGCGTACAATTAAGGCAACACTTACCGTTTCGACCTTATGGAAAGGCTCGGCAAATTTAAGCTCCGTAGTTTTTTGTTTGGTTTCTTTGTTGTTGGGATAAGGACTGTTGTCACGCCCCAAATCCGGTTTAGGCCGGACTCGAGACATGACTTGAGTTAACAATAAAGTAATACTAACCAGATGGTAAAAAAATCGATTAAATGCTCAATAAACTCCAATTAAATACTTCAAATAACGAGTTCAAATCTCAAATACTTAAATAATAGGTATCCCCAAAGGTAATGAAGAGTCAAATCTCCATAAATAGTACGTCAAAACATAAAGTTCAATATAAGACCCACAACGTCTCTAGGACTGAACACCCATACTATCCAGAAGCTCTCGAGCCTCGAATCCACTAATCATCAAGCACGCTTGTACAAACAATAAATAAAACAGATAGGGGTAAGCTTACGCTCAGTAGGGAAAATCATAAACAGTTTAACCTCATTTTAGTAATAAAATGGCTTTAGCACGACCGCACAATATGCAGTTAATACCGTTAACCAAAAATATACAATAAAGAGACTAAAGATGAAATAATATCCAATTCTTAAGAATAACGGTATTATGAGAAATCAAAAGGAAAGTACTACAAGTATTTGATAACCATTAAAATGAGAGCAAGTGAATATCACGCTAACAACTTCAATCCCAATACTCCGGAACACTAGGTTCTTGTGTCATGTCGGATCCCATACTCCGATCCACAATAGTCCTTGTGTTATGTCAGATTGTCCCTCGGTCCAGAGGAGGCACATACATCGGGTGAATCTCAAGTAACCATGCCCCGTAGGGTCCACCAATCAATGCCCCGCAGGGTCAACCAATCCATCGGTTATGATACTACCCCACCCGGAATCCTCTACGGCGTGGGTATCATACCGGATCACCAATAACCATCGGCTATGATACTACCCCACATCGGAATCCTCAACGATGTGGGTACCATATCAGATACCAATACTCATTGGCTATGATAGTACCCCACATCGGAATCCTCAACGATGTGGGTACCATGCCGGATACCAATACTCAGCGGCTATGATACTACCCCACATCGGAATCCTCAACGATGTGGGTACCATGTCGGATACCAATACTCATCGGCTATGATACTACCCCACATCGGAATCCTCAACGATGTGGGTACCATGCCGGATACCAATACTCATCGGCTATGATACTACCCCACATCGGAATCCTCAACGATGTGGGTACCACGCCGGATACCAATACTCATCGGCTATGATACTACCCCACATCGGAATCCTCAATGATGTGGGTACCATGCCGGATACCGATTATGATACTACCCCACACCGGCACTTCCTTCGGTGTAGGTACCATATCAGATACCAAGTTATCAACTTAGGTACTACCCCATACCAGCATTCCCCTTTGGTGTGGGTACCTTATGGGCACTACCTCACCCGCAGCGTGGGTGCCATACCGTCCAATCCACCGGCTATGATACTACCCCACACCGGTATCCATTCGGTGTGGGTACCATACCAGATCGCAAATCATCGGCTTAGGTACTACCCCACACCAGCATCCCCTTTGGTGTGGGTACCTTACAGGCACTACCCCACCCGCAACGTGGGTGCCATACCGATATAGAATCCAACTTAAAGACTCACAAAGGGATAACCCACTAAAACAATTAGGGAGCAACCAACGCTTAACAAATCATAATTCTATCACAACACACCACAAGAACCAACATAACCTTATACTTACCAGGTACTTACCAACCACGATCCATCGATCACCTGATTGTACCGTTTGGCACAATCAGTCATACTCGATGCTCTATTCAATCATTCAAACATTTAAGGATTCAAGCAATCATTCAAGCGCATTCAAACAGTCAAGTTCAACATTCAAATAATCTAGTTGTATTAGACTCTTAGCTTATTCAAACTAGGCAACCAAGCATGTGATCCTAACACAACTAATCCGATGGCTCATCACGGCCTCTCTACCAGTAAAGCAATTCTCAGGTATTGAAAGCGAGTTATACTAGTGATTTGATCCTAAGCATGCCTACTAGACACAACCAATTATTAGTAATTGAAAGACAATTATTCTAGTTATTCGCATCCTATAAGCATTTCTAGGACCTTTACGATTTTATTAACCTAATAGGCATACTAGTATCGAAATACACGAGGAGTTAGGACTTTCCCTACCTTGTGGTCTTCCTACGAACAAATACTCCTATCAACAACTGCTGACGACCGGGCCAACTCCGTCTTCTCGGGCGAAGCCCACGTTCTCGGGCGAACTCAAGTTGTGCTGGATTTAACGGATAAAAGAAAGTCTGATATCAGTCCCGGTATATCCCAAGGTCCTTTGATGTCTAATTAAACCTTTAAATGTCCAACTTACATTAAATAAAACATTTAATTAATCTGATTTTAAAAACAGATTTTCTTTGAAACCGGGTTGACCCGGATCCGGAACCGACCCGAACTTGACCCAGACCCGGATCCAGATCCGGTATAGGACCCGGACCCAAGTCCGTCCAGCTCAGGCCGAGGCCCAACTCGAGCCCAAGTCCAAGCCCAAACCCGTCTCACTTTTGGCCCAGGCCCAAGGCCCTGTCAGACTCGCACTCGGGAGGATTAGGGTTCAGTTGATCTCCGCCGCCGGTGGCGGCGCCGTCAGGGAAAAGGAGAGCGGCGGCGTTCGAGGAAGTCCTTCACGACGGCGGAGAGGCGTCAGTAGGTCGTGGAAGGCGAGAGGGAGGTCGCCAGTGCGTGTAATGAGCTTCTCCCGTCCAGATCTGCCGGCTAACGACGCTCGCCGGCGGGGGACCGAGGGCTTGAAGCTTCGCTGATTCCGTCCGTGTTTCTCTCCGGTAGAACTCGGACAATACGAGTCCAATCGCGCCCAAAAACCAGAGAAAACGAGGTGGGGAGGAGAGATCGAGGTCGGGTGAGGATTACCGTCGTTCGATTTGTCCGGTGAGGGCACGACGGGGTTCGAAAAAAAGGGGCGGCGGCTCTGATTTCCGTCGAATCGAAGAAGAAGAGGGAAGAGGAAGCGGGGTTCGTGGTTTCTGGCACGGGGAAGCCTTACTCGAGGGTTGAGGATGAAGAAACCGGCGAGATAGAGAGAGGAATTGGAACTCCGGCGTCGGCGTGAGGACGAGTAGATCTGAGGGAGAGAGAGAGAGTCGAAGAGAGAGACGGAGATCGAAGACGATGAACAGTGCTTCATCTAGGGTTTGGATCCGGTTTTGACGTGCTTTGGAACGGGCTTCGAGCGTTACAGGGCTCGGGCTCGCACACTATTGGGCTCGTCTCCTGATGGCCCAAAGTCAGCCCAAAACAGCTCTCTTCCTCTTCTTTCCCCATTTTTTTTTGAATTCCTTTTTTTTATTTTCCCCCTTCAACACTACTTGTAGAAATTTTCTACCTCAATGTTTCTGATTCCACAAAATTACCTTTTTAGAAATAAGTGGGGTTTTACAACTGTCCTTATAGTTCCCCCTTAGCAGAACTCCTTTGTAAGGGTGTTACAGGTCTTTTGACCTCTTTTCCCTGATTATTCTTGAATCAAGGCATTCCGAATATTTTTTGGATTCGGTCTTATCAATAAATTTTTCGAGCTTATCAAAAAAAAAAACTGATCATATCACATCTCTGGATCACATGAAATTCTAACATCTACAAGGATCATATATGTGAATCATGACTCACAAATTATAAGGTGACCGGGATGATTTGTGATGCAGTGCCCTGAATTTAATGTGAGTTTTACAGTAAGAGAATCACATATGTGGATCATGGTTTATAAAAGTGTCAATAGATGTTGACTATATAATTAATTATTTTTTGTTTAATTCATTAAATTCAAATTTAAAATAAAAAATACTAAATAAAATTGATTTTTTTATAAAATTAATTAATAAATAAATAAATTAACTAAAATGCAAACTAAACTTCAACTTGTAATTAAAAACAAATAATGCATTCATTACAATTTTAATTTTTGAGGACGTTAATTTATTTCTAGAGTTTCTCAACTTGTGTGAACCATACAAACAACATTTTCGCGTGATGGAACTGTTGCTCCTCAGTCAAGTCTGACACGTCAACGCTCTACATTTCTTCAATTTTATTGCAGCAATTCTCAATTTTGGCGTCTAGAGTGCATACAAGCTTGGCCTTCTCACACCTTGCGTTGTCCATTTGGGTAATGGTAGTCACTCGGATTGGATACTCTTCCTCTTCCTCTTCGCGACCTTATTGCCCATTAGGCGCTCTTGTACACGCTAAGGGGAAATTAGGGCACTTGGAGTACAATCTTCCTCAATCGGATCAGGATCACGTTGTGACTCACCACTGAGATTTGTAACATATTCATCATCGGGGTTGACTGAAGTGGGTGGGGTTGAGCTATAACTACCTGCCTCGTCCAATCGTCGTCGTATAGCCCCGACCGTGCCTTTCTCTGCCTAGAACTTGTCTTCGAACTCCAATTGCTCGATCCAATGAAAGAGGCTGAAATTTCGCCTCGTCCTTTTTTGCCGTCAAACGATATATTTCCATGACCCACTGTTTTTTACTTTTCCTCGTTCCATCCGATATGATCAAGCGCCTTCTTGCTCTTCATGAGGGTGATCCACCTCCACACTTTAGGCTTATGTCTGTTCTAATGATTCTTGCAGGCTTGCCATGTAAAATCTTTAGGGTCGAATTTCCCATCTTTCCGGAATCATTTGGCAACTGTGCCCCAGAATGTGTTTCTATATTGGGAGTTGCCCTTGATGGGGTCTTTGGTTGGGCGTAGCCATGCTTTTATTGCTAGCATGTCCACCTCAGGGACCCATTTGGATCGCTTGTCTGCGGTGGCTTGTTCCATTGTATCGGTAACAGAGGACAACGTAGATGACATCCGGGTGCCGCTACTGCCACCGATGTGTTGTTGGTGGTATGGACCCTCCGGATAGCGGTAGTAGTTGATTGCGGGGTTGTATGGCGGGGGATTGAAAGTTATTGGTCGGAATGCAACGGGGGTGGACGGTTGTTGGATTGTACCTAGGTTCAAATGATTAATTAACCTATATAATAATTTTTTATTTAATGACATGATTTGCATTTAACGACATTTATAACTAAAAAATTACTTAATGAAATTAAATTTATTTAACAACATTTGTAATCAAAAAAATTAATTAATAAAATGAAATGCATTTTAAGTCACATAATCCTTAAGACACTAAGAGCATGTACAACAGAAAGGACCTTGGTCAGGGAGTGAGAGTGCATACCTTGTGCTGACTGGACAAAAGTCAGGGAGTGGGAGTGCATAATAGTGGGTGTTTTGCAACAGTGCTGAACCTTGAGGTCCTAGGAGTGCAGAACAGTGCTGACTGGATTATTAATTTGTTATTTTCCTGTTTTATTTAATTCGTTATCGGATACCGTTTAATTTAGTCATAATTTAAACAATTTTGGAAATAAATAATTAAAGACAACCAATAATTAATAAATAAATTCAACACGAATATAAATGAACTTCTAATTTTATTCAACCCCTTTTCATACAACCCAAAACAAACCAGCTCCAAGAGCACAAACGACTACTCGTCGTCGTCACGGAAACCAGCTCCAAAGCGATCCCATAAGTGCTCCATAAGATCTTGTTGTAGTTGATGGTGGATCTCAGGATTTATGACACTTTGTTGAGCATCCACTCGTTGCTGGTATGGCAATGGCCCTGGTCCGTGGTGCCATCGTTCCGGTGGTGTCCAATTCGGCATTTCTGGAGGTTGCGCCCACAACAACTCCTCCTCCCCATACTCGTACCGCTCGCGCTCATCCTCCACAATCATGTTGTGTAGAATTATGCAAGTGTGCATGATATCAGCCAAAGTGTGTTTGCTCCAACTACGAGCGGGACGGGAGATGATGTGCCACCTTGCTTGAAGTACTCCAAAAGCCCTTTCAATATCTTTCCGAGCACCTTCTTGGCATCTAGCAAACAACTTCTCTTTGGGCTCGTAGGGATGCCGAATAGTCTTCACGAACCGTGCCCATGCTGGGTAAATGCCGTCCACCAAGTAATAAGGTCGGTCGTACCGATGGCCGTTGATCTCGTACTCAACAGCAAGTTCTTGGCCGTAGTAAGCGTCTTGGAATAAGTGGCTGTGGTTGAGGACGTTGATGTCGTTGTTCGATCCAGCCATCCCGAAAAATGCATGCCAAATCCATAAATCACGGGACGCTACAGCTTCAAGCATAATCGTCTTCTCCCCGTGGTGACTTCCCCGTCCATGGGCTCCCTGCGATTCGGTTGGGCAGTTCTTCCACTTCCAATGCATACAGTCAAGACTCCCCGCCATTCCGGGAAACCCTCGACCATACCCTTCTCGGAGTAAGCGGTCCATGTCAGCAGCTGTGGGTGTACGCTCGTACTCGGCTCCGAATACCTGAATGACGGCCTTGCAAAACTTACGTAAACATTCAAGTATGGTGCTTACCCCAATGCGCAGAGTTTCGTCCAATGAATCGGCCGAGGACCCATACGCAAGCATCCGTATAGCGGCGGTGCACTTCTGCTCCGTTGATAAGCCCGGCCGTGAGGCAGCGTCGGGCCTCCATCCAATGAAGTAAGGGTCGTGAGCCTTCACCGCGTCCATAATCCGTTGGAAAAGTGGTCTGCACATACGGAACCGACGCCTGAACATTTCAGGACCATAAAGGGGTTGTTCGGCAAAATAGTTCGCCATCAACTGCATGTGGGCTTCCGCACGATTTATGTTAATCTCTCGGCGCATTGGTTCCCCACGCATGGCCCTCTGGACCCTTGGCATTACTGCCTGCATCTGCCTCTCCATCATCCGCCGGAAACGTCGCACAGCTGGCTGCATTTGGGCCCTCATCTCCTCATATGTCGGCAGTTGGGCTGCCATCTCCGCATGCGTCGGCATCCGGGGAGCCAGCTCCTCGTACGTCATCTCCTCAGCGTCGGACATAACCTCGTCGTCGGACATTTTCGAAAATAACGAGTAGGAAGTGAGAATGAAAGAGTGAAAATAGAGAATGGTGTGAGAAAAATGAGAAGTGGGGTTGGGTATTTATAGGGATAAATTGTATCTGATTTTTGAATTAAAAAAAAAAACTAGCCGTTTGAGGTGCAACGGTCGGGACACGTGGCACGCCCACAGGCTGCCAGCGCAGCTGGAGCGCGCAGGCGCGTCCAACGCGCTCGGCCAGCAATTGCGGAACGGGAGTGGGAGATCGGGAGCGGGACCGGGACCGGGACCGGGATTTTGGGCGTCTGCAGCGGACCGGCCAGCGGAGAACGTTCCCGGAGCGCGCGAAATAGGGCACGGACGCGTGTTGTTGTTCATGCTCTAATGCCGGACTTTATGCCAGCGTGGCAGGCTCGTTCATCTACGCTGCTCTCCCCTCAACCTTGCCCACTCACCCTCTCGCCTGTCTGCGCATTCAATTCATTTCCGGCCGTTTCTATCACACTAAAACCTCTCGGCTCCTCCCCATTTAATAGATTTCGGCCGTTTCTCATAGCTAAAAGAGGTCACTATAATCTGAGCAGCTCTGTGACCTCAGTATCGGATCTGAGAAGGCGAGGACGATCACGCTGAAGAGTTTCGACGGAGAGGCCTTCGACGTGGACGAGGCCGTGGCTCTGGAGTCACAGACCATCAAGCACATGATCGAGGACGATGACCTCGCCGCTTGGGACAAGCTTGCGAGCGTCACGAGCTGGTACGTTCCTGCCTTTTTTTTCTTATCCGATTCGGTTTCTGCAATTTGGGTTCTCTTCGATTAATTTGTTCATGTATTGGGTGTTTAGGTTTTTTTTATTAAATTTTCATTTTTTTTGTTTGGGTTTGTTCCTTACTGTACTGGTTGTTTGGTTTTTGCTGGGATGAATAAATTGGAAGATGGTTCCTTGTGTGTGTGCTATATGTCGTCTTAATTAAGCCCAATTTCTGTTCAGTTATAAATTCGATTTGAGTAAAATTGCATAGCAACAGTTCAAAGCTTCAGAGTCTAAATTTCACCCAGTCTACCCCTATTTATTAGTTCTATAGGTTAATGAAATGTTTGTGATTTGTGAAATGGGATTGGCAAGGGTTTTGCATTCAATTAATTTTTTTTCTTTTTCATATAATCACCGATTAGATTTATGTAGGTTGGAATTATAGGTTAGGATAATTTTGGTACTGAGTTTAGTTTTTTTTTTTTCATTCAGTTATGAAGCTATGTCCCTGTGGTTTGATTTGTAAGGCTGCTTCAGAGTAGGAAGGCAACCATAATAAAAAAATTCTCCATGAGATCTTCTGATTTAATATAGATTAAGATATTTTCTAATTATCTTATAGCATGATGATTGATTAATTCATCAACCCAATTAAAACTTTACATCTTGATAGAGTTTTGCTAATTCTCCTCTCCATTTTTGTGTTTATGAATTATGATGTTGTTGACTCATGGTTATAGGTAAATCAGAGACCGTGAAGGGTCGCGGAAAAGGAAGGTGATGGGGCTGGGCTGTTGGTGTTACGATCACCATCATGCTAGCTGTAGTCGTTGCTTCTAGGGATGCCCAAAATCTGGCACTTTTCTGTCACTTGGAGAGGCCATGTGCTAAGGTATGTTCTCTCACTCTCTGATTTTTTTTTACTGAGATGGGCGTAGATCGCTATTCAAGGCTTCTAGGCTCATACTTCTCTTTGCAACACTATTTTCGGCGTTGATGCATTTTAGTAATCATCATTTACCATACCAATTGTATTGGCATCCTTCCCATCTCAACATGTTGAAAAAACTTGTGAGTTTCATCAAATATAATGAGAAGGCCATATATGTTAAAAGTCGAGCTATGTTTCTTTACCTATAAGTGGCCCTTTTTCTATTTCAAACTTATATCATTCTGCTTTAATTGAATATTTTAAGTATTGTTGAACTATCTCCATGTCAATAGAATGATAAGTTTTTACACAATGATTTTTACAATGAATTTACCTGTGGTTTTTTCACAGTTTTTATCATCCTTAATGGTCGATTAAGTCAGATGCATAAGTTGGATCCTATAGATACAGAGGCTTCATGATCGTAACCATCCAACAGGTAAACCTAATTCGATTGTCATGGCCTTCTATGTTTGTTTGTTGAATTGAATTGCTGTGATGGTTGGATTTTTTAGCTTGGATTTTGAGAGAGTTTCGGTTGTAATTAAGCATACCCATTTTTCAAATTGCTGAGCTTCTAGGTGAGAAGGGTTGTTTAGTACAGTAAATGATGCCATGTCTCTTGGTCAACACAAATGGCTTTCATGTGATTAGTGTAGGTTTTGTAATACAACTCATGGGTTCAATTGAACTGAATTTCAAGTTTTGGTGAATTTTGATTACTCCGAGTTTTGGAGAATTTTTAGCTGAAATAGTTTCAAGGGGTTGAACGATGCAGTATATACGATGTAGTCAATATATTGGAGAGCGTTGGAGTATTTCCTTTACCCTTCATTTACGCTTTTTGTATATTTTTTAAGATCTATGCCTTTTTGTTCATTTTAATTTAGAAAAAAACCCATAATGAAATAGAGGGTGTTGCAAGATAAACAAAGAACCAAAACTCAGGAAAAGGTGTGCTTTATATTTTGTTGGCAAGATAGAGGGTACACTTCATATTGACCTGCTTCAATATGACATGTTTCTTATAACTACACATTGTTTAAATTGTGTCATCATATTATGTTATTTAACAACAGCTAAAGCTGCAACAAAGCCATCAAATAAAATAGGCCGTCAATTTGATTTGTATGCAAAGAAGTCAATGGACATGATTCAGTAACCATATGTTGTATATGATTCTACATGTTCATATATTTTTTTTTCCAATTCAATATTTAGATTCCATTTATATGCTTGAGATTAATCAACTATCCTTCCATCTCTTTTCATAATTTAAATAGCTCAAATATGTTGATTGGAGTCATTAAGAAAAACTATTTTTTATATCATAATTATCAATTTCTCTTCTACCTGTTGGTTGGTTGGCTTATCTCAGAGTTACCTAAACTAATCAAATATGAAGACTCAAAAGTTCAGAAAATACACATGATGTAATTTTATCTCCTTCAATTTTCCATTAAATTGTCAATGAGAATAGAGAAAATATCATTTAATCTAGGTTGATAAGCCGGTCCTTACTGTTCAAATATAGATTCTTGTGGTTTATTCGTGCTGGAATACACGAAGCCTTTGGTTTTGCTACTTCTCTTTTAAGATAATAAGGATATGCATATATTTTGTGCATATCCAAGTAAATAATAAATGAAAAGTTAGTTGGGGATTACTAGGTCCTCTTTTCTAACAACCATATAATCTGACTTAGTTCCTTATGAATTATACCCGTCATGCCCTCAGTACAATCTCTATAGCCAATGGTAGATACACTTGCTTAGTTTATAACTTACACAGCTTGGGTCAATCTTAATTAACTTTGTTTTGCTGATTGAGTTGTTGAATTATTGAAATGGCAGGTAACCTCTATACTTTGACAGAGGTGCAAATAAAAGGAGGTGTGAGCCTCGACAGACTGACAGTGATTTCGACGAATCGGAAGATGAAAGCGATCTATCTGATTATCCACTGCCGGAGGTCGATTTGGATAACATTGAACCGTTGATGACTCGAATGCGTGCTGCGCAACCTGGGTCTTCCATCGACAATGATCGTAGGAACTCTCAGGCTTGATTGGATCGAGGTTAGTGAAATTGAAAAGAATGTGGTGTTTTGTTAGATATGGATAGCTTTAGAACTGATTGGGAATTTGATTTTAATTTTGTTCGCCTATAGTCTCTGTTTTTTGAGTTTTTTTGTGATGGAACTTCAGGTGGCTGCTTCAGTTTGGAGGGTTTAAGGAGCGATTGCTGGCTGATGATCTCTTCTTGGCTAAAGTTTCCATGGAATGTGGTGTTGGGATCTTCACTAAGGTATTTATTGTATTTGCTATGCTATTCATCTAATTGATTGATGATTGAGGTTTTTGTGACAGTATTGATTTTATGCACTGACTCTATATAATCAGCGAATAGAAGATTTTTTCCAATATATGATGCAGATTGATCTGGTTGATTGTTGCTTACTTTGTTTTTATTGGCACGACTCTGGATCCAACAACTTAGTAACTTTTTTTTCCTTCATGTTTTCAAGCTCTCTCTCTTTGGATGGTAGTGAATTAATTTATTTTTCCCAGTTGATTTTATTAAAAATAATCGTTGGAGGCATGTTTAGTTTTTTGCTTCTTTGATTTAGCCAACATTGATGTTACGTGCAACGCCTTCTTAGAATAGTACCTGTTATAGGATTCTAACAGACAAGAAAGCATTCAATCCCTTACCAAATCCTGCTGAAGTTGAAATAGTATTTGACGCTCCCTTGGAAATCTTCATCAAGGTTCGCTACCCACTTCAATTTTCTCTCTTCTACTATTTATTTCATTACAACTAAACACAATATTTTGTTCAGGATGAAAACCGAAGGGCAGAGGAGAGAGAGTGGATGGGTGATAAGTATTTGGTTCATTATTTTGATTATTTCTTATGGTTCACATACAGACGTTGGTACTTAGTGGCTTTTTTAGGATGCAAGGCACATGTATTAACTACAATGGAACAGGAAAAATTGTGAAGGTAAGGAATAAGTCCTCAGTCTCATGATTACACAATAACAAATAGGATTGCAGTAGCAGTGCAACGGTTCTGATGTTTTTTAGTGATGATATTCATAATTTATAATCATATTACATGATAGTGAATGTTAATGTTTCTATTGTTTTAATATGTAACTGATCTGTTCGACGAAACAATGGAGGGTACTTTGTGAATGTGTGAATTTTTAAGTGCTGTTAACTATTTGATTATCATTGGTCTTCCTATGGTTCTCCTTTAGTTTCCTGCTATTTATTACAACGTGATTAGATTTTACATTGTTGAACGGTGAATTCATGAACTGATACAATTGTTCAAGCTGTGCAGTTCAATTAAATCATCCATTGTCCTCATTGCCTTCATATTGAGTTTGAGAACACTTCCAAGTTCTGCAATAAACTGGTATCACTACTAAGTGGTTCACTGGTTCTCATATATGCAAATTTGAAGTGACAGTTTCTTTCTTAATAAAAGAAACCATCTGAATGTAGTAGAGTATTCATGGCAAGTGATAAAATAAGTAGTCCGGATAAAATGGAACCGGGTTTTAGAAGTGATGCCCTATGTTAAGAAGTTCAAGGAAGAAAATTAGATCAAAATAGAATTTCAGTTTGTCATTATTAGGTTGTCAGTAACTGCCCTGAAACCGTGACTGTCATATATTCTATTGCTTCATCTTTTTCTTTGCACTAAGATGAATTTTATAATCTATTGTTGATATCAGAGCTTCTGCAAGTCGTGCAATGGATCCCGAGATACGAAAGTTCTAAGACGATCAAGTTGGATGTCGTGCCAGGTATTTCACTAAATTACTTCCATGCATGTCAGTATATAAACATGATATGCATTTCATGAGGCCTACTGACCTTGATTGGTTGCAGAGTTTAAGTGATACTAAAGTTATTTTTGTTTGGATTGTGCTCCATTAAGGTATTCTAAATGAACTTGAATGGCATTCAAATTGAGCAACAAACTAGAACCCTTGAGGTATTTGTTAGTTCATGACTTATTTATAAGCTTTGGGTTTTGGAGGTTTTACAGTTTCTTTCTTAAAAATTTAGCGGTGTAAATAATGTTCTTTATGGATGGACTGACCCACCCGTGTTTGGAGAAGGATTACCTCTGATAATGTAACCTTCAATGTCATTGCATTGTGAGTTCTCTCTTTATAATTATACTTTGCTAATATGAAGTGCCTCTGTGTTTTCTTTTTTTGGTGCCACCTCTATTTTGATCTAATTTTCTTTTGAAGTAAACATATGCTGTCTTTGCAGGTTTTGTTCAACAAACTATTAGTTAGTCATTATTGTCACATTGCAACAAAATTACGAAACAGGCAGTGATAATTTTTAAGGGAACAGAAATATTCAAAAGGGTTTCAGCTAATTTTAGAAACATGGATGGCTTAACAACAAGATTCTGTAGTATCCGTAAAAAAAAACAGACGGTGATAATTTTTGGAAAGTTGGGGGATGAAGCGTCAAACTACTCTCTAAATTTTTACATTTAGGAATCAATTTCAATAATTGATGTTCATGTGATTTGGCTACTAATCTATGGTCTTTTTGTTTCAAACGGTTTTATAAGTATTTTTTATGTCTTTTTTTTTCGGGATTCTCGAAGAAACGGTAGGAAAACAAAAGGCCTAACAAGGATTTTTCCCTTTTTTCGATTTTTAATTTGAATCTGACTTCTAGCT
This sequence comes from Erodium maritimum, assembly GCA_963921825.1. Taxonomy (NCBI): domain Eukaryota; kingdom Viridiplantae; phylum Streptophyta; class Magnoliopsida; order Geraniales; family Geraniaceae; genus Erodium; species Erodium maritimum. The sequence goes on along the minus strand of OY997595.1, from coordinate 69,083,306 downwards.
TCTAGAGACCTGTTTCGTTCCCAAGAGTGTGGAGGAATTGAGAGAGTTGAATTTTGATTACTATAGCTATGCCATTAGGAGTTTTTCGTAGGCCTAAACTTGCCATTGTTAGTCTAAACATATAGAAGTGCTCTTTTGGTCACAAATATCACCTTTTATAGCGATTTCAAGGGTCATAATGTGGAATCATTACTCAAAATTCATCTGCAAGCAATTCTAATATGGTTGATACTTTGTTTCGAAATGATATTACGATAGAGGAAGTGATAATTAGGTCAAGTGATTACTTCAATAAAGAGAAAGACACTTTTTTCACTAATATTTGGGTAAGATCCAAAACTTGAAATAATTGTTTGCTATTCTTAATTCATAAATGAAGAAATTGATGTGATTATTAGTCTTCTCCGGCAACACTTAATATGTGAATTGATAATTGCTTTTAATTGCAGAATTTAAATTGAATAAAATTGTGGATGTCTATGCAAACGGTGTATTTTAAGGAGCATGAAGGGATTGTGAATAGTTCCATCGGGGTGCAATCAGTGCCTTGGTGGGGGTGGTTTCAGTCCACAGTCTGATTATGTAGAATCTTAGTGTTTGTGGGGGTTCCACCACGACGAGCACTAACAGAATCTATTACAAGGGTTCGTAGAATGGTCGACCCTTTTGTGGACGAGCTTGCCAAATTGCAAGTAGGTCTTAATATCTCTCTCTCGACAAGTAAAAAATAGGATGATAAGAGAAAAAGGTTGTTAGTTTAGTTATGCGGCGTCAGGGTTACGAGTTCACATTGATCGTTGGTTCACCTGTCGAAAATCGATATTGAAACTGATCGAAATGACACTGACGGCAGGTGATCCGACGCTCAATTTTGGAAGCTTGAACTTGCAATTAATCGGCACCAGCTTCCTCGACCATGAACCCCTGAATCCGTACCTTGGAAAGGAACTGAAAGGATAAAGTATGAGGCTGGCATTACTTTGTGTTAGGAGATGAAGATGAATGGAGCTAAATTTGTGTAAACCCTAACTCATTTACTGATCAAATACGTCTTCTCTTTGTCCATGCAACACTGAGTCCTCTTAGATTTAGGCGAAATCTATTTCCAACTTCAAACCTTAACATGCCTATTCAAATAATCGTCGATAAACTAAGGGACACAAAGAGACCGCCATCTAACGGGGACTCCAGTCTCCCTCCAGAACTTGTGTCAATAACGGGAAAATGACAATCAGGGAAAGGATAAAGTTTGATACAATGTTTATTCACTCAGTTTAAAAATAAGATAATCATTGAGAATAATAGATTCCTAAAAGGCCCTGCTTCAATCACATTAGCTTAAATTAATAGTGTTCATGATTTAATTTTATCTTACGATGGTGACAAAGCCACTGCCTTTTGGCCAATGAGGGGACCCTCCCCTATTTTAAGGCACCATTCCGTCCAATCCGAAATAAATCGACCCGTTCTAATCACTGTCCTCCCAACATGGACTCTCCACCTTTGGCCTACGCTCTTCTACCAATCTTAGTAACGCTAATACCCAACAAACACAGCAAATGATCGAACCATTCTACATTATATTGGTAATGGCACCATTTTTCCTATCCACAATTTTACATATTCATTCCGACTGCACTATACATTTATCTACTTTAATCTATTATTCAAATAATAATCTAATTTACTCATCTGTCGCACCCACTACATCAATCCCGGCCACAACAACAACACTGTCTGTTTACTACACAACTAAAACACAGTATATTTCACGCCAAGCACCGCGCATCGCGCGGTGCAGGTACACTAGTTAAATTTAAGACGAGGAGTTCAAAGTATCTGTGTTCCTATGTTGTTGCATGTATTGCTTGAAAGCTTCAACATTCCAAGAGGTGGTAGGGTTGAAACCTATGTTCAATATTTGTTGGAAGCTCCCTCCTAGAGATGTGTTGACCTCAACAGTCGTATTGACATGATCCGGCGTGTACTCTTGTTGCTCCGGTAAGCTCAACGGTTGAGTCCGACATTTTTGATCGGATTTTGTAAAGAGAAAATGAATAATTTGAAAGTGGAGAGAATATTGATCAGAAAAGTGTTGTGGGTTAGATGAATGGGGGAATGAGTATTTATAGGGTTTTTTGTATTAATGTTGTACTGAGTTTAATTTAAAAATATATATAACCGGTGCTTTCGGTCAGAATTTTTTTACCTCGGCCGGCCCAACACAGGAACCGCGCACCAGTGAACCATGAAAGCGAGCCGCAATTCGGGCCGCGAATCACGACTCGCGTTTTAGTGGTTCGTAGTTCGCGAATCACGCACGCCACATCGTACGAATCGCGAACCACTAAAACGCGTTTTGTCACAACGTGCGAATTGTAAACCACGAACAACTAAAACACGATTCGTGATTCGAGGCCTGATTCGCACGGTGTAGATGCTCTAATAGTAACTGAACAGCCCACTAGTTATATTTTAATCTTTATGTCATATGTCCAAAAACAATCAACATTTTAATCTTTATCGTTGCAAAACTGTCCGGTGAATTATTTCCGTTTACAAATCCACTAACAAGAACATTTTTTTTTACAAAAAGTCGAAAGTAACCCTATAAAAATGCATACATGTAAGGGTTTCAAATTACAAAACATCATACATACAAAGGATATAAATAACGAAACACATATAACTATCACATTACTAAATTCTGTCCAAGATAACAGATTTACAGAAGGAAAATCATTCATCTTAATTTTTTGTAAACCACGCATAGATCAACGCAAAATTTTACTACTATTTGGCCTGAAATTGAGTAAACATTATACATTGCAAGTGTGATTTGTTTACTTTAATATACACTAAAGAGAAAAATGTTTTGTGGACTAATCAACCAGATCCAAACTACCCTTTGTTTTTCCTTGGTGAAAGATCAATGGTTAAAAAGCCCCCATAAGTCAGGTCTTTTTTATGGGTCTTACCAACATTTGAGCCTGAGGACAAAATCAAACAAAGCTTACCTAGACTCATAATCCAAATAAATTTAGGATCTGAATCATATATGCATAAGTATAATTAAGCAACATATCATTTTATTGATGGGAACATTTGTTTGCAAAAAAGAAATAAAACTAACCGGCAAAAAAAAAATTGTATAACAACTGAAACTCAAATTATTATGGCAGCTTCCTCTGCTACATACATGGCTCTAACCAGAATCTCATCTTTAAGGGAAGTATTTGATTACTTCTTCGGCGTCTTCGGGCGTCAAAAAATTCACTCATGTCTACTTCTGTAACTCCTTGTTCAAATGTAGCTCCTAGCAGGCAATAATCCGTGATATCATGTTGAGGAGATAGAAGAGTTACTTCTTTACAACTGTACCAGATATGCATTTATACTCAACGACAAAAACAACAACCATACCACAAAAAAACAAACAAAATGAATACCAACGCAATATATCAAGTAAATATTGATCAATTCCCGAGTGAATATTTCACTTACAACTTAGGATCTCCAACGATAATAGTTCGAAGAGCTTGATTGAGGTCACCGCCATGCTCCTAAATTCAAGCAATAACGGAAGATTAATAAGAGGGAAAAAAATATTGAGATGCACTACAATGTGACACCCGAAACCCATAAAAGAATTTTACACCACTGAAACCAGAACGTCTAATTGTTCTCACTATAAAAATTGGAACTTCCTACTGCTTCTTCGATTTCTAAGCTTTGTACTATATTCCAAAGGATCATAGAATTTAATTTCCGAAATTCTATAGCCTCCAGATTTTCAGGTTCTGGGTCTTACAGAAATGCCTAATTTCAGATTACAGTTGCAGAAATTAAATTTTCTGGGCTGGATCTAAATGAGATTAATTTGTATCCACTTCAATAACAGTTAATTCTTGTTACAAGTCCCAAACCCAAATTAATCGAAACCGATTAATGAACTCCTCACAGACCACAAAACCTAAAACCTAAAACATTAGAAGAGATTCATGTTCATAAACCACGTTAGCAATCGAACAAAACCAAAATTGACAACACAAACAATCACAATCAAATAAAAATAACTATAATAGAGCATGAATTAAATGGCCTGAAATAGAAACAGCCAAATGAACAAAACCTCGAGCATCCGAATTGCTTCTTCCTCCGTCACGCTCGAGATGATCATGATGGCGTCTACTGCTTTCCGACCGGCGTCGGTGATGCTCAGGTTCTTGATGCTCATGATGGTGTCTACTGCTTCCGGATTGGATCCGGCCATGTCAAACAATCCAAGGTTGTCGTTCAATTCCTCGGAAACTATTAAATAGATGCCCCGTCCTAAACCTAATTCAAATCGAAAAAGAATTGCTGGGCACGGCAACATTGTTATTAAAACGATAGACCTGTGCCACGTCGTTTCTGGAGAGGCTTTACGGTGCCGTTTCGATTTGTCGTTCCAGCTTGAACCATTGACCCATGGAATAGAGATGTAACTCGGCTAGCTTTATGGAACTATCGGAACTAGGTGGGGTACCGCGCTAAAGCGTTAAAATTATGTTTAATTTCTAATAGGGAAAACACCAAAGAAACAATTATGGTCCGAATTTATAGTTCAAAATACAACTATAGAGAATTTTGCCGACTAAATCACATCGTCCCGAAACTTTAACTCCAAAAACCATAAAAATCTGTCAAAATATAGATGGCCCGTTAACAGCGTAGGTGTAAAGACCAAAATGCCCTCAGTTTCAATCATAACTCTATAGTTGTATTTTGTAATATAAAGTCAAACCATAGTTGTTTCTTGGTGTTTTCCCATCACGCGGTTAACGAGCCGTCTATTATTAGACAGATGTTTATGGTTTTTGGAGTTTAAGTTTCAGGACGATGTGATTTGGTCGACAAAATTATCTATAGTTGTATTTTGAGCTATAAAGTCGGACCATAGTTGTTTCTTGGTGTTTTCCCTTTCTAATATAACATATATTAAAATCATGTGATGATCGGTGGGTGATGGATACATATTTTATACGATAACGATATTATTTGTTGTGTTATTGTTATACTGGTAATGTATGTGTAAATAATAAAACATTTTAAAATTGGTGAACGACTTTAACTCTATCTCGTTTAGTATGTTTTGGTTTCTTCGTTTTGTTGATTGTCAATTAAGCTTTGTCGTTTTTTCCCTACCCAATTGTGACACCTGTCAAATGGTTTGTTTTCTAACTCCCAAACCGAATAATGTCCGCCATTTGAATGACGAACAAATTGGAAGGAAGCCATGTAAAAGTGGGAAAATTGGATCCCTACTTGTTGTTTATTGCTATGTAATTGTACATATTTATACAGGAGGATACATGTCGAAAAGGGAAATAAAGATACTATGGTAATTACAATATCTGATAAAAGGAAAGATCTTAAATTGGGATACAATCTTGTGATTGAAATCAATGTCGATTTCATCACAAAATTGACTTCAATACTCCCCCTCATGTTGGAGCATGTATATTGGAAATGCCCAACTTGCCCATAAGCTCATAAAAGCGGTCGCGTCCCAACCCCTTGGTGAGGATGTCTGCAAGCTGATGTCGGCTAGGAACTGGTTGGGGGTGAAGCACTCCATTATGTAGTTGTTGACGAAAAAAGTGACAATCAATCTCTATGTGCTTAGTTCGTTCATGAAAAACTGGATTAGTGGCAATGTGTATAGCTGCATGGTTTTCACAGAGGAGAGGAACTGTCGTACTCTGTGGGCTTGGAGATCTGTAAGGAGTTGTCGTAACCAGACTATCACCCGACTGGCTGCGGCCATAGACCTATATTCGGCTTTTGTTGTGGAACATGATACCACAGTCTGTTTCTTAGAACGCCAAGCGACAAGAGACGAGCCAAGAAACATTAGGTAACCTATGGTAGATTTTCTAATATCAGGGCACCCTGCCTAATCGACATCACAATACGCTCATAATGTGAGAGTGTTATCAGCTCGAAAAACAACCCTCGCCTTGGGCTGCTCTTAAGGTAACGTAGAACATGGAAGGCAGCATCCAAGTGTGCCTCGCGGGGGGGGGGGGGGGGGGGCATGTAGGAATTGGCTCAAGATATGCACGACATAGCTGATGTTTGGCCGAGTGATGGTCAGATACAATAAACGCCCTACCAGACGACGATATTGACCACTATCTTCACAAAGAGGTCCAACATCTGCCGAAAGTCGGTGTTGCTGAGCGAGTGGGAAGGATGCCAACTTACATCCTAATAAAGCCACTATCGGCCAAGATGTCGATGGTATATTTCCTATGGGAGAGGATGATCCTTGAAGGAGAGTGAGCCACCTCGAGGCCAAGAAAGTATTTCAAGGTTCCTAGGTCCTTGATCTTGAACTGTTGGTCCAAATGCTCCTTGAGTTGTTGAATATGGGTTGCATCTGTTCCTGTAATAACCACATCATCCACATAGATAAGAACTGCAACAAATGAATTAGGAGCAGTAAAGGTGAAAAGGGAGTGATCTGCGGATGAGGGCTTGTAGCCAAGGCTAACGATGGAATCAGTGAACTTTTGGTACCAGTTACGGGATGCCTGCTTGAGTCCATAAAGAGATTTACGTAGGTGGCAAACTCGCTTCTCCCCCTGTCTAGAAAATCCTTGAGGAACCTTCATATAAACCTCCTCATGTAAATCTCCATGTAGGAATGCGTTGTTAACATCAAGCTGGTACAACGGCCAACAACGATTAGCTGCGATGGCGAAAAGACATTGAACAGTGACCATTTTAACCACGGATTCAAAGGTATCGGTGTAGTCAACCCCTTCTACCTGGGTGTAGCATTTTGCAACGAGTCGATCCTTGTAACGCTCAATACTTCCATCCGGACGATACTTCACCTTGTATACCCACTTAGAGTCAATAGCACGTTTTCCCAGGGGAAGTTCCTATCAGGGTCTAAGTATGATTCCCTTCCAGGGCAGCAATTTCTCGTTCCATGGCGTCACACCAATGCTCATGTTTAACTGCCTGTTGAAAAGTGTGTGGCTCATCTACTGAGGAGATGACCGCTAGAAAAGCAGAGTGAGCTGGTGACAGGATGTACTGTCGAGTTAGCTGAAGGAACGGACTGGTGCAAGGCGGGACTACGCGGCAGGACGGAAGGTGGAAGGGTGTACTCATAATCGCTTAAGCGTGTAGAAGGCCTACGAGTACGCTTGACGAGAAGAGGTGATGCTCCCACTATCTCATGAGTTGCACTCTCAACTGCTGCTGGGGGAAGAGGAGACGACATATGTGGTGGAACATGAATATCAGACAAGAATGGGGTGTCCGATGGAGTTAGGGGTGGAGCATCAGAATGTGGTTCGATCTCTGCACACTGGTCTCCTGGGAAGATGTTCTCCCAAAACTGCACATCTCGTGACACGACGACCTCTTGTGATTCAAGGTCATAAATGCGATAACTTTTCTGTCCCCCTGGGTATCCCACAAATAAGCTAGGGCGAGATCTTGAGGCAAATTTGTCGCGCGTTTGTTGGTGAACATAGCAAAAACAACCAAAGCTTCGGAGGTGATCATACTCCGGTTTCTTCCCATAAAGCATTTCAAACGGAGTTTAGTTCCCAATTATTGCAAGAGGCATCCGATTAATCAAATAGGTCGATGTAAGTACGCATTCTCCCAAAAAACGTAACAAAAGTTTGGCTTGAAAACGCAAGGCTCGTCCAACCTCAAGAATATGATGATGCTTCCTCTCTACGACACCATTTTGTTAAGGGGTACCTACACAACTGGTTTGAAACTCCATACCAGTGTCATGGTAGTAGGCTACTAGTTCGTGGTGTTGGAATTCTTTGTCTACATTGATCCGAAGACACTTGACCCGAACATCAAATTGACATGTCACCCAATTAAAGAAATGGAAAAGTTTCGTTTTCACTTCAGACTTCTGCTTCATTAAGTACACCCAGGTAGCCATGTTGTAGTCATCAACAACAGAGAGGAAGAAATGACACCCTGAGAGTGAGGGCGTGAGGTAAGATCCCCAAATGTAGCAATGGATTAATCCAAATATTCGAGTGGTCTTATGTGTTTGTACGGGGAAAGCCAATCGTGTCTTTTTAGCCCTACAACAAGCGTCACATACACCTAATTCATGCTTAGAAAATTTTGGACATAAACCTGGAATTAAAGATAACCGGGGAACCGGCATATGCCCTAAACGCCGATGCCATAATTGAGTGTCATCATTCACACGAATCAATAATGCCCTGCCTGTCACCATTGGTTCCCAATAGTGAAGTTTTCGAAAAAAATAATTTTTAAATAAAAACTGAATTTTTAAAAATAAAAATTGAATTAACAAAAATAAAAAGTGATTTTGTAAAATTTGAAAATTTTAAACGAAATTTTCATTTTAACACCCTAACAATAACAATGAAGGGTATTATTGTCATTTCACTTATTTTCAAGTTCTGACTTCGATGACATGAGTTTGAAAATTTGAGTAATAGTTAAGGGTATTTTGGACATTTTACCTATTTTGGATAGAAAGTTAACAGAATCTGACGGCTAGGTATGAAAGTGAAATTAAAATTTTGGTTAGGGTATGACAGTGTTAAAAATTTATGACATGGTATCAAAATGAAATTAAATGTTTGGCAGGGTGTTAAAGTGAAATTTTCCCTTATTAATTTTATAATTAACTTTATAAATAAAAATTACATATATTTAATATATATTTTTATAATAATAATAATAATAATAATAATAATAATAATAACAGTAGGAAATATATAAGTGATTAATAACAAATATTTAAGATGAAACCATAAAAATCGGATAAGTGTTGTAAAAATCCCGTCTAGGCACCGATTAATCCCCGCCTAGGTGGGGATTTACCCGATTTTTTCAAATCCGCCTAGAATCGTTCGACTTGTTAAAATCGGATCGGTGTTCTAAAAATCTCCGCCTAAACATCGATTAATCCCCGCCTAAGCCCTATTGCTTAGTAGAGTTGTGGATTGGGTTGATTTGATCAGCAACTGACCAGAGACTCTTGGGAGAATTTAAATATGCTCCGGTGGATGGGAATGGTTGGGCCTTTTCAGTTTCAGTTGGTGGTCCAATTTTAGCTTCTACAATAATTGTATTGCAGAGATATATCTACAGTTGGACTTTTTCTCCACATTGGATCAAATTTTCCACTTCCAGGTATCAAATCCATCTGAGTCTCTCATAGCTTGTATTTATCTTTTTGCATGGTGGTTGAGTCTCCTCAGAGATGTTTGCTTTGCAAGTGAGGTTTGGTTTGAATATATTGGGCTTTCTTTTTACCACTTGATTTGGTGAGGTTGGGTGAGGAAAATATACATGAGTGCTCCTAAAGGAACCACCTTTACTACCTACAAATTGATCTGGGTCATTCGATCGAGTTCATCCAATGATCCATGTTTTTCCCGAAATTCGAAGTTCTGTATATTTATAATTCATGCCATTAACGTTTTTTTAAATTTGTATCATCTATTTTGCTTCATCCAATAACGGGTTTGTAGCGGATAGCTATCCCTATCCATCTCTATATATAATGCAGTTTCTAAACTCATATAGTTGTTGAGAACCCAAAGTTCAGGACTCATTTTCTCTCATCCAAAATGATTGGGGAAAACAACACTGACTCTCTTGTTGCTGCCAGGATGCTCCTGGCCAATAGCTTGGAGAAATCAAAAGCCATTGCTTTCACTCTCGATCGAACCTGCCCGAACCTGCACCAAATTCACCAGAGACTCCCATCATTCCAAGCTCCATCTCTGCATAACTACTCATTCATGACAATGGGTGAGCACATCGATCACGCGGTTGGCCCTGCAGCAGCAGTTGTAAAAGTCTGCAGCCTTGTACTCGAGCTCGAAAACGAGGTTTTGTCAAACTCCTCCTCTGATCTCTCCACTTACCTCCCCAATGTGAGGCGCCTCGAGGAGGCGCTCAAGTTTCTTGCTAGCAATTGTGGCCTAGCAATCCAGTGGCTTGAGGGTGTAGCCGAGCTCATGGAGAAGAAGAAGGCTTCTGGTGATCAATGTCTCTTGAATGTCCACAAGTCCTTGAGGATCCTCCGGAAGTTGCAGGCCTCGGACGAATGTGCTCGTCTCCCCGGAGGCTGTCTCAGTTTTGCATCCAACAAGCTAGGGACCCAATTCAGGAGGCTATTGATTCAGAACACTACTCCATTTCCTCTCCCTAATGGCATTGCTTCTTCTCCATTGCCAACGAGCACGATCGAGCTGCTACGAGCCATTCTTGACAGATTGAGTACTAATGGCAGGCTTGACAAGTGCATATCCATTTACTCTGAGGTTCGGGGCTCGAATGCGAGAGAAACCTTAAAGGCTCTTGGCTTGGACTACCTCGAGGCACCGGTTGCTGAATTCGATGAAGTGCAGAGTTTAGAGCATCATATTGAAGATTGGATCAAGAATCTTGAGTTAGTTGTGAAGCAAGTATTGGAGCCAGAGTACAAACTTTGCAGTGAAGTGTTGGGGAAGAGTACTAAATCAGACACTTGCTTCTCCGACATAGTATCTCAATCTGGCTTCCTCTGTTTCCTCGAATTCGGGAACAAGGTTTCAAAATGCAAGAAAGACCCTTTCAAGCTCCTGAAACTACTCGACATGTTCTCAATCATGAACGACCTCAGACCACATTTCAACCGCCTCTTCACCGGAGAAGCTTGTATTGAAATCAGAACCCTGACGAGGGATCTCATCAAAGGAGTTGTGAACGGGGCGTGCGAGATATTCCTTCAACTCCCAGCTAACGTGAAGTCCCAGAGGGGAACCTCTCCCCCCTGGGACGGAGGGGTCCCGAGGCTGGTAAGCTTCGTGACCCAATACTGCAACGACCTGCTCGGGGACAAGTACAGGCCTGTCCTCGAGCAGGTACTAGCCATCCACCAGAGATGGAACAACGAGAAGCCCGAAAAGGGCTTCTTCCCCTTCCAAATCTACACCGTTTTAAAGGAGATCGCGGTGAATCTTGACGCCTGGTCGAAGGCCTGCAACGACACGAGCCTCTCCTACCTCTTCATGATGAACAACCACAGCCATTTCTGCAGCCTAAAAGGCACCAAACTAGGAGACATGATGGGAGAGTCATGGCTCGCCGCGCACGAGCAATACAAGGAGTACTATGCTGCATTGTACTTGAGGCAGAGCTGGGGGAGGCTGGTGGCTAACTTGAGCTTCAATGGGAAGAAAGGGGACGGGGACGGGACGGCGAGGGAGGTGATGAAGAGGAGGCTAAAGGGGTTCAACGACGGGTTCGAGGAGATGTACAAGAAGCAATCGGGATGGGCGGTTTGGGAGGAGGGGTTGAGGGAGAGGATTTGTTTGTTGGCGGTGAAGGGTGTTGTGCCGGTTTATAGGGGGTTTGTGGAGAGGTTTGGGGTGGTGGTGGACCAAGACCCTGTGGCTAGCAACCTGGTGAGGTATAGTGTGCACAAGATTGAGATTATGTTGAGCTCTATGTTTCAGCCTAAGCTGAGGAAGTATGGTAGTTGTAGAGACAAGGCTTGATGATCAATTTTGCTCTCTAACTTGATTGTATGTAGTGAACTGTGTATAGATGTGGATTAAAGTTGATGTTGTCAATTTGGATTTCTTTAGAGTAGTTTGGTGGAGCGAGAGTAGTAGTGATGTATGAGAACTTGTTATCCCCATGCATTAGTTAAAAGGATAGTTTCACAAGGAAATATGTTCACATGGCTTCCATTCTAGGGATGGCAATGGGGTGGGGACCCCGGTCCTTGTGTCCGTCCCGCATCCCCGACACTCGTCCCATCCCCACCTCGTCCCTGTGTTGATCCACGTTGATCCCGTCTTGCAGGGACCCCGCGGAGACGGGATGAGGATGTGGATTTTATTCCCCGTCCCATTCTTGTCCCGCGGAGAATTTTATTCCTTATTCCGTTCCAGCCCCATTCTCATCACCCGCAAAAATGCACATTTGAAATGACAACTTTCAATCCATAATTTTTTTTTGGATAAGCTCGAAAATTTTATTATAGAAAGATTAAATCCAAGGAGGATCGAATCGCAAAACAAGCATAACAGGGGAGCTCTCAAAAAGAGATGCAGGAACAAAACCCGAAACAAATAAAACCAAAATCAAACGAACACGACAGAACCGATCAACCAACGTTAGTGACCCACTTTTCACCTTCCGAGGTCAAGTTCGGATCATCGAAAGCCTTTGCTTGATGAAGTTGAGATAATTGAGTGTTTTGAACTTGTGCAGCCTGCTTCCACACAACAACATGAGCAATAAGTCTCTCATGGCTCAACGAGCGAGCTCGAGGTTTATCAGTATAATAATCCTCCAAAAACTTAGGAGTCCGACTTTGACATTTCGGAGCTTTGAGAAGGGCATCCTTCCACAAGAAAAGGCCTGAGACAGTGGTAAGACGCGACTTGAATCCAAACAATCAGATCGCGATACAACCGCGTGATTTACTGAATCCCCGTCGATAACCTCACGATGAACATCCGTAATCGACTCAACTTCCAAATCTGCAACGACTGCTAGATCAGAATTCAAGTTCGAAACTTGAAATTGAGATGAAGACTCCCCGAATCGTGCATCCACCTGCAACGTTTCTGAATGATTTGATGCTCCGTGAATCTCAATCCATAATTTTAAACAACATGCATAGTCAATACACAATTTCAAAACTACATACATATAAAATAAACATCACATGACAGTAATATTCATGTCTCATAATAGTTTACATATAATCGAAAGTGTCTTACCGAAATTTAAAAGTCATGGGCTGGGCCTCACTCCCATTGGACCTTTTTCGTTAAGCAATAAATCAACTCACCCATGGTCATGGGCTTGGCCCACCGACCAAACCAAGGGTTGGTGAATTGTAACCAATCACATAACCACTACTGTCTACTGTCGTAGGAATTAATAAGAATACCAGCAAGCAGCAATGGGAAGAGAGGAAGAAGAATGACAAGGAGATTGAAGAAAAGGAAAGGTAGGGCGAAAAGAACTATTGATATCTTCTCTCTCCTTTTCTCCCAAGAGAGGGATTTTCTCATCACTAACGATGCTCGTCAGGTAACTTTCATCTTCTCTGCTTCTTGTTTGTTGAATTAGGTTAGAGCTCAGTCACGATATTCTTTGTAATTCATGTTTATATATACATATCAGTATAAACAACAATGAAAAGTAGTGCACAATTGTTAAAAGTATTAATCTTATTGATGTTTGATGCACTGATTTTAAGAACTTGTTCTTGCAATTTGATCGCCATAAGACTACACAATTTGGCTGAATTTCAAAAGAGGTCCCATAAGAGTACACAATTGTGAACAACTATTGAAAAGTAATGCTCAATTTCATCTGAATTGCAATTTGAAATGCAGTGTTAACTATAATTGTTAGAATTTGGTCATCTCAATTCATTCTCCATGTTGAACACTAAATCAGGTCAGGGTTGAAGATTTGAGAGGAAAGAATATCCTTGTACTCATGCTTTCTTTGACCGGCTGCAAAGGACCCAATTTGGCGGAAACATTCCACCTCGTTGACACCTACAATGAGCTCTTGCCTAAAGGTGGTTTTGAGGTTGTCTTTGTGCCTGTAACGCCAAGCAGTTTGTACGAGAGTCACACAGAAGAACGCTTTGATTGTATCTTTTCCAGGATGCCCTGGCCTGCCATCCCCTTTTCCGATAAACTAGCTTGTGATCGCATTCACAGCACTTTTCATGGCTACTCTACTTGGGTCATCATCAGTCCTAGGGGCAAGATTTTGATGTATCGCTTGTTCTGCAACCACCATTTTTTCAATTATTACGGAGGACCAGACTTACCTCTTAGTTTTGGAAAGTCGGGTAGGTTATATGATAAAGAAGAAGAGATCTTAGTGGGTAGGATCAACTTGAACCGAATCTTGGCCACCCCTTGTCGTGATTTTTTACTTGCAAACGATGGGAATAAGGTTCGTTAATCTCTCTACTCACTATTTTTCATGTTTGCTACCTAATCACTCGTTTAATTGACACAACATGTATTCACAATGGCAGGTACCCATCTCCTCCCTAAAAAATAAGGTGGTCGGGTTGTATTTCTGTGATAATTTACCAAGTCCTCCTCGAATGAAAGCAATCAAGAAGGTTTATCAACAGGCTCGTGATCTAGGATATGATTTCGAGATTGTTCAAGTCAACTTCCATTTCCCTAACAATTGTCGAGACCTTCGTTGCCACATCGATGATCTACCACCGGTGCAACCATGTAAAAGTGCCCCATGGCTGACAAAACAATTCGAGGACCCTAGTTGTAAGGCATTGCGGCCACTATGTGAAAGTACTCCGTGGCTGACACTACCATTCAAGGACCCTTGTTGTAAGAGGTTGCGACGTATTTTCGAATGCTATAGGAGACCGTGGTTAGGAGATCGTCTTGTTATTATAAATCCACGCGAGCCTAATATCAGAGGGAAAGGGACTTTTTGTAGCTTCTTCGGCGCAAGCATCATCCAATATTTTGGTATTGAAGCGTACCCCTTCACGCCGGACAGGGCAGTCGAACTAGAACATGCAACAATGAAACAGGAATTGAAGTTGCAATACATTCTTGGACTTCCTTTGCTACGACATAGAGAGGGAGGTTGTGATCAAGTACCCGTGTCGCAACTCTGGGGAAAGAACGTCCTGATCCTATTCGCTCATCATTCACAATGCGATAGATCTTGTGATCGGAGGACCTCTATACCTGAAATTAAATCGAAGTACCTCGAACAACAAGAGCCGCTCTACGGTGGTAAGAAGTTTGAAGTAGTATACATTTCAAAGGACCCTGACTATTCTACCTTTGATGAGTGCACTAAAAAGATGCCATGGCTGGTCCATCCCTACTCTTTGGAGTTTGCAGACTTGTGGATGTCTAAGATTTTTGGTACTATATGGTCTTATGGTACAGCAATTCCGGCTGTGGCGTTCCACGCGGATGGAGAGCTTCAGGCTAAGAAAGAAGACTTGAGGGACTCGTCGGACTTTAAAGGTAGCATTCAAGAATATCCTTTCATGGAAATAGAACTGATACATAGAAGCTTCTATAGCAGTGATCACTCAGACAATTCTGATACTGATAGTGATTGGTAGAGATTAATTTCTAATTAAAGCTATGTATATCGTGTGTTATTTTTGCAGAGGTTTAGATTTATTAAAATGTGTTAGAATCTAGGCTGATAAATATGTCCTCGAGTTCTGGTTTTTGAATCTGTTGATTTTCATAATGTGGCGTTCTGTGTAGAGTTTTTTTAGGAACTTTTGTTTGCTGACTCGATAATTAATATTGTTTTACTTAGACTAGTGGGAAGCACCGCGCGATGTGCGGTGTAGTTGTTAAAGACTTAAAGATACTTGTATATCCGATACAAAAAAATAATAAAAAGCGCTAAAGGACAAACCGCAATTTTTTTTTATTGACATAAGCATTATAAGAAATACAACCAACATCAAAAAAAGAAGCCTAAGATTAAGTGTAAAATATATTTTTTCAACAATTAAATTTTCGATATGGAGGCTGCGGCTTTGAGAAACCTAATTCTCTCTGTGCGCAGCCCCTCCCCACTCTCCTCCATGGCAGCTCCTTGCTTCCACCGTCGAAGTCCCGGGTTCCAAGCTCTCCACTACCTCCGGGTGAGGTTCCTTCTACCCTACTTAGGGTTCGCCGCTGTCATCGCCGCCGTCGTCATCGTCGTCTCTCAGCCACCGTGCCCCCTAACGCTTTCCGGAATACGGGCCCCACGCGCCGTCTTCCATCTGCAGCGGCCTCCTCCCCCAGGGTCACCCCTCGCCGGCATGGGTCCGCCCCCTCGTCGGATCTGGGATCCGGGAGGAGGGACGGTCGGCTGGGGTCTATCTCACCGGCACCCGAATTCAGGACTCTCAACCCCGATCAAGCTTTTGCAACAGGGTGGTCTCGAGGAATCTGCACTAAAGGCTAATTCTCTAGTAGGTTTCACTGTTTTAGATCGAATAATCGCTTGGCTCAATAAGTTTAGGACTTTGGTTTATTATTTTTTTGTAACGTTGGATCGAGGAACTCTTGAGTTCGGATCTGCGAATCAAAGCAGACTATATGTATGGAACCATGTGCGCCCGACGGGCTACGATCGGTTGGGACAAAAAACTGGTATCCGGGACTGTTATGTCCCTCCTTGAATCGTAATACAACTACCTCTTTTCCGTTTCAAAAAAGATTAAGTGTAAAATCCGACATATCAGGGCAAAATATACACTTATTTTTTTGAAACGGGGCAAAATATACACTTAAACATTCAACAAAGTTAGTAACACAAATGCAAACAGCATAATGAATAACCCAATGTCCAATGGATCATATAGAGGGCTGAAACCGTTTTAATACTTAATAACGACATATATAGTAAGTCTCAAGGTAGCCAAGATCTGTACTGTTCAGAATACATAATTAGAATCACAAACAAATGGGAAGGATAACTAAACAGAAAATGCAGCTAGGTCGAATGAAATAAGTTGTAACGACTGACGTTTGTCTTTCATCACAAGTGTTCTCTGGCTAGAGGTGGACAAAAAAAACCGAAAACGCTAAAATCAACAACCACCGACCGAAAACCGCACTGGAGAATCCAAAACCGGGATCACCGGCGACATTTCTGGTGGAGAGTTGACCGAACCGGATGGTTAACGGTTGACTGCCGGTTTTTGAAACGTCATATACATGTGGCCTCATAGTAGCCACTTATCTTATATAGATGAATGACCCATGAGCACTCTTATTTATGTGTAAATGAGGTTATTTGTTAAAATTTTAGTTTCGATCACATGTTGCATTTTTAAAATTTCAGTATTAAGATTTTGGAAATTTCGCATATAAAGTTTTCAAATTGATTATTGATTTCAATTATTATAAAGTAAATATTTGAATGAAACTTTTATGGTGTTCATAGTTTAAAATTTACTTACACTTGCTTTTGTTCACATGTATTCTCTTAAGAGCATCTTCAATGTTGGCTGGGGAGTTGGCGTTTCGACGCTAGCGGTGAGCAGGCTGGGAGCTGACGGTGAGCTGGCGTTTCGGCTTTGGCGGTGAGACCCGATGGGGAGCTCATCACCTCCTCTCAACATCGGCGCCAACGACTAGAAATCCATGTGTCCAACCATTGTTTCTTGGAAATTAAACTTCGTTCTGAAAAAACCATAAAATTTAATTTTCTTATCTTAAAAATGTGTATAAATAAGAAAGTGTTGTCGGCCCTAGGGAACGCGCTCACCCCCGCGCCCCTTTTTGGTCTTCGTTCTCGGCGATTGCTTCGTGCTTCCGGATGCGTTTCTCTTTTCTTGCCAGAGTTCCTTGGCCGGAATCGCAGATTCAGAAGCAGAGACGAGCTGCCGTCAGAGTCCTCGTGTGTGGGCTAGATCGGAGATCGGACCTGGCTCAGGTACGGTGAGCGTGGAGATCGTCTTCTTCGAATCGCGAATCCGGACTTTCGGTCGATTTTCGGTTGGAGTATTTTCATCTCGAGGCTGACCTGGCCTGTCCAAGAGTCGGTATTGCGGCTGCTGATTATTGGAATCCTCTCCAAATTCCGGTGAGAGTTCGTTGGTGGCCTCAGGTTTCTAGATGGTCCTCAACCTCTCCGTCGTTGAGAGTGGCGATCGTCTCACACGCGCCGCCAAGGTCCTCGAGCAGCTCTCCGGGCAGTCCCCTGTTCACGGTATCAGGTGTGGATTGCATGGTGAATGTGAGAGGCGACAAGGCTACCTTGGTCGAGTTTGGTGGAGGAGTGCAGGAGTCGCAGTCGGTCTATTCCATCGAGTTTATGGTGGGATTGGTGTGGTTGTGATTCAAGCACAGAGCCATGTTTGTGTATTCTGGAACGCCGAGATCATTTGGAGGGGGTTGGCTTCGGTCAAACCAGAGGTATCGAACCTGTTGAGGTTAATTGTTGATCAATTGTTGCGTTTAACAATTTGATTCCACTACTGCACATGAGAGAAACCCAGCTCCTCCCCTTTTCTTCGTTTTGCTCGGTACTGTAGACAAGTTTTGAGCAATATTGCTACATCATTTCTCGATCAGATACAGGGTTTGTGGACTCGTCTGGAGACAAGGGTGTGCAGAAGAAGGGGCGAAAGAAGAAGGGACGACGTGCCGGTGTGAAAACTGTTCCGGCGACGGAGGCTTCACCTGGCAACAATAAATCCTCTGTTAGCTCCGGCAAGGAGACTCTCCTACGGTTGCTGTTGTTCCTGCTCATGGTCGAAAACGAAGGAGAAGGCGATCGTCTGGTGGGGGGTCTTCTCGGGTTGCAGCATCTGATCCTGATGCTAGTGCTTCTGATCGAGTTGCAACATCTGTTACAACACTTGTTGCTTCATATTCGGATGAGACGGAGGCAAGAAGAACTCGTACAGAGACACATGAGGTCGTTGTCCCATGGGTTGTTCGCCGGCCTCGGAGGATCGATAAATTCGTAGAACAAAAGGATGAGGTTTTTGTTAATGGGTTACCTTTCGAAGCGTCGGAAGAATGGACTCGTAATGTCTTCAGTCTATTCGGTACGATTGTGTTCGTTAAAGTTCCCAAACGTCCGATTCGAAGTCATCGATACTTCGGTTTTGTTCGCTTTGATTCAGAAGGTGCAGTGGCTAAGGCAATTGAGGTTTTGAACGAGTTTAAAGTTGACGGGTACTTGCTATTTGTTGCCACGACTTGGCATCGCCGGACATCAGCAGCTCCGGTGCCGGAATCTGGTACGCCATGGGGGTGCTCTGTTTCTGGTTGTCCGAAATAGAGCATCCAAGGACCAGTTCAGCGAGAGGCTGTTCAGGGTTCTCTAGAGAGAGTTGCTGAGGAGGACGAAGGGGTAGGTCAGTCCGGGGACTCGCCGGAGTTGGTTGCCGATGTCGATGCTGAGATGGATGCGGTTGCTGACGTCGATGCAGAGACGGATTCAACTCCTTTGGTTGCCGATGTTCAAGCAGATTCAAATCCTCTGGTTGAGATTGGATTCGATCCTGTCAGGCGTGACACATCAGCTCATGGTACGATTTCGTCCAAGGAAATTGCATTGATCAATGAGGCTTTTGAGACACTGACAATATGCCAAAGCATTGGGAAAGTCCTCCATACGGACGGATGTAATGGTCTGTTGTCGGAATATTGACCGACGAGATTAGGCTGACGGATCTTAGCCGATGGATAGATCCGTCAGCCAAGATCTTTATCGACGGATATGCATACCTAGGAAATGGATGAGATCCGTCTACCAACTACTTATCAGTAGTAGTCAAAAGACGATAAAGGCTTGGCATATCGTATCTACATCCCTACGTCTTTATAGGCTTCACTGAGTCCCAAAACCAGTTGAAGAACCAAAATGCTATTCTTGACGGGTGCACCGACATTCTTCAATTGATCAATGAGGTTTTTGAGACGCTGACGATACGTCAAAGCATTGGGAAAGTCCTCCATACGGTTCGTTGTGAATTCTTGTTGCACGAGAATTTTCATGATCATGGAAAACATCACATAGCCGATCTCATGCCTCCATTGTCGGTGCTCCTGGTCCAATAACATTATTCAAGAGATCATTCAAAATAGTCTAATAAATCCATTGAAGAAGAGTTGTGTCAATGGTTTACCACAACTATAGTTCGTTGTCGGTTGTAGGAGTTGGCTTCTCCTTATTCTTGGGTGGGCGAATAATGTGATGAAGAACCTTGTCAGAACGATTTTGAATAACTCAGCCCACGTTTCGTATTGTGCGTTCTTTATCTCAAGAGTAGTGAAGATATATGATTCCTGATATTTGGGACTGAACGTTGTCTTAGTCTTGGAGGTTTGAATTTCAGACATCATAGTTCGTTTGATACCATGAAAGAGTTTTTTCTGTCCCTTTTTCTATGAATGAAAATCCTTTATATACATGTTACAAATAAGAAATTGTAGTGTTGATTATATCAATTAAGCCAGTGTGATTTACAATCACAGATAATGCACACTAACCGATGTACTGTGATGATCAGTTACAATTGGGACTATTATGATTTACAGTCACTTACAAATATTCTAACAGGTAATGTCACGTGTGATTGAAGAACTTGCAAATTGCTTACACACTGATCAAAGTTCAGTTTTGGAACTCTACTTAGTCATGCGGATTGAGAGTTGAGAGTAGTAGTAGTGTAAGAGAACTTCCATCTCCTAACACCAAAAACACACCAATTCTCGTGCCTTGATCAATCTATAATATGATCCCTATTGTGTTGAAGAGAATTGTGAACATTATGGCTAATTCTCCCTCTTCCCAACCCCGACCTCATGTCGTGTTCTTCCCCTACATGGCCCGGGGACACACCCTTCCCCTGCTAGACATGTCCATGACTTTCGTGACCCGAGGCTTGCGAGTCACCATCGTCACCACCCCAAAGAACGCCCCTTTCATCCTCTCCAACATCGAGGAGTCTCCGCACATCTCCCTATCCACCATCACGTTCCCCTCCCCGCCCCCCGCGGGCCTCCCGGAGGGCTGCGAGAACACCCACGACCTCTCCTCCCGGGACATGCTCCTCCCTTTCATGTTCGCCACCACAACGCTTCGGGAGCCCTTCCACGCCCTCCTCCGGGACATGTCCGCCTCAGGGGATATCCCCATCGCAGTCGTCTCTGACCTCATCCTCTTCTGGACCCTTGACGTGTGCCGCTCATTTGGCATCCCGCGGGTGGGGGCACACGTCGGGGGAGTCCTCCTTATGGCCGTCCTACGGACGACCTTCCTCCGCCACTCCCCCTCCATCTTCGGGGCTTCCCCTCGGGAGCCCATTTCGATTTTGGGGCTTCCCTTTACCTTTAACAAAACAGATTTCATCGACTCTGTCCTGCAGCAGGACCCCAACAACTTGACCCCTTCCATGGGCCCTATGGGAGAGTCCGACGCGGAGAGCTGGGGAACCATCGTCAACACCTTCCACGAGCTCGAACACCGCCACATGCCGACTCTCCAATCTCACTACAAAAACCCCATTTGGTGCTTAGGCCCGTTTCGCCTCCATCGCCAACAAAATCAAGACCATCAAGATCAACATCAGCCCTACTACATTGAGTGGCTAGACAAGACTCTAGCCAAATTTGGGCCCGACTCGGTGATCTACGTATCATTCGGCTCGGAAGCGGACCTGACCGACGAGCAGATCGAAGAGATAGCATGCGGCCTAAAATCCGCGGGCCATCCGTTCATACTCCTGATACGGTGAGTTGCTTTGCGTAATAACTTATATTTGAGTTTTTCCGCATAAGCAACTTTTTTGACAATTGAGTCAGCTCGGACCAGATCTGACCCGATTGAGATTTTATTGAAAGTGACATAGAAAATCCATGTGTAAATAATTTCAATTTGGAATTTTTTTTTGCAATGAATTCATCATTTTAATTTTGTTTTGGAAATTACCTCTGACAAGGTCGACCACGTGGACACCCCACGACGACAAGGGACTTGGGTTGGTGGTGAAGGGCTGGGTGGATCAACAGACCATCCTAAACCACCCGGCCACGGGCGCGTTCCTGAGTCATTGCGGGTGGAACTCGGTGATTGAGAGCTTGTCCATGGGAGTGCCGATCTTGGGGTGGCCCCTTGGAGCCGATCAGCCTATTAATGCGAAAATCGTGTGCTACGAATTCGAGGCGGGTTCGATCATGCCTCAAGAGTTTAAGGAAATGCAGAGGTTGTTGATTGGGCGTGAGACGATAAGGACGAAGGTGGAGGAGATGATGGGAGGAGAGATTGGAAGGAAGGTTAGGGAGAAGGCGAAAAAGATCGGGAGATTGGCTAAACTAGCCGTAGAGAATGGAGGGTCGTCTTTTACCAACTTGGACCATCTTATAGAATGTCTCATTTCATTATCGGAATCCAAGTAGTTAAGCTTAAGCACATATTTGGTGTGGCCTAACTAATTCGCCCAAAAATAATGTGTTTTCGTCTCATTTTATGTTTCCACACTAGGAATGTAATGTATGGAAAACAAGTACAGTAAAATGTGTGTTAGAATGTAACTACAGACCTTCAAATATCAACTTGCGTCTTAAGTTGAGTTGGTCATCTAATACATAAAGTTAAAATATTTTACAGGCACATCACCAACAACATAGACCAAACAATAGATACACACAAAACCTTATTTATTTTTTCCCCCTCCTATGGTTACTAGCATCTGCATTGACCAACTGGTTCACCACCTCCCTCATCGTCGGTCTGCTCCTCGGATCCTTCTCAGTACATCTCAGAGCCACCAACACAACCTCCACAACTTGCTCCATCTTCCTCGTATCCAACAACTCATCCACAATCCCCGAATCAACGATCCCACAAACCTCTTCTTTGTCACTCCACACAGACCTCACCCATTCGACAGTCTCACCTCCCTCCAACGTTGGATCCAACGCCTTCCTCCTCGTTACCAGCTCGAGCAACACGACCCCATAGCTGTACACATCGCTCTCCTTGCTCTTCCCACTCGTGTATGCGCTCTCGGGCGCGATGTACCCAAGTGTCCCTGCAACAGATGTGGATTGACATTGGCCTGACGACTGATCAAGAAGCTTGGCTATACCAAAATCAGAAACGTGAGGCTCCATGTCAGAGTCCAAGAGTATGTTCTTCGGGTTTATGTCACGGTGGACTATGGCAGGGCTGCAATCATAATGCAGGTAAGCCAATCCATGTGCAATCCCCACTGCAATCTTGTACCGGTCGTTCCACTCCAGCTCACGTTGGGGCTTCCCCTCGTGCAGGACATCGTGGAGGCTCCCGTTGGGCATGTAATCGTACACGATCAGCCCGTGGTCTTTCCCGAGCCAGAAGTCTTCCAGTTTCACCAGGTTCCGGTGCTTGACACTCCCAATGGTTTGAATCTCTCTGTCCATGCTCTGGCTCACTCCCTTTCCCTTTGAAAACACGAGCTGTTTGACTGCAACAACTTTTCCCGAGTCCAGGCTGGCCTTGTAGATAGTCCCGTGAGCTCCTCTCCCTATAATGTGCTTTTCACTTAGGTTGTCAGTAGCTTCCATCGCCTTGCATAGCAAGGAAGACATCCGAGCTTCATGTACTGATCTCGATCTTCTTCTGCATAAGAACATCGTGTAAACGAATCCAAGAACAGCGAAACAAATGGTGAATGAAGAAATCAGAGCTATCACTATCACTGCAGCTTTTTTCCTTCCGAGACCCTTTTCAGATTGATGATCACAAGGCTTGAGCTTGTTGACACAAAGTCCGGGATTGCCAGAGAAGGACGATGGAGATGAATCGAGCAACTTCATCAGTGAGTCTGGTATGGCACCACTGAAGAGATTGTAGGAGACATCAATGGCTACCAAGGAATGGGTTTGTGCAAGAGGTGCTAAGCTCCCTGTGAGATTGTTGTGAGATAGATCCAGCTGCTGTAACTTGCTCAGCCTCCCGAGATCAAAAGGAACTTTACCGATCAATCCATTGCTGCTCAGATTCAGCATGTAGAACAGATTCTGAAGCTCTCCAATCCATGAAGCTATCTCCCCTCCCAAGAGGTTCCCACCAAGTTGCAGATCCGAGAGCATATCGAGTTTGGACAAGAAATGTGGAATGCCACCAACAAAACGATTCTCTGTGAGGATCAGAGTCGATAAAACTCTGCAGCTGCTCAGACTAGGGATAGAACCGTTCAGTGAATTGAACCCAACATCAAGCTTACCCAATTTGACACATTTCGATAGCTCGGATGGCAAAGGACCTTCGAAGTTGTTGTGAGACAGATTCAATGACTCAAGCACCACAAGATTGCCTATCTCTCGAGGTATAGAGCTCGAGAGCTTGTTCTTAGACATGTCAATGGTTGTAAGACCGCTGCAGCTCCCCAAGCTTGGTGGAATCGCTCCATTGATGTTATTACCAGCTATGTCGAGAAAACTAAGGTTCGGGTTTTCCCTGAACTCTGGAAGAACTCCACTGAGGTTGTTATGCCCGAGCCTCACTCTACGGAGAGTTGTGCAGCTTCCCACATCAGAGGGTATGCTTCCTTGTAGTTGATTTTGGCTCAAAATCAGGACGCTCAAGTTCCCATTGAAGCAAAGGTTTGGCGGGATTGTACCAGTGAACGTATTGTTCGTGAAGTCCAACTCCACCAGGTTGCTCTTGATTCCCAAGCTCTGAGGTATGACTCCGGAGAATTGATTATTGAACAAGGATATGGTCGTGAGGTTCTCGAGCTCAGCCATCTCAGAAGGAAGCTCACCAGAGAGACTGTTGTTGTACACAATGAAGATCTCAAGGCTCTGAATCTTCCAAATGCCAATGGGGACTTCACCTGTCAGCCGATTATCAAACAACTCAAGGTCCTGCAGCTTACTCAACATGCCTAATTCACTAGGAATGCTCCCTTCGAGCTGGTTTGTATACAAATGCAAGACCCTCAATGACCTGCACTTCCCAAGCTCACTCGGTATCCTCCCAGACAAGCCATTTTCGGGCAGGTAAAGGGTATGGAGCTTACCCAATAACCCAAACGAAGATGGTATGTTACCCACTAGCCCGTTATGCGCGACACCAAGTTCTGTCAAGCTGCTGCAGTTGCCAAGGCCTGATGGGATCACTCCACTCAGCCTATTGTAAGACAGACCCAAGATACTCAAACTCTTGCAATCCCCCGAACCGAAGGGTATGTTACCCTCCAAGTCATTGTGGCTAGCGTCAAACTCAACAAGGTTATGCAAATTGGCTAGGCTCAGAGGCAAAGCTCCAGTTAACTTATTGTTACCCACATAAAGTTCTTTCATCTTCATACATTTCCCTATAGAGCTAGGGATTGCCCCTGACAACTGATTCCCATACAGCCACAAAATTGAAAGCTTGCTCAAGTCCCCAACATTGGAGGGGATTGAGCCACTGAAGTTGTTTGTGCTCAAGTATATAGTCTCTAGATTTGGGATTTGAAACAACGGTTTGGGTATTTCTCCAGAGAGAAAATTGGAGTATAGGCTCAAGCTCCTCAAGCTTTGGAGGTTCTTGAAGGTGTGAGGTATGGAGCCAGTGAAGCCATTGTTTGACAGATCTAACTCTTCAAGGAGAGTGCAATTGCCTAGCTGGTAAGGTATGTGGCCTGAGAGTGAGTTTGAGTCTAGATAGAGGGTTTGCAAGCTCCTCAGGTTGCCAATTTCAGGTCCTAATTGGCCAAAAACTCCATAGCTGGAGAGGTTCAGAAACACTACAGAGAGGGTTTTGGGGTCACAAACCACTCCAACCCAGTTGCAAGGAGTGGGATCAGAAGCATTCCATGAAGAAGAAATGGAAGGAGGGACATGAGTCCAGTGCCTTGAGAGTGACAACAGAGTCACTCCATCAGAGGTCAGAGCAAGAGTAGGGTTAAGAGAAGAGGAAAAGATACAGAACAAGAGGAAGAAGAAGCAATCAACAAGTGCCATTCTTTAGATAGACAACTTGGTTCCTGGGAGCTTACCTTATCTCTTTGGCCATAAAGATGCAAGCTTTAGCAACCTAGTGTTTGGTCTGAAGAAGAGACTAGAACTGCAAAGGTGTCTGAGGAAGAAGAAGAAGAAGATGTTGAGCTATAGAGATAGAGAGAAGTGGGTTTGGATTGTAGTGGCTTTATGCTGGTGCTTCAGTGATAGGTCGGTTGCATATAAATACAGGCAGTGTCATTCCATTGCAGAGCCATCTGTTTTCAACCCTTTGGTCAAGTGTTCACATTTCTACTATACATGTCAACAGAGACTTCTCCGGATCAGGTTCTTCATTCTTGTGACCCACAAAAGTGAAATGACCAACAAGTCACACCAAGGAGTGGAATTGGAAAAGTGGGTTCTAATTCTAATGCAGGTTCCACACTGAGCAAAACAGTGTTTTGGGGACATAAAAATGGGATCTTTAGAAAGCATAAAGAGACTGATATAATATAGATGAGCTAAACAGTGTTTTGGAGACATAAAAATGGGATCTTTATAAATTATAAAGAGACTGATTTGGATAAGTAATTAATGGGTTCTGTGGTTGTTAAATGGTTGGGAAGTGAAAAAGGACAAGGACAAATTTGTGGTTGGTGTTATAATGTGATGTAGTGCCATATATGCATTGATTTGGCTCCACTTGCCCAACTTTATTTGTATCCCTCTGTTATAGTGTGAATGTGAAATGAACAATGAACTGAAAACTGTGTCTTTCCTCTTTCAAAAAAGAAAGCTATGTCTTTCCATCATGAATAATACAAATTTGAGTATGTTTTTTTTATTATTATTCGCAGCTCTCTTCATGATATAAAATTTATGTAAAAGATTTGTTTAGTATGTTGAAAATAAACCATTTATATTTCACATAGATACAAAGATGGTGATCAACTTTAGAGTGTCTACGATGGTAATAGTTCGTTCATTCGCATGTTTGACAACCTAGGCATTAGTGGCGTTGATTGCTCGATCTAGGACGTATTGGCGATATATGAAGTCGAATTGCTTCACCTTCTTGTTTGTCTTCTCCCTTAACCTTTGACTTGTTTTGAGGTTCTAAATAAAGATCTCCTTATGCATCATCTAAGAAATTGATGTACACCTCGTCTCAAAATTTGGTCCCGAGCTTGGCATGGAAAATCCATGCGATCACATGACGGCTCTTCTTCGCCTTAGCCCAAACATGAACTGGTTTCGGTTGAAAGAAGAGGTAATTCGATGAGGTTCATGTGGATGGAAGAATTGGTACTGTGTGAGGAAAAGGAGAATTCGAAAATGAATTTGAAAGAGGTAGAATCGATGATGTTTGAAGAAGATGTAATTTCGGCTATAAAATAGGCATAAGCAAACTCATTAAAGAAAGAAAAAAGATATAATCGTTAGGTGTTTTATAGGTGCCCTCATGTGCTTGAGTTCCGGTGGGGATTTGTTTGGTTGGACAAATTATGGGCTCATTCGGTGACCAAAAACTAAATGAATACCATTTAGGAAGTCCAAGACCTTCGACCCCTTCTTCTAAACCCTAGCTGCCGCCTACTTTACCCTCCCTCCGTCGACGACGTCCGGCCTTCAATGTCGCCGGTGGCGTCTTTTTCTCTTCCCCCTCCCTCCCCTTCCCGCTTTTCCAAAGACCCCTCACCTTCATCTCCCTCTCTTCCTGCTCGGGTCCCCCTCTTCCTCCCGGTGACATCGTGGATGCAGGGTACTTCGTGGATGCAGGGTTTTTGCTCCTAGCAGGTGACCTTGTGGTTGCAGGGTTGGGTTCCGGCGAACTCGGCGCCTCGGGGCTGGGTGGGTGTCCAGATCTGTTCGTGGGTGCTGCCTTTCCTGTGTGGGTGTTGCTGTGTGTAGTGGGGCTCTTCTCCGGTCGGGTCTGCTCGTTTGCTCGTCGGGTTCTGCCGGCTTGGCCGTGCCGTCGTCGGGATGCGTAGGAAGCTCGGGGACAAGCATGTTTCGTGGCAGCTGGTGTGGGTCGGGCTAGGGTTCTCTTCATCCTGGGCATGTGCCCGTGCCCCTACAGGCCGTATTTGTTCTTGGCTGGGCCTGGTCTGGGCCTCGGCCTGGGCCAGTGTTTTGGGCCTGGGGTGGGCTTTGGCCTAGGCCAGTGCCTTGGGCCTGGTCTGGGCTTCGGCCTGCCTGCTCTGGGTGGGGTAACCTTGCTGACGTTATTTTGCTCTCGGACCTCCGGTGGAGGCGCTTCTCCCGTTCTCAAGACTCTAGAGGTATCTTCGCCTCCTTTCTTGCTTTGGTACTTGGGTATGCACTGCTTGTCTCTTAGCTTTGGATCCATTTAAGTCTTTGATGTTCCTTTCCCCGTTGTTGGAGAGGATTCGTCGGTCATGTAGGTGTTGGTCTCCGACGAGGTGTATTGGCATTTGTGCCTTCATTCGAAGCTTTGTGGATTCTGTTTGTAAGAGAATTTAGTATCAGTGGCAGCTTGCCATCGACTTATCTCTGTCGTTTGCGGTGTAGGCCGCCGGCGTGTCATTGCCTTTTCTATTCTTATGGATTGGGTTTTTGAAGAGATGAGGTGTTTTATACTTCAAGTGCTGGTAAGGGGTCGTGGCATTGTGATTAGTGAGTTAGTCTAGAGCTTCATGGTAGGAAAATCAGGGTTTTTAGACCTAGTTATGTGCCGATGTTGGCTTTTTATTCTTAATGTTTGGTAAATTTGGGTGTTTAGACCTTTTCATTGTACTTCATCCCTTTGTTGGGTCTGTATGAGGCTGTGTTATTTACCAGCTCGAGTATGTATTTGGTTCAGATTCTATAGCTAAAAACTTGATGCATTTATAAAAAAAAATTAGCTTATTAAAAAAAAGGAAGTCCATTTTTCATTAAACGAAAAACAAAGTACGTGATGAAAGTGAAAGTTAAAGTACAAAAATAAAAGTTTGGATACATGAAAATTTACAACATTTACCATTAGTCTGAAAGAGCTCCTAGAACATTATGCATTAGTTGTTTATGAGCCTGAATTTCTTACGGTCTTCTAGTAGAAGTGTCGATTGAAATTAGATCATGAACACTCTTTGTTTGAGGCCAATGAGAAAGAAAAGTTGATCTTGACTGCAGAAGGGTCAAGAAAAGGCCATGTGAGGGGAGTTTTATAAACCTCATGTTAGACGGGTTAGTCCATAAACGATAATAAACAGATAAAAACTGAAACCAATATTATTAATGAATATTCAAATCATATACGAAACAAATTAACAAACAAAGTATGTAATAATATAAAGTCGATACGTAATCGAAACAGTAACCTCAATCGATACTCGAAGAGGGAACTGGTATGTCGAGGCCTGCGAACCAGTTTCCTTAAGACTTTTTATTGCCCCGTCTGAGCAAGTCTCCCAAGACACAACGACAACGTAAACGAACTTGAAACCGTGTATGAGAAGTAGCACCGAGTAGAAAGAAATCAATTGCTCTGTTCTTGGAGAAAAGAGAAATTGTGTAGGTAAATTTCGTGTCTATTTCGTCTCTACTACGTGTCTAATTTTTCACTACGAATAATGAACTAGAACAGAGCTTATATAGGAAAAGGGGAGAGAGTTTTTGGAAACGAGTTTTATGGAAACACAATTTTCGGAAATATCAATTTTGGTGAAATAAAAAATTTCGAAAATAATATATTAAATTCGAATTTAATAAATTATGGAAACTAAAAATAATTTCAGAATTATTATAATATTCGATATAATATAAAATTTGGAAATTTCTTTAATTGCATATCAATTTCCAAAACTGAAAAAGATATCAATTTCATATTTCCTTATTTGCATATTCTGAAAATTGGAAATTAATTGTTGAGATTTTAATACGGGCCGAAGCAAAAACAAAACTTGCACCACAGGCCCAAATCCGCTATAGCATTCGCATCCCGCACAGAGTCTTTCACCCGAGCAATTCAAACATGCTAAGAAGCCCATGCTATATAAACTCAAGGAAAATTTAGCAATCTTTCTATGTGGGACTACACAGGAATTCTGCATATTCCATTTGCAATTTTCTCAACAACTAAGTTCAACGGGTGATCTTTGAGCTTTAATTTCTCATTCACCTCTTGTCCGTTTAGACCTCATAATATCTCGTTGGAAAGGTTTCACTTCCTAGAATACGAAACTAATATTTCCATAGTTCTAGGATGACCCGATCCGATAGATAATTGAGCGTCAAGTTGACCATTTCCATTAGTCTAAACTCACTTTTGTCCAACACCTCACACACCCACGGATTCGACCCTAAGGATGAAATACGGATTTGGTCCCAAGAATGACACAAGTTTCAGCCCTTAAATGACACGAGATTCTGCCCCGATATAAGGAAGGTAAATGTTACAATTTGACAATACATAATATTTGGCAAAGTAATCGGGAAACTCAGATTTATCAACCTTTAAACTCAAAAAAGAAAGTCGTCCAAGTCTCGAATCAACCAAAATCTTACCCAAACTTATTGAGACCCTTGTATCTGATCGATGCCCAAACTCAAAGAGTTGAGGGGCACCAACACGCCGGCGGTCAACAGCGCAGATCGACAGAGATAAATCGGAAAAAATTCACCGAAACTCAAAGCTCAAAGAAGCAGACTCCTCGAAATCCAAGAAAGGTCAGTAGACCAAAACAACCCGTTAAAGGCCAATGCCTAAGGATTAACCAATATTTTAATGAAATTTATATTATTTGAACAACCGTATCATGATTAATCAATATTTTACTGATAAATCTATATTGTTTGAACGATCATGTCTTGAAGCACATCGTACAATTGTATCCTGAAAGAACAAAAACTGATTCAGAAAATACCACTAGTGATAATGAACCAAACCTTCAACCCACTAGTTAAAAGGCAATCCCAGTACCCAACAACAAGCCAATACTATCTACATCACTTTCACACTATCATGAAATGTCCGAACAATTTAATTGTGGGCCTATGGGCCCTTTAATACACAGAGGCCGTCATGCATAATAGTTGAGTGTGCTGGGTGAGACTGTGCCCATTGGGCCTTGAATTTGTTAGGATTCGGTAAGTTACATGTAATCTTCTTACCGGATCTATTATGAGTTATTTCATAAACAAGAACCATTTGACTGAATTTCAAAAATTATTATTAATTTATGACAACAAAACTAACAAGGAGAAAGTGATATGTGCTCTAAAAAGAATGTCACCCCTTTTCAATTTTATTGGGGTTAGTGTAGATGGCTGACTCTTCTTAGGATCGACTGCATTTGTTTTTAGTCGATAATGAATGTTTTATTGTCGACCAAAGGACAACTAGGTAGTAGAAGTATTATGTTACCGACGTTCATTGCTTCGGCCGTGTTGGAATTTTCATTCCTTACCAATCATTTTGTTCCGTCGGTAAAAGAAACTTTTTGGTGTAGTCTTACATCATGATGACTTAACTCTCATTTATCAATTGATATTGTTTATATATAATCTTATAAGAATGTTTAAAACATTTCAGACTAATTTTGGTGATATCATACCTGAATTTTCAGAAAGATTCTCTCAAAATTAGATCATGATCCAATCTATATTTATAATTCCTCCCAACCTATAATAAACTAGGAGGGTCTACACGTAGTCATCTAATGTTGTATCCACGAAGGAGAAGCGATTGACTTTTCATACCCCTCCGTTGACGCGGAGAAGAAGACAAGAAACTGCACAAGTCTTGTGCTGAAGTTGGCGAGAAACTTACATCATTGAAGGCGCAGGCGCTGACTTTTCCGAAGACAACCCTTTTTATTACACCCGTGAAAAAAGTCAACTCCTTCGGACACGGACACTCTCGATTCTCATCTGAAGAAAAGACAACACACACGAGGCGGCTCTGATCTTTGATGACCGAAACCACACTTTCGTTCCATATATCACCTTCCTCGAATCCTCTTCATCTCCGAACATTATGTATAGATCATATGGTAATAATAAGTTTTGGGTCTCTACATGTTTGTTCCAAGTTCTTATGATTTCTGAAGTTTGTTTTTGCATGTTACTGTATTTCTTTGTTTCAAGGAGGAGCTTTTATAAAACTTCGTATATAAAAAATGTTTTTATTTTTTACTTTTACATGTTATGTCATATATATAAGAAAATCCACAGTGTGATGTTAAGTTTGGGGATGTTGATCTTTTTGCTTGTTATGTCATATATAAGAACATTAACAATGGAGTGTTGAGTTTGGGGATATTGATGGATGCTAAGTTGAGTGATTCAATATTGAGTTTTCTGGTGTTCACGATGGGAAATGTAAGAAACTAATCATTATTTTAGTTCTCAAACTACCCTTAAATTCTAAAATACTCCTAAACCCTAAAATGCATATTTTTCGTTTCATAACCCTGACTCTCAACAAAACCCTAAAAAAAACCTAACCTCGTCGGAGAAGAAGGCATTGATTTGCTCCTCCCGACGAGAACCAAGGCTCTCTTCTACGACTCCAATTTGCATCTCGTCGGAGAAGAAGGCCCAAATCAACTTTTTAATGTGTCACACAGTTTTTGTGTGTCGGGATCTCACTATTGGCATCAAGGTTGAGCCTAGCCACCGTTCTCCTACAACCATTGTCAGCCGCAACTTAATTTCTCAGCGTTGGTTGTGGTAATTTTCACTTCATTGCATATATTCTAAAGATAAGTTTTTAACATCTAGCTATGAGATTGAGCTTTTGGATCGAACATATCTTTTGATTCATATTGATTGAGGAACACGAGCTTGTTATTTGTTGATCCGGCTGAGCTTCATTGTTGTAGTACACTCGTGTGAACGAGGTTTAGCTATCAATTCAACCAAACCTATATATCTAATACCTTAATTGTCCATATCACATTCGTCAAGTTGCTGCAACATTGCATCTAATACCTTTTATATAATAAGGGGACAACACGCTCTTCTTGGCACATATAATTGAGCTTAATTTAAAAATAGACCAATCCAAGATTTATCTTGTATGTGTTTAAATCTCAATCACACTTTGGAAGAAAAAAAAAAGGATATATTATAAATATCTAGTCTAAATTTGTAGCGTTTAACTGATGTCTACTCTAATTTTTTTTTTAACTAATAACTACTCAGATGTTTAGTTAAATAACAAATAGTTCAAGTTGTCAACTAAAATGATGAAAATGTCCTCAGTGATTTTTTAAATAATTTTTTTTTAAAATAAAACTGAAGTGATTTAATAAGTATATATATATAACAAAAGTAATTTTTAAAATATTTTTTAAAATAATTAGTGAAGTGTAGTTGATGGTATTTTCGTCATGTTAGTTGCCGGCTTGAGCTATTTGTTATATAACTAAACATTGGGTAATGTGTCAAAGATCTAAAGACGATGAATGATGAGAATGCATAAGACACGAGAGATTTTACTCGAACTCAACCAAGCCATGGCGTGAAATACACCCCCGTGTGGAAACCCTCTATTCCATCCGACCTTGGTCAAACCTATATCCAAAGAAGAGTACAAAAAAATCGTCGTTTTATCTCCTAATAAGAATAAAATCACTATTTCTAGAGTTTGAGATGGCTATTCGGTGTGGATTGTGTCTTCTTCCTCGCGACTATATATGTGTGTGTGCTTGTAGTTGTTATAAGATCCAATAAGAGTTGATCGACGATGAAGACTCGAGTTAGCGGATATAAACGACAATTACAGTGACTCATAATGACGGAGATGAATGAAGGTGGTGCAAAATGCTCGATAAAGAAGATCCATGGACAATGATGTTGGGTGCACAAAGCTAGCTTCGACGCCAACGATGAATGGATGACAAAAAAGGCTAGTAGTTGAAGGAGGAACGGAGGACAACAAAGAGTGACAGATGGTCATAAATTTGACTGGAGGAACAACTATTATTATTTTAGTTTAGTGGTACAGGAGACCGTCAATGTCTCTTTTCAAAAAGGGAAGGTTTTATTATGATACGATAAAAAGGACTAGACATAGTCTCGGACTGGTCCGAGACGCTTATTTTGTATCAAAATGCATGGTTTAAGCCAAGTGACAATGTTGTGTATTTATCCCTATTTCCGTGAGATAGTTCATCGAGGCTAGGGATCGATTGTGCCAGATCCCAATGGGACAAAGAATGGCTCATTCTCAACACCTCGTGGATCCATGAAAGGATTATTAGATCTTTCAATCATTCTTCATAAACCTCGCATCATTCCTATCGAGATATTCCATAACTACAAACATGAGGAGAGGGTCTAGGCCTCGCTTATTTTGTTGTAGGGAGATCACAACAGGTGCTTGACCAGGAGGGAAAGGTTTGAAATCCTACCCCCTCCCGGGTAGGGGTGGGGTGTCCCTTGATGAGAAATGGAACACCTATTGGGTGTGGCAGGTATCGTCGTCATCTAGCCTGAGTTAGTTAGGAGATACCGTGTTACTCGGTCTGATCTCATCCATGCCATAATCTACTCCAGGGATGGTTGCCATAGCGGAAGATTCGTGTACTCAAAGGTTAAGGGTTTCCTCGATCATTATCGAGAGGTCAAAATAGGGCCTCGAGGAGTTGTATGTCCTCTCTCTTGGGGCAGTCCACATCGACATGCCCAATGCATCCACACATGAAGCAAAAGGCTGAAAGACGCTCATACCGTAGTCGAACCCGGATATGAGACTGATGTCCCGTGAGACGCATGAATATGGTCCGGTGGAGTGGGCAAGTGAGATGCATCCAAAATATGACCCCAAATGGTACCTTCCCATGCCATGACCTCATTGATCAGCACCGACCTCAATAAAGCCGCCCATGGACACCCCGACTGTGACACCCGTGGTAGTTTTGAGGTTGTCCAGTGGGAGATCAAAGACTCGGGTCCACATTTGCATCCGAGTAAACGAGGGGGGTCTTCGGTTTTACGTGCGGAAGAGATCCTCTAGGATAAGGGGGCGCGATTGAACGACCATGACTCCCTTCACCACTTGGGAGGTGAAATAAAAATCTGATATCCCCCAGCCCAGATCCTTAATGACTAGCATGTCGTGACCCCAAACCGTCATCAAGCCCTTCACTGTCAGATGGATGTACGACCGAGTCATAAAGAGCTGGTTGGCGAAGCCAAACCCCATAAGGGATATATGCAGGTCGTCCACTAGGATCAGTGAAACATCAACGACACAGTCTTCCTCCGCTAACATGGATATGATGTTAAAGCCCTCTTGCAATGCACGAAGACCCTCCATCGGATGGAGGGTTGTTTGCAGGCGTGTCAACGTGGGATGCTGTCGGCGAGAGGACGGTAGAGGTGGAACAAAGGTGGGAGCCGACAAAATCAGAGGGACGACGACATACAGTGACAAAAGGTAGGGTGGGGGTTATGTTGGTAGCTTTCCGAGATCTGACCGACTTTATGGAGGTCTAGGAGGGTTTTAGTGAAATTTCCAGAAAGGTCTCTAAACCAGACATACTTTCAATTGGTGTATAGAGCACGAGAGCGAATAGAAGAGGATGGTCGAATAGGTAGGGCGTGGACAACAAATGTGATGTGTGAGCGATAGAAGTAAGCGGTGCCATATGAACCGAGAAAATGAGCGTGCAAAGTGGAATCTCTCACGTGGACGATTTCCTCTCATGGCTATTAATTTGTGTTGATTGGTAAATTTTACCTATTTTCTCTGTGACATTATTTTGTGTTTTTTAGATGAAAAAATTAATCTTTATCGTTAGTACTTTTGATATTTTTTTCGAGAAGAAGTTAGTAGACATTTTTCATTGAATTTTAATTCTACTTACATTACATTATTTCATTATTCATGAAATTATTACCGTTACCTATTTGCTTTGTTTTAGCAGTCGTTAATAATTCAATCTCTATAATGAGGTAGTATTCAAATAGAAAGAAAGTAGGAGAAATATAATTTATGAAAAGAGATTGTGATTTAACCAACAAAAGATGCATAAATAAAAGAAAAAGCGAGTAAGAGAGGGTACAGAGTCCCACGCATTTTTAGTATTTGGTCGTCTTGTGTTGTGTTGTGTCCTCTTCTCTTCTTCTGTACAAAAATAAATAAAATAAAATAATAATTATTTTCCACGAGAAACCCAATGTGACGTTAATTGTCTTGTGTCTCCCAACTCACGCGCTTTCCTCCTTCCACGCACCCCCTCGCTCACTCCACTATCGGCACACTCTCCTCATCAGCGCGTGGCCCTCGTTCCTTCCTTTATATTTCTTTTTCGTTGCAGCCTCAGAATTATATTTCCTTTCAAAAGCCAAAGGCAAAGGCCACTCTCCCATTTCTCAATTCTCTTTCTTCTCCAGATTCTTCATCTTCATCCTCATCCCACTCCACACCACTAAGAACCAGAACCAGAACCAGTGGTGTTTGTTTCATCACTTGATGTTTCATGGCCTCTGTTCTGGAAATCAAGCACCCAACATCATCGTCCACCACGACCTCTGTTTCGTCGTCTTCAAAATGATGTGTTTGCATATGTCTAATCACTAATCTGCTGTTACTGTTACTGCCATCATTGTTGTTGAGCTCGGAGGTTCTGGTTTCTGTTGATAGACCCACTCAGGCTCAGATAATCATGAGGCCGGTTCGACCACCGACCGGGAATCCCGACCAGCGGTCAGGCCGGCGCCGCCCGGACCTGACTTTACCGCTGCCGCATCGAGCGCCGGCGGCCCTCGCCGTGCCTCTCCCGCTGCCTCCCACCTCGACCGTGCACAACAACCCATCTGCTCCGGCGCCGGCTCCGCCGGTCCAGATCAGCTTCTCCGACCTCCACCGGCTCAATCGAATCGGGAGCGGAACCGGGGGCACCGTCTACAAGGTGGTCCACCGGCCATCGGGGCGGCTGTACGCTCTTAAAGTGATCTACGGCCACCACGACGACTCCGTCCGGCGCCAGATCTGCCGCGAGATCCAGATCCTCCGGGACGTGAACAACCCGAACGTGGTCAAGTGCCACGAGATGTTCGACGCCAACGGAGAAATCCAGGTGCTGCTCGAGTTCCTCGACGGCGGGTCGCTGGAGGGGACCCACATCCCGCAGGAGCGCCACCTCTCCGATCTCGCCCGCCAAATCCTCAGCGGCTTGGCCTACCTCCACAGCCGCAAAATCGTCCACCGCGACATCAAGCCCTCGAACCTCCTCATCAACGCCCGGAAGCAGGTCAAGATCGCCGACTTCGGCGTCAGCCGGATCCTCGCCGAGACCATGGACCCCAATTGCAACTCCTCCGTCGGCACCATCGCCTACATGAGCCCGGAACGCATCAACACCGACCTCAACCACGGCCTCTACGACGGCTACGCCGGCGACATTTGGAGCCTCGGCGTCAGCATCCTCGAGTTCTACCTCGGCCGCTTCCCCTTCGCCGTCGGCCGCCAGGGGGACTGGGCCAGCCTCATGTGCGCAATCTGTATGTCTCAGCCGCCGGAGGCTCCTCCCACCGCTTCCAGAGAGTTCCGGGAGTTCATCTCCTGTTGCCTCCAGAGAGATCCGGCGCGGCGGTGGACGGCGGCGAAGCTGCTCAGACACCCATTCATTACCCTTCACCAGCAGAGCCTCCATCAGCTTCTACCTCCGCCGAGGCCACTCCCAACTTAGTACCTCCATCTCCATACTCCATGTTAGCTTCCTTCACTAGTATTGAATCTTCTCCTCTCTTTTTTTCATTCTCTGTAACTTTGATTGATATCAGGCTCAGATTTGATTGCTAGAACAACAATTTGGGGAAATGGGTTTGTTTACGCTTTGATCATAATGCTCACAAGAACATAAAAGGAACAACCTTTCTTCTACAATAGGATCAAATCTCAGCAATTCAATACTCAGAGAATGTTGTAGAGCTGGTTATGGAACTGGGTTTTTTGTTATTATTGGATTAAATGTCTTGCATCACCACCATGGCTGTTACAGAAATTGAATCATTATTTTCTAATTATATGTAACAGAAATAGTTTGAGTAAATGAATGGGATTGTGTGAAAAGCTTTGCTGGATTTGAAACATCCAAATCTCCTCTTTTATGAACATTTTTGGCCACTTACAATTATTTTGAGGTTTTGAGGTACAATGTATTGGTTATGCATATTGCTTTTCAGCTTGTTTTTAGGCTTTGCCTTGCTTGCTCTTGTTCTTGTCCCCCAATAAGAGTGATGTTGTAAAGATTCAAATGTTTCTGTAGCAAAAGGTCAGTTCTTGTGACAACCTATTTTGCTCAACTTGTTTGTTTTGTATTGATGCTGAGAAATTATGGTAATAATGGTATTGGGGTGGGACCTGTGTTTGTATGATATGATTTGTTTGTGTTGGATTTGATAGGGGATGTGTATTTGGATACAAATGGAAGAAAAAGATACATGAAGCAAAGGTTGGGCTAACTAGAATTAACCCTTAAGAGTATTTGTTGTGAGAGACGAATCTGGTAAGAGGTGATTCGTTAGACAATTCGTCCATAATTGTCTATGAGAAGAAAAATACATGCATGGTCGTCGGACGACAAAATCTGCATCCCACATTCTCCCCGAACTCCCTTTTCGACCGATTCATCCCACCAATTTTTCATTGTTTCATCACTTCGTTACAGATGGTCTAAGATCATCCATAGAGAGAGGCAAAAATCAGTCGTTTTGGCTGTCGAATCAGTAAAAAAGTGACGAAAAAGTGACTTCTTCGCACTTTTTTGTTTTTCTCTGTCCGATTCTCTCTCGACGGTCTACAGATCTACGGACGGCTTGATCTCATCGATTCTCTCTCAATCTCTCTCCTCTTTCTTCCTCTCTCCCTCCTTAACGATTCTTCTCTTGTCACTTGGTCATTTTCGCTAGAAACGATCCTCCGAATCCGATTACCATTGTGAATGAACACCGAATTCGACCTCAAATTCTACTGAATCGACAATACCAAATCCAACCTCGCGGAAGATGGCCTAACAAATTAAGATTAATTGTCCTTCAGAATAACTATTTATCTTTCTCAACGAAGGTCCGCGGACATCACTTGGCCACAACTCTGTCTCTTCGAGAGAAAAAGAGACTCTCTTCCGGGAAAAAAATCCCCTCTAAACCCTAAAGGCGTTGTCACCTTCTCTACCCCTCGCCGGCGACAAGCTTGGCGACGGCCATGGCTGTTGCCCCCCCCCCCCCCCCTTTCTTCCCTTTTATTGTTACTCTTACCTCGCTCCTGCTCGTGGGTCCGTGTTCGGTTTCCGGTGTTCAACTCTCGCCGGTGCTGCTTGGAAGACACTGTTGAAGGCTCGACGGGCGTGGAGGTCGTTGCTGAAGGTTCCGGTCGGAGTTGGCTGCTCGTGGGGGTGGGGACTTGGTTCTTTCCGGCAAGATCTACCACCTCGGCTTTTTCAGGCGACTTCCTTTCAGATCTGAGGCTGTCTTGGTAACCTTTGGTGGGTGGCCTATCTCGTCGTCGGGTCGTCGTGCTTGGCCGGAGGAGAGCTGTGGTTGTTTGTTCAGATCATATTGGCGGCGGCTGCTGCGTCTACAGGGTTCGGCTGCGGGTCTGTTCTCGGGTAGGGCTGGGTCCGTGCCGGCCCAGGCCTGGTGCTGTTTGGGCCGGGCCGGGTCGGATTTGGGCAGGGAATTCAGCCCTGCTCTGATCTGAGTCGAGTTCGATCAGGAGTTCTCGTGCTGGGGTGGAAGCTTTGTGCTTCTGGGTGTGGCGAAGGCGTTGAGGCGTGCTTTGTCCTCGGAAGAGCTGTGGGAGTGCAAATAAGATCTGGTGTGGGACTTCTTTCGCAACCCTCGGTTGTCGATTGTAGCGGCTTTGTTCTCTTTGCTCTGGGAGTTCTTGTCCGCTGAATCCCGACTCCCTTTTCTGTTCTTGATGTTTTTCCGGCGACTCGTTCTAAACCCTGTGTGGGAAGCGTTTCTTCTGTACAAGATCGTTGGGGTCTTGTTTGAGTTGAACTTCTCGTTGGTTGTTGTGGTGTTGGCCCCATCTCGTCGGAGGTTCTCGTCGGTGTTGCAGCGTTTCAGGAAAGGGTGGTGCGTCTTTCGGATCATTGGAGGTTGTTGGTTCCGGCTCTGGTCGTGGGACGCGCTTCTTCATCCTCCCGGGTGGGGATCGTTGCAGACTTTTTCTTCCCACTTTTGGTGGTTTGTCTGCTTACCTGATGTTTCGCTCCTGATCCGGTCGTGGGACGCGTTTCCTCATCCTCCCGGGTGAGGATCGTCGTGGGTCTAGCGGTTCATCGTGCTACTTTTACTGGTATATCCCTCTCTGCAACACTTGTTTTCACCGAAAGGAGGGGATCGTAGTACACTGTTTAACAAACTCTGGAACACTTGACCGAAAATTCGGTTTTGAAAAAAAAAGGACGTAGATACTGTAAATTAAAGCCAAATTGTGAAAAATTGTTCAAGATGGTGCCTATACGTTGCTTGATCCCATTGGAAGGATTCTTTTAGTCGTGAGGAGTACAACCAAACTTGAACTTGACAGTAAGTAGGGGAGGATTTTCGTTGTGAGGAGTGCGATAGAGTTGGAAATCGTGAATTTCCGTGTGACTAAACCTTGCAAAAAAGAAAAAATAGAGAAATTAAATAAGAATCAAGTGATCATGCCGGCCCATAATCGAGAGACTGACCAGTGAGGAGGCATCAGTTGAGACTGAGGAGGTGGATACGTCTATGACGGCTTCAGAGGCGATGGGGGTTGATCAGGGGAGATGATCCGAGACAGGGAGGTCGAGGGGATTTGGGGTAGGGAGGTCGACTAACATCGAGGTGAGACGGCAACCATAAGAGTTATAGGGGGCTCGAACAAAGCCTGGGGGCACATCGTTGGTAGCGGGAAGGAGCCAACGACGTGATGGCTAGAGGTGGCGCGAAGAAAACCCTAGTAGAGTTAAACATTTTTTACCATCCCCATTAAAACATATGATAAGACATGTTGCCTCGATATTTACATTTGCATTAGTGTATTTATTTATGTAATAGTCATAGACTTTGGTATGGTTAATATTCTTTTTTCTATATTTACTGATTATCGACGACATACCTTAAAATAAATTCCTAGATGCGTCCCTAGTTTCTCGATTCGGTCACCAAATTGCTTGTATTTTCTAAGCCATTGGTCAAGAAAATCGACCAAGTGCTATGAGAAACCTTTTTTACGCTCCTATTACGTTTGAAGAACATATGTAGTGGGATTTGATTTAGCCGTCAAATGGGCAAAAAAAAAAAGGAAAAGGTGAATTGTCTTTTCTCCCTAACCGATACTCTCTCCTCGCATCAATAATTTAATCGACGTGGATTCCCCACTATCCCTCACTCTTCCTCTCTTTATCCTCTTTTCTTGTTTCTCATCTCTCAACCTTTCTTCTCCTACCATTTGTAAATTTTAGTCAGAAATCGATCAATCGAATCCAACCCCATCGTGAGACAATAACAAATCAATCTTTGATCTGACGTAATCAACTTCACCGAACCCGACCTCTACTACGGATGCTCTAAGAGCAGCTCCAACGGGTCGTGTCTACCCGTCGTGTCTGGCGTAGGCACGGCCCAGACACGACGCGTAGACACGACTTTTCGTGCCTAGCCGTCGTCTCTGCAGTGTCGTGTCCATTGGTCGTTGCTGGTTCTGGCAACGACGCAGGCGGTCGTGTCTGGCGCCAACGGCTAGTCGGCTGGCCATTCACGACCCGACACGTGGCGACACCGACCCCAAAAAATCCTAAATTTCTGTATAAATACAGATCCACCCCAACTCAAATTTTACCCTCTCTTCACTTGTTTTTAGCTTTCCTTCCTCCATTCCTCATCAAATTCTCTCCAATTTTTTTCCTACACTCGTTATGGACCCGAATCAAGCCTCAAATCCCTTGTCGAGTCCTTGGATGATGCAGACGTGAGTTCTCAACACACCGAAGAGGACTTCATGGCCAACTACTCCTCGTTTTCCCAACTCCTCCAACCGGGGCACTCAACGCCGCTTCCTCCATACACCCCGCCGACCCAATGGCCAGAGTCGCAAGTGCAACCTTCCCAATTCGTTCCGGCAACCCAACCTTGCCAATCAGCTCCGATGCAAGCGAGGAGGAGGAAGGGGAAGGCGGCGACATCTTCATCGAGGCCGAGACCACTTCCGCGACCGAAGTGGACCACCGCGGAGGAGGTCAGATTGGCTCGTGCGTGGATGAACAATTCGCTCGACCCCATCCACGGGAACAACTAGAAGAATGACCAATATTGGGAAAAGGTGCATGTCGAGTACGAGGCGGTTAGACCGGCAGAGGACCCACCTCGGGCGTGGATGGCTTGCAAGGACCATTGGCATAAAGTTAAAGGCTTCATCACCAAGTTCCAGGAGAAGTACACCCAATATGAGAACACGGTGACAAGCGGGAGGAACGAGGTTGACGTCCAAGCGCTGAAAAGGCGTACCGCGATGAAGAAGGCCACGTGTTCAAATTCAAGCATATGTGGGAGGTCGTGAGGGGGCAACCGAAGTTTTTCACAAAAAAGATTCCAGAATGTGACATCCTCGACCTTGACCTCAACCTCGACGCCGACAGTCATGGAAGCAAGCGGACAAGGATGGACGAGTCTTGCACTTGTGGAGACGACTTCGACCACGAGTTGAACTCGTTTACCACCGAGAATCGTCCGATCGGGCAGAAGAGAGCCAAGGCCAGGGCTCGAGGCAAAGGCCAATCCTCCCAGTCGGCGGCGTCTGGGATACCTCCCGAGCAAATGCAGTTCCTCGACACTCTTTCCCAAAGGAAAAAGTCACAGTTAGACGTCCGAAGGGCGATGCAGAAGGAGGTCATGGACACCTTGAACGCAGTTCTTCGCCAAGACACCACCAACATGGGCGCGGATGAGTTTAGTGCTCGTGCCTCTCTCCTTCAAAGCCTCGGGAAGCGTTTGAAGTTCTTGGGTTAGGCAAGACTTCAATTTATTTTAGCTTTAAATCTATGTTTTAATCTAGTTGTTTTCTTAATGTACTTTGTGTTTTCTAAATAAAAGTTTTAATCTAGTTGTTTTCTTAATGTACTTTGTGTATTTAAAAAAATTCGAATTATCGAATTATCGGAGCCTCGGTGAGCGTGCTAGGGTTACTATTTGAAATAGTAACCCTAGGGTCGTGGCAGCCGCGCCGACCCCGACCCCTCCTATAAATACCCCTCACCACTCCCTCATTTTCTCACACCTCTCAACTTCTCTCTCTCTCTCTCACAAATTCTCTCATTTTCTCTCATTTCCTCTCAAGTTGATATGTCGAATTGGGCAACCGGGCCTCTTCGGTCACTAGAGGAGGAAATACATTTGGTGGTCAATTGGCTCACCCACTACGAGCCCGGGGGCCAGTACTGGCATGTTCTGTACGTGGCTTACGTACAAACCGGGAACGATGCGTGGCCACCACGTACAGAGAAGCAAGTCAAGGACCACTTCCAGAAGATGAGCAAGAAGTGCAAGTGGTTTGATAAAACCTACCGGAAGAAATTGGCCGACCCTAGGAGAGGGGCAACGGATGACGAAGTATATGCCGCGACCGTTTCTGATTATGAAGGCGAACACGAGTAGTGGACAAAACGTCCTGTGTGGGAGATGCTCAAGGACGATGCGAGGTGACGTTTACATATTAGTAGAAATAGGAATTAGTTTAATCTTATTTTAATAATTATGTTTTAAATTATCTAAATATACATTAGCGTTTAAATATTATGTAATGTGTTTGTGGTTTGAAATAAAAGTAGTATT
Source organism: Erodium maritimum (assembly GCA_963921825.1). NCBI lineage: Eukaryota > Viridiplantae > Streptophyta > Magnoliopsida > Geraniales > Geraniaceae > Erodium > Erodium maritimum. Next base: position 69,040,062 of record OY997595.1, on the reverse strand, counting down.
TAAATGTGGAGTGTTTTTTTAATTTACTGAAACTGTGTAGACACTGCTTCTGACACTGTGTAGACACTACAATTGGAGGAGCAGTGTCAGAAAACAGTATCAGGAAGCCAAAAATAATGGTTAGACACTGCTCCTAAACACTGCACATTGTCTAACCATCGTAGATGCTCTAAGACTATTATCCTTAGTAAGAACAGTTTATCCTTTTATCTCGCAAACACGGACACAATGTTTGACTTTATGGTCTCCGAAGTCTTTGGATGATATCTCTCACTGATGGTTTGGTGCCATTGGTTGGTGAATTGAATGCTCAAATAGAGCCCAAGGGCCCAAAATATCTCGCATTAAACCTTGAACAAGTCTTCATTTCCATAATAAAAAAGTCAACTTTCTCCCCTTCCCATCCTGTAATAATCGAATGGGCTTGAGTTTTCAAACGTGAAGACCAACCCAAAGCGAGTCCTATGTCAAAACAAACCGAATCATATGAGAAGAAATGGTAACAATTAAGACAAAGGAAGGAACAAGGAAGGTTCTGATCATATGTGCCTTGCATTCCCCTCCATCCCAGGCTCAAGTTTCCATTTTTATCATCCTAGTTCTTCACCCAAAACAGATATATAAATATATGTATTTTTACATATACACACAGTGAATAGAAGAAAAACAAAGCAATATAAGATTTGGGTTTTTGTTATTTAAGCTTAAAAGAGCAGTGAAGCATAAAAAAAGATTGATTTGGGTCCCACTTCCACTCCACACACCACCATCAGGAAGCTAGCAAGGAAGGAGGATCCATTACAGACTGGTAATCTTTCTCTATTGATCTCTTCTTCTGATTTCATATGCTTCAGATTTGGATTCGTTGGTTTCATTACCTTCCCCACTTCACCTCCTCTGATCTGCTGCTGAACCCAGTTCAAATCCACATCTGAGCAGCTCGTTTCTCGACCCAACTCACTTTCCTCTCCTAGCTTCAGTTTCTTCTCTGGATTTGCTCTCCTAGACACTGCTATGAGCTTTGGGGGTCACAAATGTTGAAGGGATAGAGTTCTGTAGATCAAGGATTGAACAGTACTGTATCACTTAGGTGCTTGCAAATTGCTTATAACTTGCTCTTTTGTTGTGTCTGTCTGTGATTAGGGTTCTTGAGCAATTTTCAATTTTTGTTTTACAATTAGTCTTTATCAAGTCACTGTCTTTGAGTCAAATGCCAGATTTTGTTCAGAAAAATGAATGAAAGAAGGTTTATTTTTGTTGACATCTTGTTGCTTGACATTCTGCAGCCTGTTGAGAGATCTTAAGAGAAGTTAGTTCACTCACCGTTGGAGCAGTATTGATGCTATTCATCTCCTGATTGTAACTATGGTGAGTGACCTCCACTTTCACTGTGTCAATGGTTATTTCTGTATCAAATCCTTAAAATCGTAGTTATTGATTAGGTTAGTTTGATCGGTTATCTGCTCACTTGGGTTGGCCTGATGGTGTAGAGGTGAAGAGAGCTCTCTCACCTCCTGGAAGTGGCCGGTTTGAACCCAATGGGTACATCTGCTTGGGAGCAGGTGTGGGTAGAGGTTAGACTAGGCTAAGGCTAGAGTAGGATTTCTCGGATTAAGGGACAACAATGTCTGCCCACTTGGGTTGGCCTGATGGTGAAGAGCTCTCTCACTTCCCTGAAGTCATCGGTTTGAACCCTGGTGGGTATATCGGATTGCCCTATTTTCTTCGGATAAAAACAAAGTTTGATCGGTTATCTATTGTGTGTAGATGGGAGTAGAGGAAAAGGTAAAGATAAACCTCGAATCGGATAATGAGGAGCTTCCTTTCAGCTCATCTCCGGCTGTGAGGAAGATGCGTACTTTAGATTTCGAGTCAGCTCCTATGGGGTCAGGTGCAGATGTGGCTAAATCATGGATCTACAAGCAATCACGAGGCAGAGTACTAAGGAGTATTTACATTGTCCTGATAAAAGCCAAGATCAACGTATTGCTACCTTTTGGCCCTTTGGCTATATTGCTGCACTATGTTACTGGAAAGCACGTAAGAACTTCAACTCTTAATTATATTGTAATATGTAGATGGACACTCTTGATTAAAAATGAAAAAGAAAACTCATTTGACACTTTGTTGCCCTTTTCTTATTTCAGGGACTGGTCTTCTTCTTGAGCTTAGTGGGCATCACTCCCTTGGCAGAGCGCCTTGGATATGCAACTGAGTAAGTTTTGGTTTGATCAAATTTACATCATATTTGGTTTTGTTTCCTCCTCGCTAAAGTTCATCTTCCCTTTTGGTACAGACAGTTGGCATGCTACACGGGACCAACGGGTATAGTTTATGTTTCTTTGATACAGTTTTTTGTTAAGTGATTTGTAAGGTTAAAGTGGTATAAATTATGGGGAAAAATCTCAGTCAGCTACCCTTAAGTATGCACCCTTCTCAACTAACTATCCCTAAGTTAAAAAAGTTTTTGACAACCCACTAAGTTTTTTCAGTCTCATTTTATCCCAATTCCGTCAACTTTTGGGTGTGAAATTACAAAAATGCCCACATGAAAAAAAATTAAAAGGGTGTTTTCGTCATTTCACACCCAAAAGTTGACGGAACTGGGGTAAATTGAGACTGAAAAACTTAGTGGGTTATCATTTTTTTTAAAACTTAAGGGTAGTTGATTTAAAAACGTGCTAATTTAAGGGTAGCTGAGTAAGATTTCCCCCCTAATAATACCATTGTGTGTTATCCCCAAATTATACTGTTGTTAAGGATATGCATATCAAGTAAGTGTTTTTTGTTTTGTTGGATTTTGTAGTTGGGGGTCTTCTGAATGCTACATTTGGTAATGCAACGGAAATGATAATATCACTCTATGCATTAAAGAACGGGATGATAAGGGTCGTTCAGCAATCATTACTCGGCTCCATTTTGTCAAATATGCTCTTAGTGCTCGGATGTGCCTTCTTTACCGGTGGAATAGTTCATCATAAGAAGGTTCAGGTTTTCAATAAGGTATAGATTATTCATCCGATTGAAAAGTTCATTCCTTTAATGGGCTATGATTGAAAAGTCCGTTCCTTTAATGGGCTGTGATTGAAAAGTCCGTTCCTTTGATGGCATGTGATTGAAAAGATCGTTCCTTTAATGGGCTGTGATGTAAAAGTTCGTTCTTTTAATGGGCTATGATTGAAAAGTCCATTCCTTTGATGGGCTGTGATTGAAAAGTCCGTTCCTTTAATGGGCTGTGAAGTGGATTATTTCTTATGATCACAACCTTGTTTTGAACAGTCATCTGCACTTGTGAATTCTGGTTTGCTGTTGATGGCTGTTATGGGTATCATGTTTCCTGCCGTTCTTCACTTCACACATACGGAGGCCCATTTTGGAAAGTCGGAGCTATCTCTTTCGAGGTTTAGCAGTGGCGTGATGCTTATAGCTTATGCTAGCTACCTTTTCTTTCAACTCAAGAGTCCACATAATCTTTATTGCCCGATTGATGAGGTCAGCTTTTTTTCCTCGATGACATCGTGGAATCTAGGAAAGTACTAATCTTTTTTGCAATTAATGTAGGAAAGGGTTAATGACGAAGAAGATTCGGATGAAGAAGACGTTCCGGAGATAACTCAGTGGGAAGCTATTGGCTGGCTTGCTGTTTTGACTATATGGGTTTCTGTATTATCTGCTTACCTTGTCGATGCTATCCAGGTAATATTAGCATATGAAGGAATGAACGGAGGTCGTTTTTATTACTAAATCCGATGTTCGGTTTTCGGTTTGGATTTCCTTACAAAAAATCACCCAAAAAACATCGGTTTCGCTGGTTATAACAGCTTAAACTGCCCAAGAAACCGTCGGTTTTGCTGGTTAAAACCGCTTAAACTGCCCAAAAATCTGTCTGTTTTGCCTGTTAAAACCACCTAACTGGGAAAAAGATAATTTTTCCAAATGTTATAAAATAAAATTGTCCAACACATATTTTGGTTCGGAGATGCAACGAAGAAATGTAAGGTTCGACAATCGAAAATCTAAACATATATAATAAAACACAAATCACAATATAAAGTATAACTTATAAATTGCAAAGTCCGAAAGACAAATAATAATATAAACTATAAACCCAAATCATAATAAAAATTCTAATATTTAGAAATTATTCAATATAAAAATAAGTCATGTCTTATCCGGTCGGTTTTCCGTTCACAAACAAACCATCCGAAAATAGCCGTTTTTTGTTTTTCAGTTTTGGACTGGCCAGTCTGGTCGGTTTTTGTGCTCACCCCTATATCTCCAATTGAGATCAAAACCCCTTCTGAGAAACCTAATTAACGTTTGGATTGGACCTCATGTGAAACTTAGTTTTAGCTGAATTCTTTTAAAGGATAAGTTTGTGTGGCTAGTTGGAGGTACTTAGATAGTGTTAACGATCTGTTTTTATTATTGTTTACAGGGAGCATCTGACTCGCTGAACATGCCCATTTCGTTTATTAGCGTCATCTTGCTTCCCATTGTAGGAAACGCCGCAGAGCATGCGAGTGCAATAATGTTTGCCATGAAGGATAAGCTTGTGAGTGCTTTGAAGAATCGTATTATTTCCTTACAAACATATTCTTGGGATATTTGCAAAAAGTACCCCGGTATTCATTTTTTGCAACTTGTAGCCCTCTTGTTTGATAATTGCAAAAAAAGTGCCATGAACTTGTCTTTTTGTTGCAATTTGCATAAAATGATGATTTTACCCTTGCAATTTATATTTGAATAATAATAATAAGTGAAAAACAAAAAATCCAAATTTTCGTGTCCCTTAATCTTCTTTCTCTTCGTACCGTGCAAAGAGTAGGATATTTAAGGGATGTGAAAAATTGGATTTTTTGTTCCTTAATTATTACTTTTAAAATTTCCAAGGGTAAAATAATAATTTCGAAACAAATTTATACAAAGGGCAACGAAAGGACAAGTTCAGGATACTTTTTTGCAATTATCAAGAAGAGGAACACAAATTGCAAAAAGTGAATACCCCGAAGGTACTTTTTTGCAATCATCCCATATTCATATATGATTCATTGACTGAATCACCCTACAGGACATCACACTTGGAGTTGCTATCGGGTCTTCCACGCAGATTTCAATGTTTGTGGTAAGACCCCCAAAATCTATATCGGAGTATTATTTTGACCCGATTCAGTGTTAACTAACTCCGATGCTGTTAACGATTTCAGATACCGTTCTGTGTGATTGTTGGATGGATCATGGGACAACCTATGGACTTGAATTTTCAGCTGTTTGAGACCGCCACCCTCTTCATCACTGTCCTGGTTGTGGCGTTCATGCTGCAGGTTTGTCTGTCTGTCTCATGTTGCTTTAGTATTGGAAATGTAAACAAGGTTGTTGCTATGTAGTATGTTTGTATAACTTTGTTGTCATTGCACGTGTTTTCAGGAAGGAACATCGAACTATTTCAAGGGTCTAATGCTGATTCTGTGCTATTTAATCGTTGCTGCGAGCTTTTTTGTGCACGTTGACCCTTCCAAAGGTAAGCCATGGAAAACAAACCTTGGATCTGATTAACAAAACTAGTTGAATCATGTTAGAGTCAAGGTTCCATGAGACGGGTTTAGCGTGGTAATTGTTGTGTACTTATTTTTGGTTTTGCACAGACGATGATAATTGATGAACTGTGGAGAAGACGATGCCACGAGAGGCAATGTATGTAAAGCTGCTCTACTCTGTAATATGGGAGCTGGTTTACATACGTGGCGGCACGAGGGGGGCTCAGCTGTGTTGTTCACATGTATCACTGTCTGTAATAGGAATCCTCGTACAGCATTGTCTTCATTCATTAACTATAGTATATATTGATGTGTTTTCGTAAGTATCAACCTCGTGTGTTTTGATGTTACATAGACTCCATCATCGCGCCAAGCAAAGAGAACCAAATTCATCCATTTTGCCGGTGTGCTTATTAGGAAGATAATAAAGATTAAAGAGTAGTGTTGAGGACAATAGAGTAGTTAGTGACATATTAATTTTAAGAGCTTATCAAAGCTGAATCTAAATTATCTGAGACCCCAAATTATCGTTGTGCTAATTGGCATTGTTAGGGTTTTTTGTTCATTGAGTACTATTCACTAGTCTTAAAAACATGTATAATAACAGAGGAGATGTTCTTTTGGATCAGGTGCAGATAAGATACATACCTTCATTAGATTGAACCGTAAGATTAAACACGTTCGAGGTGTCATGAGATAGAATACTCGGTTTGATTGGATTACCTTTGCACTATAACCCGACTCAGTATTCCATCACTAATGACATCTTAACATGCATCATACTTTTGCAAGTACCCGTCGATTGCACATGCGAGCGGTGAATATCCTATTCTAAGCTAAAGTTGTCACTACACTAGTTTAGCTTTTATTTACACTTTCTGTCACATAAGTTGCTCGGTAACAAGTGAAAATGGGGGTTGGATCATCCACTATTTCTAGTGCTGCTATGAGGGGAAGGTAGGAGAGAGAAAATCACTATCATGGAGGAGCATGCAATTCAACTCGGAGACAAACATGAGGGGTATATATGAGAGGTGAATAATATACAAATAAGAGCAACTTATTCTTGTGGTGATGATGTGATTACAGACTTCCATAGTGGTTTAACGAAGCGACTCAAGTCAACACGCAAAATATAAAGAGAAGTATGTGTCAACTGCCAACCAATTAAGGTATTTCTAATTGTAATATAGACAACTCATTAGTGGACTAACAAATCTCCAATCATAGAAGAAACCTTGACACTCAATGTCACTCTATGGCCATAACAGTTCTCTACTAACGAATGATATGCTACATTCAGTTACTATAAATGGAAGTAGTGTGTTTTGGTCATAAGCAAGACTGAAGTCTGGTGCAATGCAATGCTTAGATAAGGGGTATGATCACGAGACCTTCCAATTCAATCCAATATTATTTTCATAAATATTACCAATTTTAGTCATAGAACTCCGATAATCGCCTACCAGGTGGTAAAGGAAATTATATATCTCCCCGACACGAGATAACTGTATTCAGTCCCCAGCCCGCGATTACATCGTATTTTAGCTATGCATCTTGGTCTATGGCGTCACCCTAGATTGCATCTCGCTTTCCTATAAAGACTACTCTAGGGAGTGTATCAACCAACAATCACAATTTCGATTGACAAGTCAGTTCTATCACATGAATAGTGTCACGACTATATACACTGGTAATTTAGTCAACGAATCTAAATATTCATCTCCCAAAATCACCCAAGATGCCACATACCTACTACTCACTAAGATTTCCCTAATAGCAACTCAAATGGCTAGCCAAATGATTAATGAAATGAGCCATCTAGGTAGGTTAATTACACAATCAATTCAACTTAGTTATTGGCTTCCCAAATCTTCAATTCACGTCATCAACTGCATAATCAATCTATTAATTATCAAATTACAACAATCAATATCTCAATTTCATGTTAAACAAATCATATTTTTGACATAGATCAAATTGAGATAAAAGACTTGTAATCATCACCAATCGTCACATAGAACACAAATAAACTCAAATGAAATGCTTAAACTTATAAATCCAAACAACTATAGCCGTGATATTGAAGATTCAAGGTTGTGGACTTACATATCTCAACAAATCAAGGTTGGTGATACAAGCATCAAGAGCTAAAAAAAAGAGTTAAGGGGTGTTATGATGAAGATGGGTAAGATCATCACCAACCTCACCAACATCTTATTCTCCTTGAATCCTCTACTTGGATCCTCCAACACTCGGTCTCTCTTTGTTCCCCAAGTCATTCTATGGCATATAGAAGCTCTCTAAGTGATAAGATCTTCCTTTTCTTCCTTAGGCAAGATCTCCTTTAACTTCTCTATCTAGAAATATTAAATTTGGGTGGAGCACTTCTTCTCATGAGTTCAAGTCTTTTATTTATAGAATTTTTGATATGCAGATCCACCGTCCACCTCCACGCCGTATAACGTCACAACAATGGTACTAAACTTCTCATATCCACGGTGTGGAGTGCACAGTGGAGTATCATGGTGCATGCTCTCTGTCCTTTATACTGAGTCATCTCCACGGAGTATAGCCCATGGTGGCTTTACACGGCGGAGGCTCCTCAACGACGTGGACACAACTTTGTAGCATAGATCTTTTGTCTCCCCGGAGTAGAGCATATGACGCCTTATTTTTTAAGCAAAAACCCTAGTGTACCCTCACTTTGATGTTGCCACGTGTCTTCCATGGCGTGGACTCGGGTGCTCTACGACGTGGAGTCTCTGGGTTGATTGTTTCTAACTCCTCTTATCTGCTTCCCTCGAACTTGGCTTGGACCGGAGGTCTTTTTCTCGCAGTTCCTGCTCCACGATTTCTACCACAAGCAATATGTCTCGGAGATACAAAGAAACAAGAAGAACGAAGAGAAAAAGAAAGGTAAAATAACGTGCAATATTTACTATACTCAGTGCTAAAGTAGGCATATAAAAATGACATCTAATAGCACCTACAGATGAGACATTATCAGATACCGTGTTTTGTTAAAAATTATTCTAATACCTAGAATTTAGAAATGAGAGTTTTGAATAAGGCCAAACGTGCAATAGATACTCAAAAGGTTCATAACTGTTTTCATATGAATTCGATTTATACTCATTGTATATCAAATATACCCGAATTACTTAACTAAAAGTCCAAAAATCCTAGTGCTCGCCTCCTCTCCCATGTTTTTAGAGGTTTGTAGCCATTTTCGGATATGGATCCATCTTCTCAGCGACGACAGCCACGTCCTCTCGGTCAAGGCTTCGTCTCCCCCCTTCATCCTCATCGACGCGTAGGTCAGCACGATAGATGCTCTAGCAAAGAATAGTCGTGGGCCAGCCATACGATAAATGACGGGAGGTGGACATGCTGGGGCTCTTTGGGGGCTGGGGTAGTGGCTCGACGACAGTAGGAGTAGACAAAGGGACAACCGGTGGAGCAACAATATTCTTTCATCGGTGAGGGTTGTGGAACATCTAATTGCAAAAGGGCTTCCAGCAGAATTTGAGGAAGGGGAACCGTGGAATTTTGACGGTCGCTAGTACTTCTCGTAGATCTTCGACAATAAATGCGTCCTTGGGACATTTTGTTCACCCACTTATTGTGTGGGTTCGGGTCACCAACTTCTCGTTGAGATCTTGGAACAAGGGCGTAGGCTTTCGGGTTGGGGGAGCACTGGGAATTTGTTTTGCGGTGAATGACGATGCGGATGTCATGAACGGGGGGATCTTTATGTGTATATGAGTTTGTTTGGATACACGTCTCCCTCTTCAACTACAACTATGACTCCGTCAAACAAAATATGAGATACAATGTCTCCTGAACTTATCTTATGAGTACATGTCCCATCAATATTTTGACTGCAACTATGTTAGTCATTTGGATAGTGTACGGTGAGCACTTGTCGTCGGGGACTCGCGATGCGGGCGCCTAAACCCCGGAACACCCGGGTGCTCATTCAGACTAGCCGTGACCTCTCAGGTATGAGTCTTGGTCACTGGGGGGGGGGGGGGGGGGCTTCCAAATCTCAGCAAGTAAGAGCGTTAGTTATGCCCAAGAAATGAAAGAGAATGTGGGAGAAGGGACTGATGACCTCTCAACACGAGACATGACACTACCTGTTAGGAGAAAGAGTACATTTCCACATACATTATCGTAAGAGAGGAGACTTTTCGTTACCAAGACTCTCCTTTGGATGATAGGTGGAGGCAACTAGAACCAGAGGGGCCCTCTGTAGTACCCGACCTTCTCCCGCGGACCGTCCCAAACCTTCCTGATGAGGAGTGTGGGGGACCAGGTTTAGAGTTGTATAAGGCCGACCACGAGATCACTACCAGGAGTGATCGAAATTATAAGAGAGGGGGGGGGGGGGGGGGGGGGGGGTGGCGGCGCAAACACCTTCGCCTCACCCTATGAGGGTTCTTAGGACCATTGAGAGGTTAGAAGGTATCGCCACTTTACTTGTCGTAAGGCGGTAGAGGTTCCACTAAGTATCGACCAGTTTCTCTCCTACCGTCTCGGGAGCCAGCATCTTCATGTTTTTATCGTCCTTATTTACCATCTAAGTGTCGACGATGTCAGCTGAACACCCGGGGAAGAACTTAGTCCAACATGACACCACACCTTATCCAGAAATAGGCACGCTCCACCCTAATTCTCCGTCAACAACAATCATACCGGTGGTATCGAGTGATAGTCCTATCACAACAACACTCTGATAACATCATTTGAGCAGTTCAGTAAGTGAGTTCCAACGCTTTGAGTTAAAAGATCGTTTTTTCTTTATTATTTACCCCACAATAAACTCTATGTTGTTTTTGTACGTGTTTTTCTTCAAATTCGGCTTTTTCTTGATGATTCTCACGTGCTAGGTGCCTTCAAATATATCCATACTCGTGTTCAATAAAAAAAAATCCACTAGAATTAATAACACCACGGGTTTCTACAATTTTCCCTATGGATTAGCCGGTGATCACGAGAGATTAAGACGTAACAAAGTTCCATGTGATTAACTTCATAACCCAAGGTTACATCGTGGTTGTTATTACTTATAGTTAGTTACAAAGTACAAGCAAGAACAACCCCCTTCACAGGAGTACAAAATTGATCCTTCCATGGCAGCTCCACCTCACTCTTCTGTGCCCACAAAACCCTAATTCTTTTCGGGTCAAAAAAAAGTTCCACAGAAACAGGCACATCGAGTACAACCACATCAAGCCTTACAAAGAAGAAGAACCAGAGACCGAACAAAACTCAGTCATCACCATGAATGTACCAGCAAAGAAGCATGGTGGCGCACCGGCGAAGAACGTAGATCCGAGCACGCTGCTCCTTCACCAGCGTCGCACATTTCCTCGTGAACCCTCGACCCTTCGATCTCTTACCGGAAGGGACACCAACACTCTTTGATTCCGCCATAATATAAGAGCATCCACAGTTGGGGGCGAATTGAAGACTAATAACACTATCTTTAACGAATCGCCTCAAGAACGAATCGTCAGGTGTCACGAGCAGAGAGATAAAAGAAAAGAGAATTTTGAGAGAGAAACTACTCACAATTCTAATCTCTTCAAAGAAGAAGAAGAAGAAAAAAAGCTCGCTATAGAGAAATGGGTTGTGAGTGGAAACTTATATAGATGAAAAGAAAAGTTGGGGTGTGAAGGAAGACAGTGAACATGGTCAGGCTCGAAATCAGAGCTAGGGTTTACATGGGTTGAAGCAACCTATGTGCATGGTTTTCTAAGAACGTGGGCGTGAAGCCATTTCCGTATTGTGACTCACCTCGATTATTATAATATTATTGCACTACTATCAGTGTAATGTTATAGTAATTAATATACATATATATAAGAAAATTAGAGAAGTAGAGGCAAAGCCATGCATGAAAAGAGGAGATGTGCTCCATCAAGACAAAACCAAGTCCCTGCAATTCTGATCGAACATCAAATGACTAAGTAATTCGAAGAGATGAGTGAAGATCTAAGGAGGCTTCCATGGACTTACCCTCCGTGTTCATGTTTTGGTTTTGTTAATTTTGTGTTTTTGATGAATAAACTAAGGTTCTTCATATAATTTGCTTCTGTTTGTATTCTATCCACGTGCGATGTGTATTGTACGTACTAGGAGTACAAGTACATGTTATCCTGGTTGATAATACATACCCACTTATAAATGGTAGCAACTCTTCACGTTTTTTTTTTTGGGTGAAAGATATTCGGATTTTGTTAGTCCATAGCGGAATTATATAAGGAAACATGAGCGAAAGAATTAGGAGATGAGCATGGACGTGTTTGGTAGACAATTTCAACTTCTCTGATCTTATGACTAGAACCGAAAGACAAACTCGGTTTTAATAATTGTCGTCATTGTCACTATGAAGAAATGATATGTTCTTTAGGTGACTAATTGTGGCTCAACCTAGTACATATTAGATTGTCTGACTGTTATTTGATCTCATGATAGGGACATGTTGCTTTCTGTGATGAGTGTGATAGTAAACTAGGGATCACATCAAACGATGGAGGAAAATGGTTAGTTAGTGCTGATTGTGGGGTCGAGAGTTTTTCCTCCCCAACGCCTTGTATTCCTTAGGGACTCCCATTTACCATGGCCAGGTTGTTTTCCAAACCTCGCCCAATATTCCTAAAAAAAATTGCAACACTTGTGTCAGTCGGGTCTGTTCCTCTTCTTCCCTTCATTTCCTCCCTCGGGGGCCATGATCCCTATCGGTGATGTCACGGATTGTGGGTATGGGTTGTTTCCATGAAGGGCCCAGTCCTCTAAGCGAGTCCCAAGTGGTACCTAGCCCTCCTAGTTACGGAGTAAGCAGGGCCCAGCTGGTGCATGTCGTTCTTAACAGTGACTTAGGTAGGATGTTATGAGTTATGTGCTCGACGGTCTTTCCTAGGCCAAACTCTTCTCTTCCACCATTCCCGAGTAGGGTTTTTGAGTGGCCAACTACATTTAAGGATATGTTGGATTCTTAGGAAGGATGTCTAACGTCAATGGTGGTGAAAGGACATGTGGCCTTGTTGGTCCAAATCTCGAGAGAAAGTCAAGTTGGATGGTGCCAAGATACGAGGGTATTCAGACTTGGACATTCTATGATGAAGTGATGTCCTAAGGTCGTATTTTGGTTGGCCACCGGCATCCCTAGTATATGGTGGCAAGGCATTCACAATTTGCATAGCCCAAAGGCCACAATTGAAACAGATTATGGGGAAACACTCATATTGTAGCTTGATACAGATTGGTTGAATGAATTCTCGGAACTTGAAGACCATGTTCTGTTGAAGGGGAAAATCTAAGTTCATCCAAAATCGAGCCCGGATCCACCTCCCTCAACAAAGACCCCATCGATCGGTATTGACCTTCACACAACCCCTAAGAGTATTTTCCATGAGAGTTCTCGTAGCCTCCGTCATGACTTTAGGTGAAATGTCATTCTGTAAAACCCAGTTTGGTTAAAAATGGTTTTAAAGTGCAAACCGGTGCTTGGGGGGTTGTTTTTGTATCGAGTTTGTTTAAAAAAAAAAGGTTTCAGGCTGGGGCTTGATCGGACTCGGTTTTGGGCCGAGCCAGACCAGGCCCGTTACTCACGCGCACCAGGATCGGCCCAAGGCCCGTCCACCCCAAAACCCTACCCTTAAAACCCCTCCCTCGCCGCTTCAGCCTCATTTCCGCGCACCACTCCCGAGGCGAGACCTCGTCTCCCTCTCCCGACGACCCAGAAACCCACCGCCGTTGTTCCCACTCTCCTTCCCCGGCCACCATCCTTTCTTCTTCTCCGACCTCGCACCCGCCATCCTCTTCTTCTTCGCCGTCTTCTTCTACCCGTCGTACCAGAAACCCAGAAGCCCCACTCGTCTCCTTCCCCCTCGATTCGAGACCGCCGCCGACGAGACGAACACCACCGTGCCGATTCAGGCAAGGCTTCAACGGTGAGTCGTCTCTCACCGCTCCTTCCCTCTTTCCCCTTCCTTCTCGCTTCGATTCAAAGAGCTTCGGGCTCTTTTGGGGTCAGAGAGGGTCGGGAGCGTCGTCGGAACTCTCCGAGCTCCAGATCTACGATTCGCGTCGCCGGCGAGCCTTTTGGCCGTCAGATCTGGCCGGGAAAGTTCCGACCTCGCCCCAACCATCGTCCCCGTCGAGTCCCGAACCTCTGGCAACCCAACCGTCGCCGAGAACCCGCTGTCGAAACCCCGACGCCACCGCCGCCGGAGTCGCCGGAAACCTGACCTCAGCCAACGCCACCGTCAACTCAGACCAGACAAGGACGAGACCTTGGGCTCGGGCTCGGAGCTCAGCTGGGCCTTGGCCTGGACAGGATTTGGGCCTTGGGCTCGAATCTGGTCTGGGCCATGGCCCGGACTGACTCTGATCTTCGGGTCCGGACTCGGGCCTAACTCCGGGACTGGATCGGATACGGACCGTTTGGGACTAATTTGTTTAATTAAATTTAAAATTGATTTAAAACGACACTTGAGACTAAGTCGGACTTTATCAGATTAAACGGTTTAATCAACGGAAATGAAAACCTGTTAATTTAAAGAACTGGGTAGTCAGGACCCGATCTGATTCTGGATCGTTTGTGTGTAAACCCAGATTCGTAGCTGGGACTCCGTCGAGGTGACGAGGCGAGCCGGACAGCTGTTGATAGGAGTATTTGTTCGTAGGAAGACCGCAAGGTAGGGAAAGCTTTAATTACTTATTTACCGCTTAGAATGCATGATCAGGATAATAAAATCGGAAACGTCCTAGATTTGCCTATAGGATGCGAATAACTAGATTAATCGTTTTTCAATTACTAATAATCGGATAAGTCTAGTATGCATGTTAGGACGATGACAATTAGTGAAGTGTGCTTTCAATACTTGGGAAATTGATTGACTGGTAGAGAGGCTGTGAAGAGCTCTCGGATTAGTTGTGTGCTAGGTTCACATGCTTGGTTTGCTTGGTTGATAATTGCTCGGTTAACCTAAGAGTCTAATGAAACTAGAGCAGCTCGTATGATTGAATGCTAAATAGTTGTTCACTTGTTGATTGATTTGTTGAATACAACTTGATTGATTGAGTATTTACGTTAATATAATTGTTGATTGAACGGATGATTGAGTATGACTGGTTGTGCCACGGGGCACAATCAGGTGATCGATGTACCGCTGGTTCGTGACAGGTAAGTATACGGTAAGTATGGAGTGTTTTGGATGTCTTGATTTATGATGGAAGTGTGATCTGTTGAGCGTTGATTGGTGACCCATTTATACTTGCTCCTACATTCTTATTCTTGAATGCATGCTCGTTTATTAGTTTGTCTGTTGGTTTGCTTGGTTCGATACTACACCGGGGGGGGGGGGGGGGGTAATCCGGTGCCGTTGTGGTGGTTGGAGCTGGACAGATACGGTGAGATATGGACTGAGTATTGGAGCCTGAGGGCATTGGTTATTGGATATTACAAGGGTTAATTATTGACAGGTCCTGCGGGATATTTATTGATTAGTGGTAGATCCTGCGGGACATAGATCGACTAGGAACAGATCCTGCGGGATATTGTTTGGGTTACTTCTTGAGAGATGGTTACTAAGGTTCCACCCAAGGATGTGCGTCCCCATCGAGCACTACCTTGGTTCCCTATGATATATGGTCCTTTGGAAGTATTTCTGGGAATCCCGATGATAAGCGCCCATTTGGGATTGTTTCCGGTGCCCCAACGCATGTGCGTCCTCTGGACCGAGGGAAAATCTGACATGATGTGGATACTCTGGTAGATCGGATTATGAGAACCGAGGTGATCCCAGAATCTATCCACGGATCGGAGGCTTGAGAAAGCAAGGGGTTGGCAAGATACTTATATATCTCAGTTGACTAATGCTCGTCTTTTGAAACATTTATTATAAATCTAGTTATATTCCTGTTACTTGGATACTATTGCGTTATTGTAATTATTTTTGATTCTTTATCGCCTCCTTATTTATTATATCGTTCTGTCGTTCGAGCTACATTCGTAGACAGTTCATCTTAAACTTAAGGGTTGAGTTGTTAAGGTTTTTCCTACTGAGCGTCAGCTCACCCCCTTTTGATTTCTAATTGTTTTACAGGAGTACCAGATGTCTAGAGAGGCCGAGGCTAGGGAGCTTTGGGACTCTTCGGGTTATCACTAGAGTTGTGTTGGTCCCTTATGTTGGACATACCTTATTTGACTATTTATGTTGAGCTGCGACTCACGTTGTTTTAAACTATTCACTGATATGTCGTTTTGACGAAGTTATTGAGATTTTGGAACCTTTACCTGTCCTTTATGTTTCTTAACTATTTCAACTCAGGTCACGTCTCTAGTCCGGTCAACGCCGGATTTGGGGCGTGACACATTCTCTTAAGCCCACAATTGGATGAGGTCAAACTGAAGTGTCGTCACATCTTCTTGTGTTGTTGGATAAAAGAGGATGAGGGGCACTAGGTTGAAGCACCACGGTTCCTCGTGTCGGACCTTCTCCTTGGATTTATGGGAAGCGAAGAAGAAGGTGAAGTCATGAGGACCTAGTTTCTTGACCACAAGCCCTTCCGAGGTTATACCCCAAGCCTTGGTGATGACCTGGAGTATCGTCGTCTACCTGTAGGCCCACCACTCAATATGTTTATTTTCGCTTCTAATCATTTTATGTCGCCTGGATTTGAGGTTTCACGTTCTCTCCATCCTCCACATTATTCTTTTTCGTCTCCTTCTCAGCTGGAATTAAGGCTTCTCGACTTTGCTTTCCTCCACATTGTTCTTTTTCGCCTCCTCCGATTTTATGGATCTAGGGTTTCTCGATCTCGCCGACCTCACATCCTCACAATTCCTTTTGGCATCAGTTTTACCAATCAAATCATGTAACCATCCAACGAAAACCAAGGTGATTTCATGTGTTCGAGTGTTAGTGGGGTTTCTACGAACCAGAAGTTCTGGTCTGGTGGCAATATATCAAGTCGGTACCTACCTCTATGTGTAATTTTTTAAAACAAAAACAAATGCATAATTAAGAGGTGAAAATATGATAATTATTATTTTTTGTTTTGTAATCTTCAAAGAAAAGAATAGATTTGGCTTGAAAGCG
This sequence comes from Erodium maritimum, assembly GCA_963921825.1. Classification (NCBI taxonomy): domain Eukaryota; kingdom Viridiplantae; phylum Streptophyta; class Magnoliopsida; order Geraniales; family Geraniaceae; genus Erodium; species Erodium maritimum. The sequence continues at coordinate 69,023,408 of OY997595.1, read as the reverse complement.
CCCCACACGCGCGATTAGGTTGCCCTACACAACTTTTGCGTCGCCGCTGCTATGTCGTTCTTCTCCGGGGTTGTTCACTCTGGAGCTTGGGCCAGCGCTTGGGTCTCCGATCGTTGCCGTTGTGGGAATTTTATTTGTTTCCATTCGGGTTCCTTGCTGCTACCTCGTCTCCGACTTTACGAAGCCATAGGTCCGGGAGCTCGAGTCAGAGGTGGGGTGTGAGTTATGTCTGTGTTACAGAGGTGGGGTTTTCACACGGTGTGGTCCTTTTTAGCAGGTTTCGTGCTGAACATCAGAGCCTGGGCTGCTCGTGGAGGAGGTGCTGCTGCTTTCCTGTCACTCGGACTGCGGCTGAGTCCTATTATCCTCTCCAAGGGTCGGGTTTGGGTAGAGCTGAGGATTTCCATTGTTTGGTGAGAATGTGTGGTGACCTCGAATCGGAATTCGCGCAACTTCAATAAATATGGCTCCACTCTCCTTCGCCTCCTTCTGCTCGGTGTTGCTCTCGGCTTATGGTTCCTACTGCAATATTGTATCTCATGTGAAGAAATTTACGGTCCGTACCCAGAAGAAGCATGAAGCCTATGCAAATTCATCTTTGGATGAGGAGTTTCTCCCGGTCAAATCTCGTCAATTTATGCGACGACCCAAAAAGGCTCCGGATGCGAAAACAGCGCATGTCTCGAATGATCAAGGTCGGAGCAATTTTAGACGAGTCAAACAGGCTACTACGAAACTGATCTCTCCATCTGGTGATTGCAGGAGGAATTTGGACTCTGATTCAGCTAGGGTTGTTGAGCATGTCATAGTCCGTAGAGGTGTTACAGAGACGCAGACGGATTCCGTTGCTAAGCAACCGGTAGCTTCAAGGCGTGTTCATCGGACTTGGGCAGTAAGGAAAGGTTAATACTCTGAACAAGAGGATGAAGTGTTTATGAGTAATTTACTGTTTGAGTCATCAGAAGATTGGACTCGGAATATTTTCAATCCTTTTGGTACGATTACGTCCTTAACTGTTCCTAAACGACCGAGCCGAAATGGTAGATACTTTGGTTCCATTCGTTTTGATTCCAAAGGAGCAGCGACTAAAGCGGTTGAGGTTTTAAATGGTTTTAAAATCGATGGGTATATTTTATTTGTCGATGTGGCGTGGCGTCGCCGGTCGGAATTCGAGGTGAAACCAAGCTATGAAAGTCAGAAGGTTGACTATGTTTCTGGGGTTCAGACACAGAGTATCCTTGGGAAGAATTTGGTTGAGCTCGTTTCATCGGCAGAGGATGAGGACGTCTTGAACTCTCAAGTACAGGGGAATGTTGGGGCATCTGTAGGCCTTCCTGGAGACTCACCGGAGTTAGCTTTGCACGATGATGATACCGATCAAGCGGATGAGATTGGAAATCGTGATTCCGGTGATCGCGTTCCTGATTCTGGGGACCATGATACAGATGAGGATGATTGCGCTGTTTGTGGATCGACTCCTGTATCATCTGGGCTTGTTCAAGCTCAGTCCATTCCAATCCAGCCCGTGTCGCAGGTGCTGGATCTGGCTCATGTTTCTGATGTCGCTGGAGCATTTGTTGATGTGTCCACAGGTCAACTGTCGCAGTAGATGGAATCTCCGTGGAAGGACGCCTGTGTAAACCAAATGTCTCGGATCGAGACAAATATGTTCGTCCCGTCTACGTTGGGAAACATGTTGAGCAAGTCCGAAATGGAAAAACTCAAGTCATAGCTTCGTCACATGGCACTGATGCATGGACTACACTTCGTGTGTTGGTTGCCAGAAAGAAGGATGCGACGACTTAACGTTGACCTCGGGGGCAAGGATTGACGGGTTTTTCTGTTTCTGTTTTTGTTCCTTGTTTCTTTTTAAGAAAAGGTTTGACCTTTTGACTCCTTTTGCTGGAGTCCCTTTGTAATCGTTGATAGTTTCCCTGTTTCTTCTTAAATCAGGGCATTCATCGGCCTTATTAATAAATTTTCGTACTTATCAAAAGAAATCTTCAAAGAAAAGAATTACAAGTAACCAAAAAAAAAAACCCCACAATTTGTAGATTATGTATAGTACAAGTGATAAGAGTGGAAAAAAAACGTCGGTACGTGTAGCTCATGGAGTTTGTGTAGAGACACTTCCGTATGAGATGAAGGTCCATCATTGAAACCAGCTGTCTTGGCATGCTTGTCGCCTCCTCTTGGTCGATAAATTCTTTAAAATCCCATAGCACAAGGCACCAACTCTCCATTGATTTTTGGGAATGCTTGCCACAGCCATCACCTCTTTCAATACATGAAAGAACACAAAAGCCACCACTTAGTGCTTATAATTGTTCTTCTAAGTGACCATAGAGACCATTTCTAGTCTCCTCTTCGTGGGACACTGGGTGTTGGATACGATGCTCATGTTTCCTTGATTGTTATCGATACATTTTCAAATAAATACTGTCAAAAATAAACATTACATGTACAATAGAAACCTTCTATAAGAGATCTTTGTAATCAGAACTAGGTTCACAATTTAGGACGGCTTTATAGAAGGACATGAAAAGAGTACATAAGATAGAAACGAAGTGACCCTTTCCTATCTAACATAACACATAAAGAAGTTCATATGGCTATTTTATAAGAAATTTTTGAGAAATATTAGAAAGATGGTGGGGTCTTATGAAGGAAATCTCTCTGATTTCCTTCGAATCATAAATCACTAAACCTATGGCAAAATTCAATGGATGTCCAACATACCTAAACACGACAAAAATACAATTGCATTGTTCGGGACAAGTCAACGAATCTGGTTAAAACTCTAAAAATTGAATTAGTGAATAACACTGTGACAAAAAGATATGTAAAAATTGACATTTTGACTTTAGAACATCCACAATGTTAATAACCCACAAACTGTGGAAAGACTGATTATTAGAATAAAAAATTAATATTTTAATCTTACAGTCAGCACTAACAGTCACCACCTCTTCTGTGTTAGTTTGTTCGTATTGACTATTCAAATAAATAATTAAACATTTGTCAAATTTTAAAATACTAGAATAAATAAAATTTGCAACGAAACTAAAATAAATTGCATAAAAGTAGAAGAACTAGTACAAGGTGAACAAAGGAAAATTCAACTAGGAAGAAAATTAAACTAGTAAGCAAAATAAACTAAGCGTCTCCAAATTTATTCCAAATGTGTTCGACGAGGTCGTCCTTCAATCGGTAATGCACACGTTCATCTTGCATCATCTGAGTGTTTCCAATAATGACATGGGCCGGGACGAAGCTTCCCCGTGTAAATGTTGGTTCACTTGGTCCAACCTCATCTGTTGGTTCAACGTAGCCATCTTATGTATGACGTTCTGCCTTGACTATCATATTGTGCATGATAACACATGAATTCATCACCAAGCCGAGGTCCTGGGGCATCCACATGCAACTCGGTCGAGTGATCATGTGAAACCAAGATTGGAGTACACTAAATGCTCGTTCGACTTCCTTCCTGCTCATTCCACAACTGAGATTATCGTATATTGAACCGGTGGTTTCCAACCATTGATAACGTCCGCGAACAACATGGAATGGTTGAACACCGTTAAGTCGTTGTTTGATCCCGCCATGCCAAAGAACGAGTGCCAAATCCATAAGTCACGAGTGACAACTGCCTCGAGAACCACGGTTGGTCGATTCCCATTGTCCCTCCTTGAATGGGAACCCTTGATTGTCGTCGGGCAATTCTTCCACTCGCAGTGCATGCAGTCAAGACTGCCAAGCATTCCCGAAAATCCTCGTGCTTCATTAACCGCCAAAATATAATCAATATCAGTCCATGTTGGTTTACGCCGATACATAGGACCGAATATGGTGATGACTCCCCTGCAAAATTTCCTCAAACATTGCAAAGTCGTGGTTTCGCCTATCTTCTTGTACTCGTCCAATCCATTAGTTGCAATTCCATAACATAATTGGCTAAGGTCGCAATACATTTTTTTATAAGGAGATAAGGAAACTCTACCCACAGCTTCGAACCGTTGCGTGAAATAATCATCGTGATTCTCCAATGCATGGAGAATTCGGAGGAACACACCCTTTGGCATTCTAAAACGACGACGGAAATGCACCTCCTTGTACACATGGTTTGTGTTGAAGTAGTCGCTCATTAAACGTTTGTTAGCAGCTTCTCAGTCACGTGCGATGTAGGTTCGCTTTCGTGGTTGAACTTCGGTCATTGCGTCCTCTAACAAACCGTCAACGAAGTCGGTAGACATGCATTCTTCAAGTACTCCATCCAAAATGCGCTCCAATTCAAACTCGGTGGCACGGTCATTGGCCATTTCGACGATAAAAGTGGAAGACAAATAATTCAAATGTATGCGAATAGTGAATAGTGTTTTTGTTTGCTTCAAACATCCTATTTATATAGGATTTGAAGATAAGGTAATCTATTATTTTGGTTATTTTTAAAGCAAAATTTTATTTTTCAAGAAGAAATAATAGATTTTATTCTGCTCCCCGCTGCCGATCGCTCCCCGCCCAGCGTTGTGGATGCTCTTATAGAAAATAGCCTAGTGTGCTTCTCCATTAAATCGACTTTAAAACGATTCTTTAATAAACACTCTTATTGTCAAAAAGTCTGAAGATATGATATCGAGGTTCAAATTTTACGACGTTTTTTCAAACGGAAACCATAATATATTAATGTTGTGTCAATAAAACAATGGGTTAATTGTTGAAACTTACCCTTATGTATTGGTCACAAACACTATGCTACCCTCCTTTTCAAAATGATATTTGCGGTACCTTATCTATTGGTCACGCGATTACGTTAGGAAAAATAGATGGTAAAATGCCGTTTTTTCCATTCCGTTAGTCATATGACCTCAAGTGTCATATAATGGATGGGAAAATGACGTTTTTCCTTCATTATTTGACTTTTATACATTTTATAAGGAACATTATCATTGCACCCTCGTTGTTGTTCCTTATATAATATATAGAGGTCAAATACTTAAGGGGAAAAAACGTCATTTTACCATCCATTATATGACACTTGAGGTCATATGACTAACGGAATGGAAAAATGGCATTTTACCGTCTATTTTTCCTAACGTAATCGCGTGACCAATAGATAAGGTACCGCAAATATCATTTTGAAAAGGAGGGTAGCATAGTGTTCGTGACCAATACATAAGGGTAAGTTTCAACAATTAACCCTAAAACAATGGATCACAAAAGAGTCATGCAATGGAAGATCAAATTCTGGGGCATAGACAAGTAAGATAGACACACTAGATCCAACATGAAAAATACTAATAAAAATAAAATGTATACTCTTTTCGGGAGTCGATAGAGCGTGGAGGCCATAAAACTCAAGGGTACACGCCAAGGGTATATTACGATAGCGGAATGAACCATCGGTACAATTGTTAGAGACTATAAGTATGGGTTGGACCAACCCGATTCCAAAGGAAAGTTGGCACATGGTAGGATAGAATTCCTTATCGAAGAGCCAGTGAACGTCGTCCTCCCTCAGATGGATTGCGAGGGTTGTTGAAACGTTCGTGCACTTCTCTCAAGCTGGTAGGGTAGAATGATGTCGGTACTTGGTCGGACCACTACCACCTAAGTGATATGATATTCCCTATATGTGGTGATGGTGGTGTAGGGGCACCCAAGTGGCTGATGGGATATGTGTTGGTTTGATGGACTGAGCCTATTATTTCATCCATCCTCCGTGTCACGTCTTTTTGGTCGAGGGCTGTCTTGTTGCCTGAGTTGGACCCGCGATGGAAACATAGAACCCATTTCGCTCTTGGGAAAGCCAAATCCCGAAGATACATGACCGGCATGAGTTCCGCCAACTATACTAGAGAGCGCCATAATGTCTACGGGTCTCCCGAGAGGACCCGTGCCCGCTCTCGAGCCGCCCACAAGAAAACACCCACCAACATGTACCCCGATGATTAAGCCGGGGCGTTTGGTAGGTTTGGTAGGTTTCACATGTCCTTGATTATGTGGACCATTAAGAGCCGATGGAATATTGCTCGTGGTAAGGAGAGCCTTGATACTAGGGAAAACCAAGTTTGATCCTCTTGAGTACTCTCGTCCATCCTTGGCGCCCCCAGTTCCCTCCCGCCTTCTTGTGGTCCGAACCGTCGAGGGTTAGAGGCATGATCTTATGCCCTCTCTAACCCTTCTCGCGATGATGTTAATGACACCATCAACCCCTAAAGCATGTTGCATACGTCTTCATAGGGGAGTTGATCCTTAATCCGACTCCCCTATCGTCACAGATCTACTCCTCTCGAGGTCCCTCAAAGCCGGTTATCTGCCGCCTCTAAGTTTTCGCTTGGCCAAGCCTAATATCCGGGACCCCTCCGCTCGCCCCGCCGACTCTCACTGCTCCGCATGAACTATTGGATGTCCAGAACCTGACATATCTCGTCTGTTCCCATTGTCACCATCGATGACTCGCTAAGGAGAAACCTTGTGTCTGCCTCCAAGTTTCGCATTGGCGGTCTAGGCCCCTGCACCATTACTCTGGTTGAGGAAAACATATCGTGAGCCAACTCCTCTCAAGAACCCTCTAGCTCCCACATCAGAGAGCCTCGTTCCCTTCCATCATAAAGATTTGTGTTGATAACTTTTCTTCTTCATCGTTACTGCCCTCATATGTCGTTATAAACCCTAGGATGGGCACTAGAAATGTTAATACTCAAACCTTGATCAAATCAAGATCATTAATATAATATGTAATTACAAGTTCCTGTTTTACCACTCTCCCTGACTATACATGCTCTAAATAATGAGATGTGAGATATATTATAAACGAAAATGTTAATCCCTCCCTTCCCATATAACATCTTCTTATACCACTAATATAATAATCTAACGTACATTCTAATCTAGTCCACCTCATGGACCATATATCAAAGCGTGCACGTATGAATATGAAAGAAATGTTAATTACTATAGTACATAGTGAAATTCAAATACAAATATGAAAGTAAGTATATAATATTTATTAATGAGGTGCTGTAATCGAGACCACACGCATGGACCTGCACGTTACTGCACCAAGTACGTCCCAAAACCCTATACGCGGTTAGCATAGCTTCTGGGAAATCGAGGAAGCCTCAGCTGGAAGATATTGGCTTTATTTTGGTCGGTAGCAACTTCATCAAGTAATAGATTTGCAACATTATGGTTAAAAGAAGCGATACATTGTTACAATCATGGCCGGAGAGGGGGATAGGTTCTGGCGTGGCTGAGGACGAGCTCGCGCCTTTGGTGGCGGCGGTGGCGCTGCTGTTCCTGGTGGTGACCGTGGTCGGCCCAGAAGGCTAAATAGCCGTCAAATAAAGGCCAGTTCCCACGCTACCACGAAGGTCCATTATTAGCCCAAATCTACGTCTCAACAGGGCCTGAAAGGAAGGCCCACACATTAGATTTATTATTAGGATAATTACAAGAACAACATCTTCATGTTTTCATCTTTTTTGTTGGGTAAGAACTAAGTTGTACTAAATAAAATAAGAAAGGTGGAAACTTTGGAATTTTATTTTTATTTATTATTTTTGATATAAAATCGTACTTTGGGAAACAAATACATTTTGAGTCTAAGAGAGAGACTCTCTAAAGCTTTAGGGTTTTTTCCATCTTCATACGTCGTTGTATTACCATTAGCCACCATGACTTCGTCTTTCGTCGTTGTTTCCTCCCTCTCCGTCTCTTCTACTTATGATATCAGCCCTCCAAGCGGAGAGCCTTCACTGTAGCCCCTTAGGGTCCTTCTCTTCGGCCTCTATTCCACTAGTGCACTACCACAACAGTTCACCTTCACCACCACCGCCTCTAGTAGCCATCTCTGGCCCTCCCCGAGGTTCCTCCAAGCTCACAACAAGAGGGCCTTCACCGCAACCTCTCTTGAGGACAACCGTGTCTCGAGACCTTCTCCCCAATACCATGCAGATCCAGCGTTGCCTTGGTCACATCTTGCAGCCTTGCTAACACCTCCATCTAGGGTTGAATGGGTTTTTACGCCTCGGGAAAATCGGACGGCCTTTCGAGTACGGACGTTGTTGCTAACGCCATCCCAATGTTGACAATGGTAGAGAATATCCAGGACCCTTTTAGTTTGATCTCATTGGACGATGATGAGGACGCCGTGGTACTCGTTCACGAACTGGGGGATTAGAGGAAGATGATTTCTTCAAAGTGAGAGCTATCAAGCAGCTCTCCCAAGAGCCATGAGTCGCCTCCTGAAATGGGTGGTGGGAAGCTGGCGGTCTACACCCCACGACCTGGGATCGAATCCCCTTAGAACCTATCGACGGTCGGGAATTGGCTGTTATTTATAGTTTTGTGATGTTTGTTTTGTTAGTTTGGTTTATATTCTTATGTTGGGTTATGTTTTTCTATATTTGTTTTTGGATAGAAGTATGATTATTTGTTTTTTTGTCTAAATTGAAAATTAGACTACGTCAACAGGTCCAAAAACGTCGAGAAACCTACGAAGGTCTAGAACATATTCTAGAGCCTAGAGTCACTGACTAAGATTATGTTACGTTTTGACATAATTAATACAAATCATTTATCACTTGTTTTAAAAGCAACAAATTTACACAAAATGCACTAAAAATACAAACTCAAAAAAGTATCTACAATATCAAAGATAAAGACCAAAATTAATAAAAATACATGCCTGATTTATTTGATTTTTTACATCATCATTTTACATTGTTTGTGAATTTATTAGCATTTTGTTATCAGATTTTTTTAAAATAATATCATTTAGTCCCTATTTTTTTTAAAAAAAATTGATAGGTGTTATCGTATTTGACAGAAAAATATTTTGTTTTACTTTCAAAATAGCGAAGAGTAAACTGATTTGAGCAGCACGTGCCTAATTTTCTTTCACGCAATGATCGACACAGTGACCCATCCAAAAGATCGATGGCAACGGAAGAGGCAACAGAGGTATAAGGACGACCAGAGTCTCAGTAGGCTAAAAAGCTTGTGGATCCAGTCTGTCAATGGGGGGCAGGTAAGCTCTCGTCTCCAATAATAGGTAGGAGTGAGGAGTGAAGATATGTTCCCCTTATGAGCGACAACTTGGTTTCTCAAGCATTGAAACAATGACTACACACCGAAAAGGAGCAGGTACACGATTACTCCATCGACGACGCTCAGTAGGACCCAAAGGGCTATGTTTGGAACATGGGAGTTGCAACGACACCCGGGAGGGAGCAGCGTCAGGCTACTACACGATCCCAATCAGGCGCGGCGCAAGCTCGAGGTATTGTTCAAATGGCAGCATTTAAATGGAGGCTAACAGAGGAAGTCCGGGAGGCGGTTATTGAGGCATGAGATCCTCATCTTGAGGAAACCGATAAAGTTGTTGACTTTTCCAGAGCATCAAAGGAAAGGGTGCCATGCACCCTCGCCCATCTCAATGAGCAGTAGAGAGGTCGGTGAGGGGTTTACAGATATTACCTTCTTACCAACCGTCGGTGGAATCGGTTCCATCAACTATTGGCACAACAATCTCCTGTTAGGTCGAGACTCAACACTTCCACGTTTTATAGAGCCTCCACTGATATTAGAGGGAAGACGACATTGGTTGGATCTTCGGAAGATTGCTTAGTCTTACTGTGCACAATCAATATCTTGTTTAAAGCCTTGTCATGCCTTTTTCTTCTAGTCATCAACAAATGTCCCAATGGTCACGACTGTTACTGCATGCTGCAACTATACCATGTCGACACTCATCGAACCATTATCATTTTGGTCCCATAACTACTGTTAGACTTTTTATAATCGGTGCTTTCGAGCTTCTTATAATACATCATTGCTTTGGCGTTAAAGACTAAACTGATTTTAAAATAAAACTTATATTTTTCAAAAATTTAAGCCATTAATCCCATTTCATTTTATCTTATCTTTAAGTTTATGGACAAAACCGATTAAGAGTTCTTTCATAAAAAATACAAAGTTTTCAACAAATGCTCTCATATTTCTCTATCATCAGCCCTAATATATGGAGCAACGTGCTCTCTCTTCTCTGTGTCATCGGTCATAGGGCTCCTCTCCCCTCATAGGTCTCAGCCTGCCCTCCAGATCACACGAGCTTCTCACATCTAGTGCATGCTTCTTCTCATTTTGTCTCATCTTTGAGTTTATGAACAAAACCGATCAAGAGTTCTTTCATAAGCAAACATACAAAGTTTTCAACAAATGCTCCTCATATGTGGAGCAAAGTGCTCTCTCCCCTCTGTGTTGTCGGTCATAAGGCTTCTCTTCCCTTACAAGTCTCAGCTTTTCCTCTAAATCACACGAGCTTCTCTCATCCAATGCGTGCTTGTATCCGACGCATCCTTCACCATGGCAGCCCTCTCCCCTGCCATCTTCTCCGACACCCACGAAGAAGGCTTCCCAACCCTCTCCTTTCCCCTCCCATCCTTTTCAAGTGATGACGCCGACCGTCCTTCCTGGGCGTCGTCCGAGAGCACCTATGAGGAAGCCCTTTGGACCGCGTCGGTACCACCAGGAACGCATGCATCTATCGTCCCCGCGTCGGATTCCTACGACCCTCGTCTGAAGGATTGCCACACCCTGGACCATAGGGAACAGACACTACCTGTTCCTCAACCTCCTTCTTTCCCTGATACACTCCTTAGACGACTGTCAAAACAATACATGTCTATCCAAATCGAGACATAGAGAATTTTTTTGGAAAATCTGCACCAAACACCGTCACAATAGGGAACCACCTCTTAAAATTTCCCCTGATAATACCGAGTATTCGGTTATAGGACTAATGTTCCGATTGTCACTCAAACTTTATCTCATCCTTTACAATTATTCCTATTGCTAGTTTGCTACTATCTTTCTACTTTTAAATCAATAAAATGTCATATTAATTGCTAAAAAAAACCCGATAAGATCCATACTGACGATAAAAAAATATATTTAAAGATTTCCCCACATAGGTATCCATATGATGTGTAGCATGACAAAATAGAAATATGTTTTTTTTTCATACACATGCCAATATTATATGTGATGTGAGATTTATATGGATAGAGAGTTCCTTTTTCCGCTAACTTGTTTGCTGAGAAACCCAGAAATAGAATCGAACTCTAAATTTTTTTTGGTGTCCTTTGGGGGCTATCTCTGGACCGTTAGGTTTGGGTATGAATGAAATTGAAAGATGAGTTTGAAAGGTTGTTGGCATTGGATTCAATACAACAACCATTCTTCGTTCTCGTTTTGTTTCCTTACCAGTAATGGTTGGTGCAGGGATTTTTTAGTTGTTTGGTTTTGCTCAGTAATGGCACAACTTAGATTTAGACGTGTGGGTATGGATCTTCAATCCCCTTCTTCTTCATCTTCTTCCTCATCATCATCAACCACCGGTCAGCTACCAAGTTCCTACCTTTTTAAGCATCTATATCACTTCACTCTTCTTCCCCAGCTTCCTTTTACCACTCCACTCACACCTGACCCAGAACCAGAACCAGGCCCAATTTTTCCGGGTCTTTCTCCTTTGCAACTGTTCCTCTTGTAGGGGTAAAGTTGAACACCAAAGGTACTTGCTTTTTTTTCATTTTCTTACATGGAATTGGGAAATGGGTATGTTTTTGTATTGTGTTTTGTGGCTTGATCTTTTGCCCCCATTAAGCAATTGTGGTGTGATTGTTTGGGTAGTGATGTGTGGCATTCTCTTTTCAGTACATTGTTGGAGTCTGATGAATTTGATGCCATTTCTGTGTGTGATTTGATACTGATGCTTGGTTGTATGAGAGGATTTTTAAGTCATTGAAATGGTGATTCAGTGATTGTATTAATGTCTAGACTAGTTTCTATGAACTCGGGGGATGATGTTTTGAAATAATCTTCGAACTCATCATGGGCAATTGGACATCAAGTTTTTGTTTTATGGGCTCTAGTTCTTATACTGACGGCTATTGTTGGACAAAAAGTATTTTGTGATGTTCCGTCCATGATTCGGCGTGATTTCTATATAATGCCCCGAATTTGTGGAGATGGGTAATGTGACTCTTTGTATCATCTTAGAAGTTATTGGAATGACAATTCAGTGATTGTTTGAATGTATAGACTAGTGTCTATGAACTCGGGTGATGATGTTTTGATATGTTCTTCGATCCCATCATGGACATGAAAGTTCGGATATATGGGCTCTAGTTCTTGTATTGACCTGTCTTGTTAGACACAAATTATTTTGTGATTCGGCAAGATTGCTATATAATGTCCCAAATTTGTGGAGATGGGTAATGTGACTCTTTGTATCATGTATTATTTTTTGAAGCATTCAGTGATTGTTTTGAATGTCTAGACTAGTGTCTACGCTCGGGTGATGATGTTTTGATATGTTCTTTGATCTCATCATGGACTTGGAATTTTGGTTTTATGGCTCTAGTTCTTATATTGACCTCTATTGTTAGACACAAATTATTTTGTGATTCGGCAAGATTGATATATAATGTCCCAAATTTGTGGAGATGGGTAATGTGATTTACCATGTATTATTTCTTGAAGCATTATTGCTTCCAGCTTTTCATACATTGTTAATTTCAACTTACGGGGATACATTATAAGTGTCTTTGATTATTAGCTTATGTTCATAAAATGCATATATTTCACTATTTGAGCTATGCATGCCTCTCTGTTGCTCACGAGAAACACTCATGGTATCATCTTAACTATTCCAGGCTCCGAGGGCGCAATCATGGCTGAGGAACTGGATAAGCCATTGTTAGATCCTGAGAATTTCAACCGAGATGGGATTGATTTGGTGAGTTGTGTGCATCTAATATAACAAAACTTGCTCTGTAATACTCTCATGGTAATTGAACATTGCTAAAAGGTGCTCCAAACATTTCCTTTCAACAGGAACATTTACCATTGGATGAAGTTTTCGAACAACTGAGAACAACACGACAAGGACTTTCATCTGAAGATGCTCAATTGCGGTTGACAATTTTCGGCCCAAATATGCTCGAAGAGAAGCCTGTAAGATCCTAAATCCTATAGGATCTGCACTATACTCCTAAACATCGAGGTTATTGATTTTTATAGGGATAATTGCAAAAAAGTACTTGGATGTATTCACTTTTTGCAACTTGTAACCATCTTACCATCTTCTTTGATAATTGCAAAAAAGTGCCATGAACTTGTCTTTTTGTTGCATTTGTATAAATTTGTTCCAAAATGATGATTTTACCCTTGAAAATTTAAGTTTAAAAATTATAAGTGAAAATAAAAAAATCCACAATTTCTTGCTCTTTGTATGGTACAAAATGGAAGAAAATTAAGGGATGTGAAATTTCGGATTTTATTTTTACTTATTTGATGATTGCACCACACTATGCTTTGATAATTGCAAAAATGTTTCCTGAACTATGCTTTGGGGACATAGTACTTATACAGAGAGCATACTTTTATTAGCAGCAATTTGAATTTTACTAAGTATCTGATCGAAGCAATTCCTGTTACTTACAAGAACCTGATTATACTTTGCAGGAGAACAAATTTCTGAAATTTCTTAGCTTTATGTGGAACCCTTTGTCATGGGTTATGGAAGCTGCAGCATTAATGGCAATTGTCCTTGCTAATGGTGGAGTGAGTGAACTGTTTCTTAGCAATTTATCCCGCGTTTTCACTTGATTGAAAAGGTTTCTGACAAGTACTCTCTCTCTCCCTCTCTCGTGGTTTTCAGGGAGAAGGTCCTGATTGGCAAGACTTCGTGGGAATCATGTGCCTCTTGGTAATCAATTCAACAATTAGTTTTATAGAGGAAAATAACGCCGGAAATGCTGCTGCAGCTCTTATGGCTCGTTTAGCTCCAAAAACTAAGGTGAGTCCCTTCTATATATCTCTTCAACTAGAGCCACGTGACAATGTCTCGAGGAGTATCCAGAGTTTTGGTGCCGATGCCCACTTGGATTGGCCTGGTGGTCAAAGAGCTCTCTCACCCCCTTAAGGTCAAAGGTTTGGATCCTAGTGGGTACAATGCTTGGAAGCAGGTGTGGGTGGAGGTTAGGTTAGGAATATATAAGGCTGGAGTAGGATTTCTCCGCTTTCTTGCTGATGCAAAAAAGAGAGTTTTGGTGTCGATGTTGCTTGAAGGGTATGATTGCAAAAAGTACCCTAAGTAATTCATGTTTTGCAATTTGTATCCCTCTTCTTTGATAATCGCAAAAAAGTTTCCTGGACTTGTCTTCTTGTAGCACTTTGTATAAGAATGACGACACCCTTACATTTTATATCTAAAAAATGATAAGTAAAAAAACAAAAATTCCATACTTCCATATCCCTTAATTTTTCTTCCATTTTGTACCGTACAAAGAGTACGAAATTAAAGAAAAATGAAGGCATATGAAAATTTAGATTTTTTGTCTTTAATTATTATTTTTAAAATATATATTGTAAGGGTAAAATCGTCATTATTATGCAAAGTGCAACAAAAATACAAGTTCAGGGAACTTTTTTGCAATTATCAAAGAAGAGGGCTACAAGTTGCAACAAAGTATTACCTCAGGGTACTTTTCTGCAATTATCCATACTTTAAAATATGAAATTCTAACACCCTCTTTGATCAGGTTCTTAGAGATGGGCGCTGGCAGGAGGAAGATGCAGCTATTCTGGTACCGGGAGATATCATTAGCATAAAGCTTGGTGATATTATTCCTGCAGATGCTCGCCTTCTTGAAGGAGACAATCTAAAAATCGATCAGGCGAGTTTTTTGTTTTTTATTTCCTTCAAAATGACATTCGATTAAAATATCTTGGATTCGATGTATAGACCTAACTATGTTAAAGATTGGTCTATGCAGTCTGCACTTACAGGAGAGTCTCTTCCTGTTACAAAGAAGACAGGGGATGAAGTTTATTCTGGTTCGACTTGTAAGCATGGAGAGATCGAAGCTGTGGTCATAGCTACCGGGGTGCACTCTTTCTTTGGAAAGGCGGCTCATTTAGTGGACAGCACTGAAGTTGTTGGCCATTTCCAGCAGGTGATTGAGCAAACTATTGATTACCAAAATCTTGAGTCTAATTTTTCCGTATTAGTCCTCTTAGAACCATAGGAGTAGAATCAAGGAATAATTGCGAAAAGCACCCTGAGGTATTCACTTTTTTCAATTTGTAACCCTCTTATTTGAAAATTGCAAAAAGATACCATGATTTTGTCTTTTTGTTGCACTTTATATAAATTTATTGCAAAATGACGATTTTATCCTTGAAATTTTAAATTTTAAAAATAGAAATTAAAGAACAAAAAATCCAAATTTGATATCCCTTAAATTTCTTACTCACTGTACAGCCCAAAGAGAGAAAATTAAGGGATATGAAACTTTCGAATTTTTGTTTTTTACTTATTTTTTAAATCTAAATTGGAAGGATAAAATTGTCATTTTTATACCAATTGCAACAAAAAGAACAGTATAGGGTAGTTTTTTGCAATTATCTAAGAATACCTTAGGGTACTTATTTACAATAACCCCATACATCTATCGTAAAAAGATCTTTAAGATTGAAAAATTATCTGTTGCTCCCTTACTTCTTCGTAAGTAGTCACACCTATTTAGTACACCATAACTAATTGTAGATGTACCTTAAATTTGCTTGCAATGACGCTAATCTATCACACCATTTCACAAAAGTACCATATGTTTAAGGTTTGAATGTTGGTTTTGGAATTTTTTCTTCTTCTCAAAATAGGCTTGAAACATGATGTAACATCGGTGTAATGTTCTTCTGCAGGTCCTTACATCCATTGGGAACTTCTGCATTTGCTCCATAGCTGTGGGAATGATCCTTGAAATCATCGTGATGTTCCCTGTACAGAAGCGCTCATACAGAGATGGAATCAACAACCTCCTCGTTCTCTTAATCGGTGGAATACCCATAGCTATGCCTACAGTGTTGTCCGTTACGCTTGCCATTGGTTCTCATCGACTCTCACAACAGGTGCGCTTACATCATCAAGCCTAGATGCTGATGTCATTCTCTTTCTCAAACCGTCTTTTTATTTTCGATTTTCAAGGGAGCCATTACAAAAAGGATGACTGCAATCGAAGAGATGGCGGGAATGGATGTGCTCTGCAGTGACAAAACCGGGACTCTTACTCTGAATCGGCTCACTGTTGATAAAAACCTCGTTGAGGTACGAAACTAAAAGCTTATTGTACATATAAAAAACATGGGTTAATTTTCAAAAATACCCTAAAGTATTGTCCACAAACAAAAAACTATCTAAAGTTTTGTCCGCAGACTTCCGTTAGAAAAACGGAACAGGGAGAAACTGTGATGAATGTTCAGAATGAATTGTATGGGCGGTTCTTGGCGGATTCAATAGATTTGTGGGCAATACATAAGGCATTCTAAAGTTGTGTGGGCAATTCATAATGCGTTCTATAGTTGTGTGGGCAATACTTTAGGGTAGTTTTTTGAAAATTAACCCAGAAAACATTGTTTGTCTTTTTCTTGTCTCTTAACAGCTAAATCATGCAATGTGCAGGTTTTTAACCCGGACATGGATAAAGACACAGTTGTTTTGCTTGCAGCCAGAGCAGCAAGAACAGAGAATCAGGATGCTATTGATGCCGCCATTGTCAACATGCTCGCTGATCCAAAGGAGGTAGGGAATATCAAATATAGGGATAGTCTTAGAAAAAAAAAAATTAACCTTCTCACATTTCTCATTTAACTACACTGAACTTTCAAATTTTCCCACTTCACTCCATTTTGATAGTAAATGACAAAAATACCCTTCATTAGTTTTCAAATTTTCAAAAATATGCTACCACTACAGTAAATTTTGTCCATCCCTAAATTCTTGCAGGAGATTTTTTTTATGATTTATTACCAAATTAGAGTAAAGTTGCTAAATGAACCAACTTGTGCAAGAGCAATGTAATAACGTCTGATTTTTTTGTAGGCACGCGCAAACATCAAAGAAGTCCATTTTCTGCCCTTCAATCCTGTGGACAAACGTACCGCGATTACTTATATTGATTCAGATGGTAAATGGTGCAGGGCCAGCAAAGGTGCTCCCGAGCAGGTATTTTTATAAATCCAAAATGAATAGTCCAAAATTAATTATGTTCAAAACCATTTATTTATACTGTTTTATTGAATATCAGATTCTAAATATGTCTAAAGAGAGAGATGAGATTGCTGGGAGAGTTCATTCCATCATTGAGAAGTTTGCTGAGAGGGGTTTGCGTTCTCTCGGGGTTGCTTATCAGGTAAAGCACTACTCTTGATCCAAAATTTGCTTAATTAAATCCCAAAATTTAAACATAATCATCGAGCATGCTAATACTTTCAGGAAGTTCCAGAAAAATCTAAGGACAGTCCCGGTGGTCCTTGGACATTTTGTGGGTTGCTACCTTTGTTTGATCCCCCAAGACACGATAGTGCTGAAACCATCCGCAGAGCTCTTAACCTTGGAGTTTGCGTGAAGATGATTACAGGTACAATTGAGTTCTTGAAATCATAAATAGGCTAATGTAGAAGCATATAAAAATGTTAGCATTACTATCTTCATTGCACATAACTTCCTTCATGAATTGCCCACTAGCACATGAAAATTCATAAGGGTAGTCATGTGTCTGTGGAGACTACTATGGATTCATGTGTTTGGAAATTTACTAAGTTTTTTTTGTTTGTGGATGATTCATAAAGGTAGTTATGTGCAATTTATTCAGGAACTAATATGTTGTTTTATCGACATCATGTAGGTGATCAGTTGGCAATTGCAAAGGAGACAGGTAGACGACTTGGTATGGGAACAAACATGTACCCTTCTTCATCGTTGTTGGGTCGTAACAAGGATGAGAACGAACCTCTACCCGTGGACGAGCTAATTGAAAAAGCCGATGGCTTTGCTGGCGTATTCCCTGGTATTTGAATCTGTTACCGATCTCACATCCATTTTATCTACCTTTATATGTATATATTTATGATCAATATGATGACAATGATTCCAAATACTAACCATAATTATGCTACTTTCAGAACATAAGTACGAAATTGTGAAAATCTTACAAGAAAAGAAGCACGTAGTTGGAATGACCGGAGATGGAGTCAATGATGCGCCTGCTTTAAAAAAAGCAGATATCGGTATTGCAGTGGCTGATGCAACCGATGCTGCAAGGAGTGCTTCAGATATAGTCCTAACAGAACCCGGACTTAGTGTGATCATCAGCGCTGTGCTAACCAGCCGAGCTATCTTCCAAAGAATGAAGAACTATACAATATATGCTGTCTCCATAACCATTAGGATTGTGGTAAGTAGAATTATTTACTTGTGATTAAGCGTATTTACTTCTTTTCTCTCAAAACACTGATATTTCAAATTTGAAGTAATATTTTGGAACTTGATCCCATTGCAGCTTGGTTTTGTTCTTCTGGCATTGATATGGGAATATGATTTCCCACCTTTCATGGTTCTGATTATAGCAATCCTAAACGATGGTATTAACGATAAATCTATATTTAATCCCGACATTTGATTTTCTATTTTGAATCTATTCACAAGCTCTTCGGATTTTTTTTTACAGGGACCATAATGACCATCTCAAAGGATCGGGTAAGGCCATCACCAAGACCGGATAGTTGGAAGCTTAACGAAATATTTGCAACTGGTGTCGTCATTGGCACGTATCTTGCCTTAGTTACCGTCTTGTTCTACTGGATTGTAGTGGACACCACTTTCTTCGAGGTATGGCATTGCGATGAAAAGCAAAATGATTTGTCATACACGATAAATTATTGATCGAGTTTAAAAAACATTGATGCAGACCCATTTCCATGTGAAGTCCTTAACGGGCAGCACCGAGGAGATCTCTTCTGCGGTGTATCTGCAAGTCAGCATTATCAGCCAGGCTCTCATATTCGTTACGCGCAGTCAAAGTTGGTCTTTTGTAGAGAGACCAGGTGCCCTCTTGATGATCGCTTTTGTGGTCGCTCAACTGGTATGATTCATGAAATATAGTGTTAAAATATAAAACTATAGTCTTCAACTCTAAGCCTGTTGGGCTTAGGCCCATAGAGTGTATGAAATAATAGACTCAGGATCTGGAAGCCCGATTGTAGTTTTATATTCTAACTGATTGAGAAGGAACAAAACAAGCTACGCTCGATCATTTTGTCCATCAATCTTCTTCTGCAGGTGGCTACCATAATTGCAGTGTACGCTCACATCAGCTTTGCTTACATCAGAGGAATCGGGTGGGGATGGGCGGGCGTTATATGGTTGTACAGCTTGATCTTCTACATACCACTCGATGTCATCAAGTTCACGGTTCGATATGCCTTGAGTGGGGAAGCGTGGAACCTCGTGTTCGATAGAAAGGTCTGGACATACTACTCTAGCTAAGTCTTTTTTTTTTCTCTTATATCGGTTGAAGTTGTGTTCTTGTTAAACTTTGGATTCGATTCGAACAGGCGTTGTTTACTTCCAAGAAAGACTACGGGAAGGAAGATAGAGCGGCGAAGTGGGTGCTCTCTCAGAGGAGTCTACAAGGGCTGATGTCAGTGGACTTGGGGAGCCCGGGAAGGCGATCCTCTCTGATCGCCGAGCAAGCAAGGCGGCGTGCAGAGATAGCGAGGTATGTTTAAGCTCACATAATGCATTCTATAGTTGTGTGGGCAATACTTTAGGGTAGTTTTTTGACAATTAACCTGTTAGTTTTTCTAATGGAAGTCGGTGGACAAAACTTTATTGTAGCCTAAAAGCGTGGACAATACTTTAGGGTAGTTTTTGACAATTAACCTATTAAATTTTGAGGCTTTTCATGATGTTCTGGCGACTAATTCTGGTTGGAATGTGAAACTCTATTCAGGTTAGGGGAGATGCACACTTTGAAAGGACACGTGGAGTCGGTTGTGAGGCTGAAGAACTTGGACTTGGCTATGATCCAATCGGCGCATACTGTCTGAAAACCTCCAGTTCGTTATGGTTGCATGATGTCTGAAATTCTTGAAAATGATTGGTTATGTTTCATTGTTTTGTAGATGAATGCATGATTTTGTATTTATTTGTTTAGGCAAGTGCCGTATTAATAAAGATGCAAGACAAAGTTGCATGTTACCTGTAGCTGTTAGTCTATTATGACTTCAAGTCTTGATTTCATGTCATAACAAAAGTGTTGGTTATACATACTTTTAGATGGTAACCACATACTACATAACAATTTTTAATGAAAATGATGTTGAATATGTATTATATCTAGAATTCATCGTGTAACCGATATTTACACTGGGAAATATACCGATATTTACATTGAGAAATATAAGAATAAAGAGTTATTTATAAAGGTTGGAGTCACACCGAACTAATTAAAGTTGACCTTTTAGTTGTGGACGTATGACCTAATATAAGTGACATGCATCAAAGTCCGGTTCGCCCTACTACTTGTTTGCCATCTCTATCTTATGGCCTCCAGTCCATATGCATGCGTCCAATACTACACATGAAAGAATGTTGAAGTACGAACCTACGTCGGGAGAATATAAGAAATAAAGATTATAAAGGTTAAGGTCACACTCAACTAACAACGTCGACCTTTTTAGTTGTGGAAACTTGGCCCTATATAAATGACATGTTTTAAACAAAAATCTACCATTGCCATCAGAGTCGAATTGGTAAAAAATGTTTTTTTTAACTGTTTTCAGTTGTTTTTGGCTTCTCTGTAACGGGGCGCTTTATCGTTTTATTATTTCACCCTCGATTCTCTCTTCTTGACCATTCTCGATACTCGGTGTTTAGTATACATTTTACGAGATACGTCTCCTTTTTTATAGATTAAGAACATTTACAATGCAGAAGGGTAAAGATCAAGTTCTGGGGTGCTCAAATATAATTGGTAACTGAAAAACCGATAAAGTCCAACAACATCAGAACCACATTGCTCTGATAAATAAATAAACAAATCGAGCTAGCTTCTCAGTTCTAAGCATCATTTCCTGTTTTACCCTTTTCTTCTCATTTGTTTTCATGTTTTTTTTTTAATAAAATCGATCGTATTTAAGTTAGGTAAAGGAAAAAGAAAGAGTGATAGTGATTTGGTCTAATAATACCATTAGCACAAAGATATAGGTATGATGCTGAGTCAACAAAACAAAACGGCACCGACTTAATGTAAATAAAACTAACGGTAACAAAGCTGTAGCTAAGCTGTCCGAGTTGAACTTAATAGCGCGTTCGGATTTGGCATGAAACAGTTGTTTTTTTTATTTTTATCTCAACACAAAAATAGAAACAAAGTGGCAAGCATGACCGTTGACCGTTACCGTACCCCGTAAGGTTTCGGATAGATTGGAGTTAAAACAACACAACTAGATTTCGATTCATCCGTTGTTGTCGGAGCGTCAATCATGATGTCTTAACTAACTCTAGTAAGCTAAATCTCCACTATAATCACCTAACTCACAGTACAAGAAACGGCCAAATTAAAAGTCACAACAAGTGAAAAAAAAATGATTATTAACCATAATAAGTCAAAGTTAAAATGGTAAATTTGAAATAATGAGTAGATAATTAGTAGCTATAATTACTGATAGCTACTGTTTTATGAAGTGGGAGATTATTGAAATCTTCAAAAGCGTGTCCGAATCTACGAGCTTCTGCACCGAAAATTTCAACTAGATTATTATAATTGGCAGCAGATACACCAACCAAAGCAGTGTTTTTAATTTTTCTTTTCAGTTTTTACTATTTTATTTTTCTCAGAATTGGTAAAATAATTAAATAATTGTAAAATGATGAGGCATTATGTGGCTTCGGATTCTTCTGGCTAATCGTGCTTGCCAGCTTTTTATAGGTATGGCTAACATGAGTATAAAACTCTTTTATTGAAAATATAAAGAAAAAAGGGAATATACAGAGAGAGAGATAGAGAGAGAGAGAGGGAGGGAGGGAGAGAGAGAGAGAGGAGTTACTGATAATTAAGCCAATTTGGGTTTGTGGGTAAGAGAATTTTGGGGGAGAGATGGATTGGAGGTTGCTGTTGGTGGTGTTGACGCTCTGCATTTTCAGATGGGCTCCAAGCTCCATCAATGGAGACACAGATCCAGGAGATGGTGAGTGCTTTTACTAGTCTTTGTCTTGATCTTTTGTGGAGTCTCTGTATCGCTTTTTGCTTTCAGTTTTCAGCAATGTGTGTGAGCTAAAATTTGCCCGATTCTGCAATTTTTGTTTGTTTGGTCCAAAATCACTATCTGGGTTAGTTTTTACAGTGGCTTTAATGGCGGATTGGGTGTTGAGATTGTGGAGATCGGTTCTCAGATATGGAAAAAGTTTCTTCTTTTAGTATAAAAATCCCAACTTTGAGAAGTGACAGTAGTACCCATCTGTACAAGGTTTTGAGTTGAGGATTATTGATTTGGGTTTGAGTTGTGGCTATTATTAGTTGTAGTTACTCATTGTTGTGATGCGATTTAAGTATTATGTTTGTTTGTGGTGGTTTGGTAGATGTTTTTGCTTATGAATGAAAGCACAGCTTAAGCAAGTTTTGTGGCTTCTTTGAAGTAATTTCTGATGACCATATGTTCTTCAAGTTCTCAACTTCATTGCTTGATCTAATTCCTAAAAACCCGATTAAAGAGTTGGGCGTTTTTTTTTTAATCAGCAATGGGGTTTGAACCTTTGACCTCAAGGAGGTGAGAGAGCTCTCTGAGCACCAGACCAACCAAAATGGGCAGAGTTTGGCGTTTTTCAATCGGGTTTGTGTAAGAGGATGTGAAATTTAAAGAAGTGGGTGGAAAAATGTAAACTAAGGAGCACAATTTAGAATATACCCCACTTGGGTTGGCCTGGTGGTCAGAGAGCTATATCATCTCCTTGAGGGCGGAGGTTCGAACCCTAGTGGGTATATCTGCTTGAGAGAGGTGTGGATGGAGGTTGAGTTAGGAGTTAGATTAGGCTAGAATAGGATTTCTCCGCTTTCTTGCGAATAAAAAAACAACTTAGCATATAGCAAATTTGTATATTCTTGGTCTATCTGATTGGTTTAAGGTTTCGAATCCTATGAACATGTTTTAATCATAATTGTGCCATGCTCGATGTGCAGCTTCTGCTCTAAATGCCATGTACACGAGCTTAAACTCACCGTCTCAGCTAACCCAGTGGAGCGCATCTGGAAACGATCCATGTGGACAGTCTTGGAAAGGCGTGACTTGCTCAGGCAATAGAGTCACAGAAATGTGATCTTCTTCTAATCTCTCTCTTAGATCAACCATGGCTTTCATTCTGATACATGTTTTTTGTTAATCTCTTGCAGTAAAATATCGGGTCTTCAACTGTCTGGATCTCTTGGGTTCCAGCTTGACAAGATGACTTCGGTCACAACACTGTAAGATCTTATATATTTAAGAGATAATTGCTAAAAAGTACCATGAGCTATTCATTTTTTGCAACTTGTAGCTCTATTTTTTGATAGTTGTAAAAAAGTACTTTGAACTTGCCTTTTTTGTTGCAATTTATATAAAAATGATGATTTTACCCTTGTATTTTAGATTTTAACAATGGTAAGTAAAAAAACAAAATATCCAAATTTTCATATCCTTTAATAATCTTTCTCGCATACAAAGAGTAAGAAATTTAAGGGATATGAAAACTAGGATTTTTTGTTCTTTAATTCTTATATTTTAAATTTAAATTCCCAAGGGTGAAATCGTCATTTTGAACAAATTTACTTGAAGTGCAACAAAAAGACACGTTCATGTCACTTTTTGCGATTATCAAAGAAGAAGGCTACAAGTTGCAAAAAATGAATATTTCAAGGTACTTTTTTGCAATTACACCTATACTTAAGGATGGTTTTATCTCTTTAATTTGTCATGGATATAATGTGATTTGAAAATATGTTGTAGAGATGTGAGCAATAACAATATCGGAGGAGATCTACCTTATCAGCTGCCTCCAAACCTTCAGCAACTGTATGTGTTTCCATTTTCTCATTGTTTTGAGGCTTAAATTGTGCATAACTACCTATATGAATTGCCCACAAACACAAGACCTCATCATACATTTTCCACAAACACATGACTACCCTAATGAATTTTCATGTGTCACCATCGTACAAAAAAGACGATAACTGTAAAAAAAATTGATTTTTTTTGTCACAGTGAGTTTAGAATTTTGTAATATCCCAAAACTACCCATTCCCATCCTGCCAAATTTTTTGATGGTTTCCGTTATTTTGTACGATGGTGACTCATGTAAATTCGTAAGGGTAGTCATGTAACTCATAAATATACTATGGGTCATGTGTTTGTGGAAATTTACTATGAGTTCACGTGTTTGTGGGAAATTCATAAAGGTTGTTATAAGCCATTTACCCTTGTTTTAATGTTCATTAACCATGACTATAATTTTATGTGCAGAAATTTGGCCAATAATCAATTTTCTGGTAGCATTCCGTATTCTGTAGCTCTTATGGCTTCTCTTAAATCCCTGTGAGTAAATTTATCATCGTTCTTCATTTGATTAATCTTATCGGATATTTGGTTCTTCCTTTGACTGATCTTGTTTTTGTCTTTCTGGGCGTATAGGAGCGCCGCTCACAATCAGATTACTAACCTGGGTGACAGTTACGGAAAACTTACTTCCCTCTCGACATTGTAAGAAAAATATTGTCTAACTACATGTAGGGATAATTACGGAAAAAGTACCCTGAGGTATTCACTTTTTGTAACTTGTAGCCCTCTTCTTTGGTAATTGCAGAAAAAAAGTACCCTGAACTTGTCTTTTGGTTTGCAATTTGTATAAAAATGACGATTTTACCCTTACAATTTATAATAAGTGAAAAAACAAAAACCCCAGAACTTATATCCCTTAATTTTCTTATAAATTGTAAGAAATTTAAGAGATATGAACATTTGGATTTTTTGTTCTTTAATTATTATTTTGAAAATTAAATTTCCAAGGGTAAAATCGTCATTTGAAACAAATTTATTTATAGTGCAGAAAAAAAAATCGGGGCTTTTTTTGCAGTTATCAAAGGAGGGCTACAAATTACAAAAAAATGAATACCTCATCGTCTTTTTTTTGTAATTATCCCTTATATGAATTAAAACCAAGTGATTACAACAGTCTATTTTTTATTTCAGGGATGTCTCTTACAATAGACTGACGGGTAATCTACCACAGAGTTTTAGCTCACTTTCAAGCATGACCACCATGTAAGAGTCAAAGAATTTTGTGGCTTGCAATATTAATATATCGTGTTTGGTTGTGTTTAACCACTAAACTATTTAATCTTGCTACAGGTATTTACAAAACAACCAACTCACGGGCCCTATTGATGTCCTTGCCACTCTTCCTCTAGAAAACCTGTGAGTACTCATTTGTAACGTAGCAATAAAATCTGGTGTTTTTACCAATAAACGAGCATGTAATTTATCCTGACATTATTATGGCTGTGGGTGTCAGGAACATTGCAAATAACCAATTTACGGGATGGATTCCTCAGCAGTTGAAGAACATTAATCTGCAGTAAGCATCTCACTTGTCATCGCTTGTAAATCTTTGGGATGATTGCAAAAAAGTACATGTGCTATTCAAATTTTGTAAATCATAGCCTTCTTAGGTAATGGCAAAAAAAAGGTGTCTTGAACTTGTATTTTGGTTGCACTTTGTTTCAAAATGACGATTTTTCCCTTGAAATTTAAATTTTAAAACAAAAAATCCAGATTTTTTTACCTCCCTTCAGGAATATGAGTCCTTGTTTTTATGCATTTCAAGGGTAAAATCGCCATTTTGAAACAAATAGATACAAAACCACTAGTTCAAGGCACTTTTTTGCCATTATCAAAGAAGGCTATGATTTGCAAAAGGTGACTATTAACATGACCCTTCATAATTCTTAGGGTTAATTGTCAAAAACTACCCTAAAGTATTGTCCACAAACGAAAAACTACCTAAAGTTTTGTCCACACTTATAGGCTACACTAAAGTTTTGTCCACCGACTTCCGTTAGAAAAACGTAACATGGAGAAAGTGTGATGAATGTTCAGAATGAATGGTCTGGGCAGCTCTTCGCGGATTCAATATATTTGTGGGTAATGCATTATATAGTTGTGTGGCCAATACTTTAGGGTAGTTTTTGACAATTAACTTGTTACGTTTTTCTAACGAAATTCGGTGGACACAACTTTAGTGTAGCCTAAAAACGTGGACAAAACTATAGGTAGTTTTCGTTTGTGGACAATACTTTAGGGTAGTTTTTGACAATTAACCATAATTCTTATTGAGTAGTAGAGTGTTTTATATTATTTTCAATTTAAACAACTGCTCAAGAGTTACATTTATAACAGGAAAGACGGTAATGCATTTAGCTCTGGGCCTGCGCCGCCACCCCCGCCAGGAACGCCTCCAGCCACCAGAACAAGCAAGAACCGCAATGGAAGCAATAACAGCCCATCAAACAGTGTTGATGGTAGCGCCAAAAAATCAGGAATCGGGGGCGGTGGCGTAGCGGGAATAATAATATCCCTCCTCGTTGTTGGCGCTATAGTAGCATTCTTCTTAGTCAAGAGAAAAAGATCTAAGAGGTCATCCTCGGATATAGAAAAGCATGATGATCAGCCCTTTGCTCCTCTTGCTTCACACGAAGTCCAAGGTGATGATTCGTATTTATCAAGGATGATTGCAAAAAAAAAAAGTACCCCGAGGTATTCACTGTCTGCAGCTTGTAGCCCTCTTCTTTGATAGTCGTAAAAAAATGCCCTGAATTATTCTTTTTGTTGTACTTTGTGTAAATTTGTTTCAAAATGACGATTTTACCCTTGGAAGTTTAAATTCTAAAAAATAATAATTAAAGAACAAAAAAATCCAAATTTTCATATCCCTTTAAATTCCTACTCTTTGTAGGGTACAAAGAGGAAGGAAATTAACAGATGAAAATTTGTATTTTTTGTTTTTTACTTATTATTTCTTAAATTTAAATTGTATGGTAAAATCGTCATTAGACAAGTTGAGGGCACCTTTTTGCGATTATCAAAGAAGAAGGCTACAAGTTGTTAAAAGTGAATACCTCATGGTACTTTTTTTGCAATTATCCCTTTAAAAAAGAGTAAAGGCTTCTATGACTTGAATCATAATATTTTGGTATGGAATTGAATTGCAGAAATGAAATCTGTACAAAACTCCTCCACAGTCGAGGTCAAGACATTTGATACTCCTGCCACGATAAACCTTAGACCTCCCCCTATGGAGCGTCATAAGTCATTCGATGATGAAGAATTTTCAAAGAAGCCTGTTGTTGTAGTCAAGAAAGCTAATGTAGCCCCCATAAATGTGAAATCATATTCGATAGCGGATCTGCAGATGGCGACAGGTAGCTTTAACGTTGAAAACCTTCTTGGTGAGGGATCTTTTGGGCGTGTTTATCGGGCTCATTTTGATGATGGCAAGGTATACTTTTTTATTCACTAAAACGTTATCATATATTTCACTCCGTATTTATCTTTTTCTTACATAATTATGGATACAAATTTTGTGATTACATTAAAGAGGGAATTCCTTGAAACAAAAGGTAGTTTTACGTTCGTGAGTTATTCATTAAAACAGTTCAAATATCTGCATATTAGCTATTAACTGATACTTTATTATGACTCAACTATAGGTTCTTGCAGTGAAGAAAATAGACTCCTCTGCTCTCCCCCAAGAAGTATCGGAAGACTTCACAGAGATCGTCTCAAACATCTCCCGGTTGCATCACCCAAATGTAACGGAGCTGATGGGTTATTGCTCAGAGCACGGAATGCACCTACTTATTTACGAGTTCGTTAAGAATGGGTCGCTCCACGACTTTTTGCATATAGCAGACGAATACAACAAGCCGTTGACTTGGAACTCCAGAGTCAAGGTTGCTTTGGGAACGGCACGTGCATTAGAGTAAGCTCTTGCTTGAAAAACGTTCTGGGTTCTCTTTTATAAATTTGTGACGCTATAGCAAAAATAATAGCATTAATGTTAGCATGTGAGGTTGAGTCCCACATCGGATAAATGTGGGTAAAAGAAGGGTTAATATATACCCGGGATCCATGACCTGATAGGCTAATGACTAGACCCGATTTTCTTGGACTATGTTTTTAACTCACAAATGGATTTTCAGGTATCTACATGAAGTGTGCTCACCATCTGTTGTTCATAAAAATATTAAATCAGCCAATATATTACTTGACTCTGAGCTCAATCCTCACCTTTCAGACTCTGGCCTTGCAAGCTTTATTCCAAATGCCGATCAGGTAAATAAGTTATTAATCACTGAATAAACAAACCTTTAGTGGTCTTGTCTGAAACTGACATCACAAGAATTCATGTATGCAGACATTGAATCAAAACACGACATCTGGCTATAGTGCGCCCGAGGTTGCGATGTCTGGTCAGTATAATCTGAAGAGCGATGTGTATAGTTTTGGAGTGGTCATGTTGGAGCTGATCAGTGGACGCAAACCGTTCGATAGGTAAGTGTCGGGTGTTTTTGATTATCCGAATGTTGTAGACTCGTTCTAACAGTTGACTTTAATGTTTGGCAGTTCGAGGCCAAGATCCGAGCAGTCCTTGGTTCGTTGGGCCACTCCTCAACTCCATGACATCGATGCTTTATCGAAAATGGTTGATCCTGCTCTGGAAGGGCTTTACCCTGTCAAGTCTCTCTCGCGTTTTGCTGATGTCATTGCTCTCTGTGTCCAGGTAATTTACAAAAGAAATAATTGCAATAAAGTTCCCTGGGGTATTCACTTTTTGCAACTTATAATTGCAAAAAAGTGCCCTGAACTTGTTTTTTTGTTCCACTTCATATAAGTTTGTTTTAAAATGACAATTTTACCATTGAAAAGTAAGTTCAAAAAATTATACAAGTACAACAAAAATTGCACATTCCTTAAATTTCTTGCTCTTTGTATGGTACAAAAAGGAAGAAAAATAAGGATCCGAAAATTTGGATTTTTTTCTTACTATTTTTGAAATTTAAACTAATTGTAAAAGCGTCATTTTGATATGAAGTGCAACAAGAAGCAAATAGGACAGCCTTTGATGGGTAACACTAACTTATGTTGTCTTTGGACAGCCTGAGCCTGAGTTCCGGCCACCCATGTCTGAAGTGGTTCAAGCTTTGGTCCGGTTAGTGCAGCGAACCAACATGAGCAAGAGGACAACCGGAAGTGATCAAGGCACACGAGCCGACGAGGCAGACACAAATGACTACATGTGATATTATAATAATAGATGGGAAAATATCGGTGTATTGCATTGTTCATAAGGATGAGTCACTAAAAGGCAACGTGTTTTTGTTTTTCCAACGTTAAAACCAAGATTATTGTGCTGACAGTTGTAGGATGTGCTTGTTAATAATACATGATTGATTTATTCGTGCCACTTTGTATCTGAATTTTCTGAAGTCGAATTGCAAACTGAAATTATAGTTGCATTGCAGCAATTGACACAGGTTGTCTGAAACAGATTCAGTGTGTCAGACCAGATTGTAAGAACAGAACAGGTCTCAAGTTATACGGATAATTGCAAAAAAAGTAGCTAGACGGCCTAGACCTATCAATTTTTTACAACTTGTAACTCTCTTCTTTGATAATCACAAAAAAAAAAAACAGAACTTGTCATTTTGTTGCATTGTATATAAAACTGTTTCAAAATAATGATTTTGCCCTTGAAAATTTAGTTAAAATAATAATTAAAGAACAAAAAATCCAAGTTCTCGTATCCCTTCAATTTCCTACTTTTTGTACTATAAATATGATTTTTTTTTATTGAAATTATAAGGGTAAATTGTCATTTTATATCAATTGCAACAAAAAGACAATTATCAAATAAGATAGCTAAGTTACAAAAAATGAATACTTCATGATATTGTTTTTGTAATTATCCCCAAGTTATGTAAGACATAAGAAAACATGTCCCGAAGAGAAGTATCTAACTAATCATAATCTACAACAACATTTCTTGTAGATATGAAAATATATGGATTTATTTTTTATTTTATTTGTTTAGGGTACTTTTTTTCACAATTATTTAATAAGATGGCTAAGTTACAAAAAAAATTAATACTTCATAATTTTTCTTATTGCAATTATCCCCAAGTTATAGAAGACATAAGAAAACACGTCCATAAAAAAAAACATCAACTAATAATAATCCACAACAATTCAAAAAGCTTGGATCTATTTCTCTAATGAATTTCTGGTGTATTCAGAAATCGTTTGATCTTTGAAGCTAGAGCATACATTAAAAATGTTATCACAACAATGAACAATGTCTTAGAATTCAGTTAAATTCCTATATTTCAATACGTCGACTTGCTGCAGATCAAAGGCCTTAGAGATATCTGCAACAGCACAGTTCTTGAGACCATCATGATTATATCTTTGGTTAAGAAGTTCCTCGAGTTCCTTTGACGGGGAAAGCACCTACACATACCAGAAATCAAAAATTGTTCTTTAAGTGAATATTCATATTATGATATAAAATATGGATAATTGCAAAAAAGTACCTTGAGGTGTTTATTTTTTGCAACTTGTAGACTTTTTCTTTGATAATTGCAAAAAGTACCCTGACCTTATCTATTTGTGGCAATTTGTATGAAAATGATGATTTTACCCTTACACTTTATATTTAAAAAATAACATGTAAAAAACAAATTTCCAAATTTTCATACCCCTTAATTTTCTTCCTCTTTGTACCATACAAAGAGTAAGAAATTTAAGGGACATGAAAATTTGGAATTTTTGTTATTTAATTTTTATTTTTAGATTTATATTTCCAAGATAAAATCGCCATTTTGAAACAATTGTATACAATGCAACAAAAAGACAAATTCAGGGAAATGTTTTGCCATGATCAAAGAAGAGGGCTACTACAAGTTGCAGGAAGTGAATACTTCAGGGTATTTTTTGCAATTATCCCTATAAAATACATTTTTTAGAAAGAAAATAAAAAGCCGATCTACCTAACTCAGAGTTGCTAAATAATAACGTACCCATGTCTTGAGAAGAGAACGTGAATGATCATGAACAGCTTTGTTTCCAGTCACATTCACAGCAGCTGGGTCCTCAGTTTGTGAGCCATCCGAGACAAGCTGGAGGAGCTTCTCACTACCCTATAATGGATTAAATCACAGGTTATGCATCTAAAATTATAAAACAAGCTTAAATATTGTCTCAATGGGTTCGGGAACCACACTTAATTACTAGAATAAAACAACCCATCGTGTCTTTCATAATCACCTCAAACAACATTGTTTTAGGCCAACCCGTTGTCCTCAAAGACCTTGAGCATGGGTCCATGAGACCAGGGTTCAACTCCCAGCAGCGGTATATCTGAAGCCTTTTCTCTCCAACTTCGGTTGAGTCTCTTTGGGATTTCCCTAACTTATGTTGGGCTACTTTGATCTATACCAACTCTTTGTTGGGTCACATAAGGGATGGTCTTGAGCCCAAGTCTTGATACATTTCAATTCTGATTTGTTGATTAGAAGTTCCCTAGTGTAAGAGCAAGTGCTTTCATCGTGTGTCTATGGTACCATTTGTATATCTCTAAGTTATTAAAACTAGCATGGCCTGTAAACAAAGCGAAATTTACCTTCAGAGCTCGCCAATGAGAATAAGTCCGAAATAAGATCCAAAAGAATGGGATGTTAGGCAGGGGAAGGACCTGCACATGATAGAAACTAAGCACAATGAACAAACAAGATACATTGCAAAAAACATAGGGAAAACCCACGCACCATATTTTGACCCTTTTTAGCAGAAACGTGTTGTGCTTGCCTTTTTTTTCCTTTTCAAAAATGCACCTAACTGTCACCCTTTTAGCAGAAAACAACGATTTCCATTAAATAGTACTGATGTCATCAGCTTTTAGCCAAAACTGTCACCTTTATTTAATGTCGAAAAAATCCCACAACACCCCCCTGAAAGTAAAGGTGAGAGTTTTTGCTAAAAACTGACGGCATCAGGACTATTTAAAAGAAGCCGATTTTTCTGCTAAAAAGGTGACCGTGTGAGGGCGTTTTTGAAAGGAAAAAAGGTGAGAACACATTTCTGCGGAAAAAAGGTTGTTCAGGGTGCATATTTGGAGTTAAACCCACAAACTTATTTAGGATCTCAAAGGTAAACACATACTTACAGTCAATACAGTTGTCAGTGGAAGCAATGTAACCGAGCCATAGAAGTATTTCTTGTGGATGATGGTACCCCTGATAATCAGAAAGCAACCATTTCTCAATAAAATATTTTGCTCTAGTTCCTAAATAAAGAAAAAAAGATCCAATAAAACTACACAGAATTCTGAAGTTCCACTAAAACATCCCACAACCACCGAAATGTCAAATCAACTGAACAAAGAGGAAGGAAGAAAGCAACTTACCTCAAGGCAATATGTCTTAGCCTTCGGCGTACAAGTCGTGCGTTTAAACTGCAATTTGCAAATAATATTTAGAAAGGCAGCCAACAAACAAAAATATTGAATGCTCGAAGGAAATATGCAGTGGGGGCGAAAAGGAGGGGAGATTTGGCCAAAAAGGGTGATTTTGACAGGTTGTGGCGAAGGTATCATCGCCCAGCGAACCCAATTCATCCCTTTTGAGCCAATCATCACATGACACGTTGCTATTCATCCCCAATTTGCCATGCACGGGTTTTCCTGGATTAATCGCCATGCACGGGTTCCTTTTCAAGTGAGGTTGCATTTAAATACCACTTGAAGGAATGTAGTGAGAACTAGAAATAGTTAGATGCCATTTTCAAGTAGAGTGTAACTGTTCCAAACTCCGAAGAGATGAAACCAAAAACTTTACACAACATTTATTGACTTGCAGCTAGCTGGTCCAGTTAGTCCGAATTCATAGCTAAAGTTAACAATGTATATAAGAGTTATGGCATGTTTATACATCAGTAATGTTAACTCAATGATTCACAATCTAAAAGGCAAAGCTAAATTGAAAGTGTATATAAGAGGAACTAAACTAACAAGATGAATCTTCCTGACAACATTTCATCTGAATTGGCTAATACAAATGCAACTAAAGAACAGACCCATAGAATCAAATGGAAACAAACCTGGTAGGGTAAGTAATATCAACAGAATTAACCTCATTGGTTATAGACTTGAGGAAAATCTCAGAGGGCTTAACCCGAGCCAAGAGCTTCAAACCCAACCTTGCATCCATAAATCACCCAAGCGACACAGAGATTGAGTCTTTCAGCAAACTGAAAAAAGGGCATTTGATAATAGAGAGTAAGATCATTTACCCATAAAGCTTGTTCTTCATAGTCCCCTCAGGCGCCTTCTCCAGTCCAGCCCAAGCTCCATTCATCTAGAAACCCAGAAATTGCAGAAAATGAACGGTGAGTAATGGAATAGGAAGAGCAACAGGAAGGGTATAGAGGGAGAGATAGAGAGGGACCTTGTTGGAGACGAAATCGACGAGGAGGCCGGCATTGGCATTGAGGGGTTTGCTATTGGAGGAGATTTGGGTCCAGAGGTCTGTGAAAGTGGAGGGAACGCGAGAGGAGGAGGAGGAAGAAGAAGGATCGGGAGCGAAGCGGTCAATGGATCTGCTGAAGCACCAGTTCCTGCCTTTGATCGGGAACACTATCAGTCTCGCTCTCATCGTTACGATCGCAAAGTGGAAGAGAGAGTGTGCCCTAGAATGGCTATGGTCTCGAAACGGAACTATTCAACGAGACCTTGTTCTGGTTATGTTTCGATTTAGAGACCAAAGAGGGAGAGAGAAGGTATTGAGAAAAAAGAAGAAATCATTAATCCGTCATTAGAAATTGATGACATTAATTTTCATTTGAGTCCGTTATAAGCTATAACTAAAAGAGAGGTCATAGTGATAGTATAAAAATAAAAATCAATTAACAAGATGAAATATAATTTTGACGATGGTCGAAACACTCATTTTATAACTAAATGTTTGGTAGAGATCACAGGAAGATGATAGGGGGTGGTTCATTATTCTAAGTTTCCAACCGCGGTTGGCGCTGCGAATTCATGAGACTTTTTCCGTCTCGACTTGACTGTCCTACTATGTCGTAGCAGTCGTCCAAAGAGTATGTTAAGGAAAGGAGGATGTTAAGAATCGAAAGGTATCTGATTCACAGAGGTTGGGGTGTGGCTCCTCGTCGAGGTTCCCTAGGAGATTCATGGCGACTCGCGAGGCAGCACATCGTGTCTCGCTACTTCCCCATCAAGGCCAACATTCTCGGTTTTTTCCGTGTAGTCCAGAATGCCTTAGGTAGGGGTGTTAGCCCTAGGGAGGAGAAGTACCAGCGGGGCACCGCCATCTGGTGGGTAGGGATGTCGGAATCTCATGACCCGAGAGGGGATGGGTACCAACAGGGCTCCTCTCTTCGTATCCTAGAGGGACCCGGGAAGGCAGGATCAAGCCGACGGTCCTCATTCCGGCGGATGTCTCGGGGTTTCCAACGGTCATCTCTTGGATTGTCCATGTACGAACGGGTGTCCACCGTAACACGGATCCTTAACATCATGTTCGTCACCCGCTGTGATCGACTGAGGACTTGCTCGTCTGGTGTAACGTTGATCGGTTCGAAGAAGATTTGCTCATGGTGGTGGATCAACTTCTACGGGTATGGCTCCTTAGATCAGGGTCATTGGTCTTGTACGGGGTATGGATGTGGTGTGATCTCTTCCTCATGAGACCAGGTAGGTAGCGTGGTGTCTTGGTGGAGCCTAGAGTAAGATCTGGACCAAGAGTCTGGTTGGTAGGGGTGGGTGGTGCGGAGGCCAACGGTCGTGCTCTAATAGGTCCCCGAGTCCTACCACTCACCACATTGTCATACGACATTCATTGGAGGATGAGACCATCCTCTTCTTCTATAAAACTTCTCATGCGCAGTGTTAGTCGGTGAGGATCCGTCATGGATTGTCGGTCCCCAAATTGGGAGTATGTCATCTCATGTGGGAGCAGCCGATGGTACGTGGTGAGGGTGGTGGGTTCTTCTAGTGGCATGATTCACGGTCCTCATCTAGTCGGCCGAGCTGGTAAAGGACAACGGACAGGCAAGCGAGAAGCAACAGGGGTCAATGGGCACGGTGGTTGTGAGGCGATAGTGATTGACTCGGGAGCAAGATTGAAAATGGTGGTGATTGGAGAGAAGTAGGGCAGAGAGACGAAAATGGTTTTGGGGGAAAAAGATATTTAAAGGCAACTTGTATTGTAATGGAACAAGTAATTATTAAACACAACACCGTCACAGTTTTGAACATTGTCTAAAATGAACAAAAATATGGAAAAGTTAAAAACTCTGTAATCTGTTCATTACCGCACGAATTGTACATTTCATCGGTAATGAATATCCATTACCGAAAAAAATGATTCGGTCGGTAATGAATTCCAACAGAGAGCAAATTCACTTTTTTTTTGCTTGTTTTATCAATTTCGAGTGCAGATTAATGTTTATTTTAAGATCAAACACTATAAAGAACTTTTTTACAAAAACATGAATCTAATGACTATAAATTTGAAAATTATGGACATCATTTAGTCAAATTTTAGGTTTCGATTTAATGAGTTTTCATTACCGATCGATTTATTTGCTTGTGATGCAGTTCATCACCGAAGAAATAATGGTTCAGTCGGTAATGAACACTTTGATATCAAAATGTTTTCTAAGTATCGAATTTGAAACGACGCCATATCACTTAAAGGTACTTGCCCGACCGAATTGGAATCGTCGGTGATGAACCTATTTACCGACGATTTTATTGATTTCGTTGGGTTTGGAACCCTTATTAGGGTTAAGCCTTGCCCCTCCCACCTCACTTTTCATCTTCGTTCTCTCTATCTCTCTCTGAACTCGTCGGCCACCTCACGATCGTCTTCTTCCTCCACCGAGCACCAGCTCGTCTTCTTCCTCCACCTAGCATCAATCAAAATTGGTTCATCCTCGAGCCCATCGTCTGTACACGTCCGCCTCTGACCGTCGCCTATGCTCCACCACCGTCATCTATGTCTCCATCCCTGAGCAAGGTATGAATCTCGTGCTCTCACACATTATTCAAAATGATTTTAGGGATTTGAATCCCTAAACTGATTTTAGGGATCAGAAATTGAAATTTAAATTGTTAGGGCTAATTTAAATTACAAGTAAGGGCTTGTTAGTTTAATTTAGCTTGTTAAGTTAATTTAGGCGAGGGATTTAAACTTTTAGATTATATTGTTTTTCAACCGAAAGGTGCAATTTTATAACTTCAAATCAATTACATTGTTGTGTATTGAGGAACATGCTCCTCGATCACGAAATGCCAGTTTGAATGAATAATGGTTCACTGATCCTTGTAGTACTAGAACCGCTGCAGACGGATTTTTGACGCCCCATAGGCAAAGACAAAATACGAAAGGGGGGGAAGGGGGTACCAGAGATCCTGAAGGACCTCAAAAGTGGTGAAGGTGGGAGAAAAAGTATCGTCTAAGGACCCCTCCCAGGGCCAGTCCCTAGAGCACTGGATTCCTATCGTTATTGACCCTGCAAAGACGAAGTCAAAAAAAAATAAAAAAAACTCACTCGATTAGCCAGATCCATAATCGAGAGAGGGGTCGAGGAAGGAGCGGTGGTGGAGGCCAGGGAGGAGGTGGTTTCAGAGACGACGGTGACGCCTTCAAAGGCGGCGGCAGAAACTTCAGAGGGTACGGTGGTGGAGGCCAGGGAGAAGGACGTGCTAGTGGCTTCAACGACGACGGGGGTTGATCGGGAGAGATAACCCGATACAGAGAGGTCGCGGGGCTCCGAGGCGGTGAGGTCAATCGATGCCGAGGTGAGCCAGATGAAAACCATCGAAGTTGCAGAGGGGGGCGAACGGGATCGGGAGACACGTCGTTGGTAGCGGGAGGGAACCAACGACGCGGTAGCTAGAGGCGGCTCGAAGGGATCCCTAGCAGAAAAAAACCTAGTATAACTCCCAGGAAGAGGCGCAAGAGAGTAACTACCGGCGTCGAAAGCAAACCCACAAAGTGTGAATAGGAGGAGATGAGCCATGACAGCAGCCATGGTAATTAGCCATGATTGTCACAGAGGGAGGTCGCGTCGTTAGGTTAAGAGAGAGAGCTCTCTAGGTAAGTTTTAGATTATATTGTTAGGTTAAAAATTGAATTTTAGGTTAGAAATTAAAATTGTTAGGTTAGATATTAAAATGGTTAGGTTAGAAATTGAAAATTTTACACCATCAACTCATTAGAGCCTACTGCTACTATTAGGTCAAATTATAACAACGTAATAAATCATTATTAACTCGAGATCATTTTGCTTGAAGAAGCACATATAATCCTTAATTACCATTAATAAAACCAACAAGGATAATTGAAATTGTTAGGTTAGATTTGTTTTGAAATGGGTAACTGGGGAAATGCATTACTGTAAAATATAAATAATACAAGATATGGCATACAAGTTTTGGGTTCCAGATATATGTCCGGGTCGATCGTAGCAAGGTCAACGCTCATGGACACGTAGAAATAGTCCACTTTTGATCGAAGACACCAACTCAAGACATCCCCTTACCAGCATTTCAAAAGAACAAGACAAAAAATAAAATGTCCAGCAACCGAAACGACATAAACATCCCAAACTAAAAACTTAAAAATCATAACGCATGCAAGAATAAAGTTCTCTGATTGCGGCTTCCCGAGACCTCCCAGCATCGGCAGTCCCGGGTCTGTGGGTATAGGCCCTGATCGGGCCATCCCACCCCCCGTCGGGTCTTCTCATTCATCCGAAGAAGGCTGTGACGCCTCCGCTTGTGAATCATGAACCTCCTCCTTATCCCTCAGCTTGTGGGCCTGCAGGATTAGACATGTAAGCTCCAATGCCTTCTTGATGGCAGTAAGCCTGGAATACTACTGCTCACCTCTGCCTTTTTCTTGGCCTTCATTGCCTTTGATCGTACAGGGCCCACTCCTCCAGCTTGGTCCTGAGGGTCTTTCTGCTTCCCCTGCTTCGGAGCCAAATGACCTACAAGTAAATCAGGAGAAACACTCACCCCGACTTCCTGGATGTTAGCCAGGCTGCCAGACTTTGTGTTGCTCAATAGCCCCGTGAACTCTTCCCGGGGATCCCCTTGCAATTTTGGAACAGCCCACTCTGGGGCAGAATTAGCCAGGTTGCCAGACTCTGGAAGGAGACCATCTTTTCCTTGTAGTTCTTGAAATCCGGGAGGGGGTGCCAGAGAGCCCTTACCGGTAGTGGTCCTCGAGCCCCCCATATAATACTTGATCGCATCAAGGGTGAGGGATGTCAGAAGGTCATCCACTGATGAGTCCCGTGGCACCTTCGGAGCCCTCCATACGATGGTAAGGAGGCGATCCACGTCCAACTACTTCGGGACCCGGATAGAATCGTCATACCAGACTTCCTCCCGTCTAATCCCCAGGAGGTACGTTGTGCAGTCAGCTATATGGTGTGTCAGTCTGTCACATTGGGCGCAGAAGCCTGGTAATCGCTTATACTGCAAGCCCACCAGCGAGGATTGGGCATGACCTGAAATCTGAGACGGATACGTCTCCTAAATGGTTGACCCACGTCCAGGCCGACCCTCATCCACAGAAAATCATCAGAACGACGTACTTGAGGAATATGAGCAGCGGTTACCTGAATCCTCATACACGATGCGAGTAGGGCTCGGATCGGAGCGTTCCAGGCATCCTCCAGGACATTCAGTGCTCGGACTCCAATCTTCATACATCCAAAATTGATGTCATCCAGTTGCATGCAGGCCAAGAGCGGAGTCAGCAGGGCCGGGTAGCCCTTGAATCCCCAAGGACCTAGGTGGCGAATATCCTCAATGGCCTTGAGGGACAAGAAATGGAATCCGACCACCTCCTTCGTGAGATATTCGATCTGCAGGTCGTCGACCTTCCAGTTCTGAAGCATCAGCCTACAAAAAGCATTTTGGTTGTGGCGTCCCGTTACCGCAACCCTTCCCGCAAAGGGAGAATCTGTACCGGCCATCCCCAGCGGCCGACATTGCCTCCGTAGGGATTTACAGGACCTCGTCCTCATCCTCCCAGTCCGGTACCGGAACCTTTACCCCCGTTGTTTCTCTGGACGAGGATGGAGTCGCCCTTTGTGAGTCTGCCACGACCAACGTCGAGCGGATCTGCTTTGTGGCGGAGAAAGTCTCCAGTGTGCCTTGAGGGCGCGAGGTTTCCCTCCCCGACTCATCGTAGGGCAGACGCAAGACCGATCAGGCCAGGGATTGAGCTTTCTCGGAGGGGCGGGGATGCAACGCTGCATGCATGTCCTCCGGTGAGAGTCCCCGCGTTGCGGAGTGACCACGAGGGGTAGTCGGTGACGAAATGACCCCCGATTGAACCAGATCTGAAACGAGAACCACTGGGGGAAAGTTCATATCCGACAAAAAAATGGGAAAGGGTTGAGGCGGGGTTGGTACGGTAGTGCCTAGCCCTGGTGCTTAGTCGGAATTCATGACAAACTTGAGGGTGACGGTGGTTTGAGGCTGAGAGAAGCCGAAATGGAGAAGAGGAGGGGCGGCGTTTTTTTCAACCTTAGAGTACTCGGATGGAGTTTTTCGCATTTAAGTTAGATATTAAAATTGTTAGGTTAGAAATAGAAATTTTTATACCAACTTATTGGTGACTACTGCTACAATTATGTAAAATTATTACCATGTAACAAATCATTATTAACTCAAGATAATTTCTCCTAAAGAAGCATATACAGTGATCCTTAATTAAGTTACAACTAATGAAACCAACAAAGATAATTAAAATCCTTAGGCGAAATTGATTTTTTTTCTTCAGATTAGATTGTTAGAAATTGAAATTGTTAAGTTAGAAACTGAAATTTTAGGATAGTTAGATTTTAGGAGTTAGATATGAGTTTTGAGATATAAACGTGATAATTGTTATAATTTTAGAGCTTGAAATTTTGTTAGTTTCTAATTGTCCTAAATGTGATACTTGTTATAATTGTTAAGAGTTTGAAACTTTTTTTTTTTGACAGAGAGGATATTGGTATTACTTGAAATGCCTCAAAATATATAAAAGTGCATTTGGTATTTGAAACCCAGACCATGTCAGAATAGATATAGAACATGACTCTCTTGTTAGCCAGTGGGCAACCCCGTTCGCAGTTTTAGAAATGAATTCGAGTTTAACATCCTCGAACGATATAAAAATGGATCTACATTCTTCAATAATACGTTCCACTGGTAAGAAAGCACGGGTTGACCCTAAGATCATCCTCACCACAAATTGGGCGTCGCTTCGAATGATAACGCGCGACCGTTATGGTTCACGTACCCATAGCAAATCCTGATATATGGCAATGGCCTCTACCATCTCGGATAATGGGGTGCCCCCCTCCCAACCCCATTCCTTCCTTCCATAATTGTTGCCCTCTCGTCCCGACAAACCATGCCATATCCCAGTTGAAAGGTGTATGCAAAAATCGCTCCATCAACGTTCAGGGATAACCATTGTGATGGTGGTGGTTTCCAACCTTTGTGGCAGGGTCCACAAGGGTTCGAGTTTGCACACTCATCTTCTTATGCGCCTCCTTCCAACTGTGGACATTCCTTTTGACTGTAGCATCAATTGAGCTGACCAGCAGCTGGATCTGGTCTTAAACAACACTATTTCGAGCCTTCCAAATCTCCCATATGGTTAATGCAATTTTACTCTTGGTTTCCATATCCGGCATAGCCACAATATTAGTCATCCACTGTATAAATGTAGTAGCTGAGCAAACCGGGAAAAATACTTGGGATTGTTGCCACACCGCCTGAGCAAATGGGCACTAAACTAATCAAATGGAGTTTGTTTCACTTCCCGAAGCACGTACTGCACATTCTTCTGGGATGGGGACAAATTTTTTCCGGAGGTTCACCGCCACTTGTAAGGTACCTGAGATAGCTCGCCACAAAAAAAAACTTGATACGCGGCTGAATGTTTAGATCCCAAATAGTCGACCAAACCGATGCTCCCTGTGTTAGGACCCACCGACCGTTCAATCGAGCTAGTAAGCAATACCCTTCCTTGCAACTGTAATTGCCTCGGATGTCTCGTGTCCAATACCACCTATACGGATTCGTGTGATTAGGGAGTGGTATACTCAGCACCTCTGGATAAATTCTGGCGGTAATGAAGTAGTGATCTTCGGTACATCCCATTGTCCATGTTCAGTAATCAGCTCCGAAACTAGCATTTCTCCAGTTGGCACCGTCCCAGGAAGGATGATGGGTATGTCCCCCATGAGCCATATTATACCCTCTACTCTAATAGTCTGACCATTCCCTATAGTCTTCTGGAGGCCTTCCTGCAAGGGTGTTTTAGTATCTCTCAGACCCGACCATAACTGACTAAGATTCAGGCCAGTGAGGTAGAAAAGGAGTACACGAATTGGTCTAGCTACAGACCAGTGAGTGAATTGAGCGCTGGCAAGTTCGCTCAGCCTCATGACTGTCCCAACAAGGGGAGTGACCTGATACATAAAAGAGCGTTCCTATTCAAGGAACCTTAGCATCACAGCATGGGAGCATACCAGACAAATAAGGTCTTAAAAACCAGATTTTACAATCATGAAGCGTAAAACAAGAAAAAGAAAAGGCCATAACACCCAGATTTTAAAAACATGAAGCGCACAAAAAATAGGTCTTTTAACCCTGATTGTTCAACCAATAAGCACACGCGATATTGGCATAAAACCAACCAACAGCCTAAGCAAGTAGAGCACTCTGTCTCATTAGGACCATCAACTTGTCACATAGATTGGAAGACGAGCACTAACACGTCGACGACCAACACCGCAAGCGACAAAGATAGTTCTATTGAGTAATATCCACCCGAACTCTAAAACCCCTAAAACGATATTGAAAGAAAACAGTTGAAAGGCACAAAGGCCTAAACACTCACCAGTGGCCAACACATTAAACTGATAAGTCCTAACCACAATATTGGAAGGAAGTAGATGCATATCAATCAGAAATTGTTAAAGGGGAAAAGTGGGGACACAAGACTTAAGCTGGAGAGAGGGATATACCAGTATCAGTACCACGACGAACCGCTAGACCCACAACGATCAACATCCGGGAGGATGAAGAAATGCGTCTGACGCCCGGATCTGAAGCGAGACATCAGGCAACCAGGCGAACCACCAGAAGTAGAAAGAGAAGCTCCACAACGATCCAAATCCTGTAGGATGAAGAAGCGCGTCCCACAGCCAGAGCTGGACCTAAACAACTCCAATGACCCGAAAGAAGCATCACCGACGAGACCGCGAGGGGCGGATTTAGACAATGGAACTCGTACTCAGTCCTCCGAAGCCTAAATTGGTCAACACCAAGAAGGCCTAAGGGGATGACCGATATTTCTACCGAGTACGAGCTCAGGCGTCCAAGCAGACAACAGTAGTTAAAAAATCCTGGAGATCAAAAGCTGGAACTAGAGCTGAGCGTTCCGAAATCGAGAGCGGTTACTCCCCACCGAAAAAACCAAGCGAGAACCCAAAGGATAAGGTCTGTAATGATACGAGCACGAAACAACCTGAACCCGGAGAGATCTAACACCACCACAAGCAGAGAAACGCAAAGCCACACAAAGGCCGCACATGTACCGAATCAGCAAAATTGACACCGACGAGGACCCAAAAACCCGACAAACGCTCTGAATGACAACACCACCCAGATACGGATTTTCAGAACAACATCACGGTCATGATCCGATACCAAGACTACAACCAGTACCGCCTAAAAAGCCGAAGAAGAGCAGAGGCCATGACAACAATTCAGACCTGAACTGGTCCAAATCAAACCAGGCCAAACATGCCCAAAACCAGACAGGACCAAACATGACATACCCTGTTCCGACCCGTCCCAACCTGTCACGATTCGACCCACACTGAACTAACCTGGCCAGATCTAACCCATCCTAGACGCACAGACTAGGCAGGCGAGCATGGACTCCGTCCGAGTTTCCAGCGAAACGAACTCTAGCAACCCCATCTATAAAGGAGTAGATGCACCAACATGGCTCCACCACGGCACGGGAGGCAAGGGACCATGAGCAGCGACGACAGAAGCTGACTCCGATGAGCCGAACCAACCAGAACACCTATAGAGCTCGGAAACAGCGGGAGATCCGGCGAGCCACCACGCAGACCAACTGACCTTTCCCTAGCAAGCACACGGAGACGAGCAAGGAACAAAGGGTAGCACACGGTGGTGAGGAGCAAAAGCTTCGACAAGGAAGTAAAAACCGGAGAAGAAAGGGGCTAGAAGAGAGGAAAGAGAGGGGAGAAGGGAGGGGTGAGGAGGAGGTCACCACCGGCAACCACCAAGGCCGGAGTCGGTGAAGACGAAAGGGAAAGGGGTTGGCGGCTAGGGTTTCAAAAGAGGGGGGTTGAGAGCGTTTTGGGGAAAAAAACTTCTAGATCTCAATCACACTCAAAATTACATATTCATCTAGCCTCTTTAAAGTGGTATCACGAATCGGGGACGAATAACCAAGTAGAAGAGGTCACAAATTATATTTTCGAAACAAATTGGATTCGTCGGCAAATTGATAAGAGCGAAAAATATTTCGTCACAAAAGAGAGAATCATTTCTAACTACCAAAAATCACTTTTTTTTTTACCGAATCGTCCCTTTTCCGTCTCCACTACATTCACTCTTAGTAGAATTAATTATAGATTTTTTTAAATGTTTTCCTATAAAAGCTAGCAATGGGAAAACGAAGATCCTTGGACAGGGCCAGACAAATTCTGTTACCAACTAATATAATAACCCAAATTCATCTTATGTACGTGCCAAAGTTTTGATCTTTACTTGTCCCATAATTTTTATAAGGTACACCAAAGTTTTGTCTACAAACAAAAACATACATAAACTTTCATAAACTTTCGTTTATGTTTTCTGAGTGCATTAAAGTTTTGTCCACCAAAAATGTTCAGAATGAATGGTTTGACAACTTTTCACAGATTAAATAGGATTGTGGACAATACATAATGCATTCTAAAGTTGTGTAGGTAATTCATGATGCACTCTATAGTTGTG
The DNA here is from genome assembly GCA_963921825.1 of Erodium maritimum. NCBI lineage: Eukaryota > Viridiplantae > Streptophyta > Magnoliopsida > Geraniales > Geraniaceae > Erodium > Erodium maritimum. Next base: position 68,979,337 of record OY997595.1, on the reverse strand, counting down.
TGAGCAATACTTTATAACAGTTTTCGACAATTAACCTGTTACGTTTTTTTAATGGAAGTCGGTGGACAACTTTAGTGTAACCTAAAAACGTGGACAAAATTTTAGGTAGTTTTTCGTTTATGGGCAATACTTTAGGGTAGTTTGATCTTTACTTGTCCCATGATTTTCATAATGACATTAAGACCTTGAACTTCACATACTCTGAATCTTCTACTTCAACTCCAATCTTCTATATTTTCAAACACTTCTTCAGACAGACTCCGATCTTCAGTTTCTTCAGACACACTCCAATCTTCTATTTCTTCAGACACTTCCACAAGCCTCCCATGAACCCACTTCTTAGTTTTAGTACTGGATTTAGGAGTTTCCTCTTCAACCATCTTGTCAAAAACTCCATTTGGTTGCTCTAATCCACATGAATAGGTTTGAGCACCATTTATGTGCTCATTGATCCCAACGCAGCTAGTTGTTTCAATGGATGGTTCTTCCCCATTCTTCTCGGTTATTGCCTGCTTCATCTTTAAGGATTCAAGTGAACGTATCGCCTCAGCTATTATCCTTCTGCTCTCCACAAGAGCAGCCCGAGCAACAGGGCTCTTCTCCGCAGCAAGCTCTAATGCATTCATGGCCATCTCTGTTTCAGCGATCAATGCCCTGCACAAAACCAGAAAATGCAAGTGATGTTTCAGCAACATTCTACAAGAGCTTCAGAATCGAACAACCTTAACCTTCCAAAAGCAATAATGTCATAAATATAAATAAGCTAAGGGATAATTGCAAAAATGTACCTTAAGGTATTCATTTTCTGCAACTTGTAGCTCCTCTTTGACAATTACAAAAGTACCTTGAACTTGTCTTTTTGTTGCAAGTTGTATAAAAATGACGATTTTACCCATACAATTTAGATTTTAAAAATAATAAGCAAAAAATCCAAATTTTCATATCCCTTAAACTTTTCTTCTTCTTTGAAATGTACAAAGAGATGGAAATTTAAGGGATATGGAAATTTGGATTTTTTTGTTCTTTAATTGTTATTTTTAAAATTTTAAATTCTCAAGGGTAAACTCGTCATTTCGAAACAAATTCATACACAGTGCAGCAAAGAAAAAACAAGTTCAGGGAAATTATCGAAGAAGGCTATAAATTGCAAAAACCGAATCCCTCCGGGTACTTTTTTGCAATTATCCATAAACTGACCTTGCTCGTTCAATGGCTTCAGTTTTCCTGGTCTCTGCGGCTTCTCTTTGTGCTCTGATTTTCTTTATCATCTCCAACTTGGAACTTGCTAAAGGATCCTTATATTCTGCATCGTGTTCCTTCGCTTCAATGGCTTCAGTTTTCCTGGTCTCTGCAGCTTCTCTTTGTGCTCTGATGTTCTTTATCATCTCCAACTTGGAACTTGCCAAAGGATCCTTATACTCTGCAATGTGTTCCTTCTTTTTTGAACCCTTCTCTTCTGTAGACTGTGTATTTGTGTTGCACTTCTTCTTCCTCGGCTCTCTCTCAACTCCAACCATTGCACCACGGTACTTCGACTTGGCAGAGGAGATCCGTTCACGGTATTCCTGGAGAGAGACACGTAAATTATGAAAAACACAGTCAAGAAGCTAAGATAAACACTCTCCAACCTTATTGGGTTAATTGTCAAAAACTACCCTAAAGTATTGTCCACAAGCGAAAAATTACCTTAAGTTTTGTCCACACTTTTAGGCTATACTGAAGTTGTGTCCACCTTAGAAAAACGTAACAGGGAGAAACTGTGATGAATGTTCATAATGAATGGTCTGGACAGTTCTTCGTGGATTCAATAGATTTGAGGGCGATACATAGTGCATTCTAAAGTTGTGTGGGCAATTCATAATGCACTCTATAGTTGTGTGGGCAATACTTTAGGGTAGTTTTTGACAATTAACCTGTTATACTTTTCTAACGGAAGTCGGTGGACAAAACTTTAGGTAGTTTTTTGTTTGTGGACAATACTTTAGGTTAGTTTTTGACAATTAACCCAACCTTATTTGCATCATGACAACAACTATGTATTGGTATGCACCTACTGGATCGGCCCACTTGGCAATGATAGCAGCAGCGATTTTACGTCTCTGCTCCGGTGTTTTTGGTGCTCTAGTGCAACCTTTAGGCTTGGTTGCTTTTCTTTGCTGAACACTCTCCAACCACTCCTCGTGAATCTGTTCCTTCAAGATCTTATGTGAATCCCACTGCAGCTTGTCTTCACCAGCAAAGCCGGTTCTAGAAGCTTCTGCAATCAAGTTCTGCCACTCAAAATAGTAAGACTCCTGCAACATGAGCACCTCACGAAGTCTCTCATACCGTCTTTTCAATGCAGCCGCGATTTTCTCCCTCGTCTCGTCACTGTAAAATCTCGGAATCAAAGTCTCGAGATTTATATTCATCTCGATAAACACAGTAGTACAAGACAAAGTGAAGCCTATAAAATAAATGTGAAATATATGAAGGGACAATGCAAAAAAGTATCCACAGGTATTCATTTTTTGCAATTTGTAGTCCTCTCCTCTGATGATTGCAAGAAAGTGCCATGAACTTGTCTTTTTGTTTTACTTTGCATAAATTTGTTTCAAAATAACGATTTTATCTTTGTGAATTTAAATTTTAAAAATTATAATTAAGGAACAAAAAGTCCAAATTTTCGCATCCCTTAAATTTCTTACTATTTGTAGGGTAAAAGGAGGAAGAAAATTGAGGGATATGAAAATTTGGATTTTTTTGTTTTTTACTTGTTATTTTTAAAATAAAACCTGTAAGGGTAAAATCGTCATTTTTGTCCAAATTGCAACAAACAACTTCAAGGTACTTTTTTTGCAAATATCAAAGAAGAGGGCTACAGTTTGCAAAAAATGAATACCTCAAAGTACTCTTTTGCAATTATCGCATATATGAACACTAACAGCACTTGCCTCTGAGCATGTCCAGCATAATTATCGGTCTTCCTCCTTACCTGCATAGTCAAATAGAGAGAATAAACAATTTGAGTCTTTCCCATCATCTCTACATCACATTAGATATATAATTAATAACATCACATATGTAAATCATATATTATAGGGTTAATTGCAGATACCTATTGCATACTATACGTCTTTATAACTATCCTCATCTTTAAAATGTTATTTATAGCTACCTAAAGCTCTCAAAAAATTGCATATAGCTCTTTGCATACTATACGTCTTCTGCATATAACTATCTCCATCTTTAAAACATTAATTACAGTCACATAAACTCTCAAAAAATGCCATGTCTTCATCTTTTTAATAGTTTTATCTTCGAATGAGTCTCTTTACATCAACTCAACCCTTTTCTACATCTAGTCATAATGTTTTTGCTAGTTATGGTCAAGGGCATTTTCTGACGAAAAAGAGCTACGTGCAATTTTTTGAAAGTTTAGGCAGCTGGATGTAAAAGTTTAGTTGGAGATAATTATGTGCAAAAGACATATAGTAAGTATACAATAGTTATCTGCAATTAACCCTATATAATAAGAACGCCATATGTGCCGATTATATATTATATGGCCAGAGTTAATAATTAACATTATCACATCAAGGTTACATTCCAAGAGAGAACTCAAAAGTTACTCTTACATGACATCACCTTACAATTCTTCATAGCAATCCTTGTTCTCTCTCTGATCAGTTGACGTGTTTCTGCAAAATATGTAAAGATATTGACAACAAGAGGGTACAGATTAACAATCACAGAGGAGTCGAGGTGCAATAAACATAAGCTTACCAGCACTGTGCTTCCTGCCTTTGTTCCACGCCGTGTGCCCTTTCTTCGCTTGAGAAATCCTCGTCCGTCTCAACCGTTCTTTCTCATCCACTTCCTCCGAGTCCTCATGTGCAGACTCGGTCTGCATCGAACTCCCCTCTTGTTTCTGAACACAACTATGAGTTTCAAAGGTAGCAACTGCAGTAATGAAGACCCTACACCTTCGAATCTTGAAATACTCAACATTGCTGTGCATTTTCGTGGAGAGATTCGAGGACTTCCATGGAGAAACCAGTCTCTTCCGGCTTCTAAAAATAAACGTGCTTGATAATGCTTTAATTTGCGCCCTTACAGTACCTGAACGAATATGCAAGGAAGGCTGTACACTACTAATCTCTCCTGACAAAACATTGATTGTGGCATTACTCATCTTAACATATATTTTTGGGATACACTACAGGATTAAAGGTTTGCAACAACAACAAGAAGAAGAAAAACAAAATTTCCATTACCAAAATCCAATTCAATCTTTTATCTGACATGACTCAATTAGAAGGGAAAAAGAAAAAGGTTCTCTATTTGAGCACATAAATAAATAAAAACAGATGTGGGTATGGCAGCTGATGAATCAATACAAAGTGTAAGAAAGAGAACAACAGAGATAAGAGAAAGGGGTGTACCTAACAAAGGCATGGGAGCTCATTAGGGTTGGTTTCACTGCATTTCAGCACCAGAACATCTCTGGTTCACTTGCTTAGCTGCTTGTAATACAAAGTTGAAGCTCAAACATGCACAGTTCAGTCTGCAAAACTCAAAGCCAGCCTAGAGACTCACTGTTGATGATGATGATGATGATGATTATGATTGTCTGATGTGGAGAAGAAGATTGTGCTCGGTGGTGAAAGGGAGAGCCACACCACACACACGCACCAAAGTAGTTGTTGTCAGCTTTTACTAGCCACCTAATGGGCCCAGGCCCAATATGTCACTGGGCTGGACTATACTAAATGGGCCAATGGAATATTGTTGATTGTCAAAGGTTTTGAATTGTCAAGCATAACTTTCAGCTACCATCTTCCTTTCTTTTTCCTCCATCACAGTCAGAGCTCAGAGGTCTCTGTTTCTTGGTCTTCAAGACAAAAGTGGACTTAGACTCTTCTCTTCCACCTTTCCGTGAACTCTACTCCAGCATCTTTTTCCCCTTATATATACAATTTGATCAGCATTTTGGGGTAATTCTCAACCGGGTCGTGCTCATTTTCTTAAGTTTCAGCTACAAGCTCCAGTTTTTTTAGGGTTCTGAGCTCTGATATCACCCGGGTCTCTTGAATTTTCCGATAAAAATCGAATTTTTTCACTTGGGTTCGTCAAAAAAATCTTACCCATGGACAAATCCGGCGGGATGCGTCCACCGATCGATGAATCGCCGGCGGTGGAGGCTATCGGAAAATTCATGGCCGTGGGCATAGTCGTCCTCTTTTTGGTAGTTGTGTTCTTATTCCTCTTCCATCTCTACACCAAATGGGTCTGGTGGCGCGTTGAGCAGACCACGCTCCGGGAAGGCCAGAACCCTCGCCGGCGGCGTCTCGTCTTCTCCGCCGGCCAAGATGGACGAAAAGGGCTCGACCCCTCCGTCCTCCGGTCCCTTCCGGTGCTGGTTTTCAGTCCGGAGGACTTCAATGAGGGCTTGGAGTGTGCTGTGTGTCTCTCGGAGCTCGAGCAAGGCGATGAAGCGAGGTTGCTACCCAAATGCAGCCATGGCTTTCACGTTCAATGCATCGATATGTGGTTTCAGTCCAATTCCACTTGCCCTCTTTGCCGGAGCCTCGTCGAGGATCTGCATCCGGCGGCGGCGGAAGAAGATTCGGGATCAGTGAGCTGTGCTGAGGTGAGCTCGATTGGAGCTTCTGTGGAGTCCGATTCTGCGTCTTCTCCGGCCAGTGCTGGGATGTTGATCATTGATATTCCGGTACATATGACTGAGAATTTGTCGTCTTCGTCTCCATCGGAGGAACTGAAGTCGCCGATGACTATGCGGCTGAGGTCATTGAAGAGGCTCTTGAGCAAGGAGAAGAGGGTGTGTTCGTGCAGTTCAAGTTGTGCTCAAGCAGGACAAAATGAGCCTGAATTGATCACTTGATTCGGGGAGGTTATAATTGGTATTTCATAGGAAATAACCGAAAAAATTGATTGGTAGAGATTGATATTGATTTATTTATTTTTTGATTTTAATTGTAATATATTTTTAGTTTCTCCAACATTCATAAATTTGTAAGTAAATAATTAAAACAATCAATAAAAAAGCAAGTGTTGTTAAAAATAATAATGTTGAGTAAGGATATAAAAATACATCGAATTGAATGATCAAATAATGACATCGTATAATCGATCCACTGACTTAAAAATAATTTGCTTGAAATGTCCTTAGTTGACAACTCATCAATAATTGCTTCTAAAAGTTAGCATGACTTTTATCTATGTGCGTCCTTTCGATATGCCGTTTGTGGAACATGTGGAATAGCAGTGTAGTATCCAAGAATATATGATATGTTATCAAGAAGTATATAAGATAACATATTTCTTGCTAGGAAGTGAAAGAGAGATTTTTTTTAGCATGAATTGAAAATTTTATTAATAAACGATTGACGGTAACATGATGATTTAATGAAACTTGAATAGGGCAACGCATTGTCCTAGACAGATCCCGAGGCGATAGCCATTTGATTATGATTCCCGCCTATTCTAGGTGATTGTCGAGGGGATGGATTCTTTTGACGATGGAGGCACGTTGTTACCTGGCTTGTTTTGTCACCAGTTGAGTGGTGCTAGGGAGTCAGGGCCTGAACTTACTTCTCTTTCCTGACCCCAACCCCATGCACGAGATCTTCTCTGAGGCTTGCAAGTTCATGGAGGTAAACAGAAATTCTTCCTAGTTAGGCAAGAGATCTTGCGTTATCTTGTCCTCTAATATCCAAGGATTAGTATCCGTACGAGTTGGTGGATCTGACTAAGGGGACACGTGCTGGCATAGTAGGCAAGAGATTATGTATAAGGGTGGGGCGGGGAGTAGTGGCTCGCACCCAGGCGGGCATTCGGAGAGGGGTAGCAGGGGGGCGTCTAGAACCAGATAGTATCCGTCCAGTCCCATCGTACACCAATACGCATTGTCTCTTCTTCCACCAACAATAGATCAAACACCAGGGGCTAGGTGAGGCCCATCTGTTTTCCTCGAGGGGAGTGAAGATTAACATGCCATATGAATTCACATGCGAAGTAGAAGCATGAATGAGCTCGTACTGGAGGCGGGCCTTAGCCGTGTCACGCCCCAAATCCGGTTTTGACCGGACTCAAGACGTGAACTAAGAATAATATTAATAAAAACAATTTTAAAAGAAATAAACTTCAAATGATAATCCAAACCAATAGTTCTGACAATACGAGTCAACGACTCGAAAACCAAGTAATAAAGGTGTTTAATAAAAAAAGGAAAGTACGTCTCTAGACCATACAAAACCAAGACTCTCGCTAGCTCCGAAGCTCCGAGACGTCCTCTAGATCAAATCCTGCTCAAAACCTGTTGAACAGTAAAGGAGAGGGTAGGAAAAAGTAGTAAAGGAGATGAGCTATCAACTCACCACCACGAGTAACCGTCCAATTAGGGCATACTAGTAATCACAGTAACTATGAATCAATTAAACACGTAACCCAAGATAACGCTTGACCTTCACTCGGGTGCAACCCGTAAATCAACCTCGACACTGAACCGAACTCATACCACTTTTCTCAGCTATGCCCTTAACCACTAACACCCAATCAAGTCTCAATTGACAACGACTACGGTTATCTCACAACCAACCACACGTGCAAACTCGCACGTCAATACACTAAACTCAGGTAAATCTGTATTTCAAATCACAGAAGATCACATAGCATACATAAGCAGTCACAGCAGTCAACACAGATCAACACACAGAGTAATATCATAACAATCACTGCCACCTGTGGTATTCCAGAACAATGCGCCGGTTCATCAACATCCCGACTTATCACGTCGTCCGAACTCACATCGGCCTATACATCTTCCCGGAACACGGCTCCTCGGGGTAACTCATATATAGTGGACCGGAATCCTCCGTCGGTCGGGTATATCTTCCCAGAACACACAACATCGGGGTACAACTCACATCACACATACCATCCCGGGGTACGGTGCGAACATTGCTCTGAAATACCCTTCTCGACTCTAGATCCCTTGTACCGTAATCACACATGCATCACATGTATCGCACCGGAACCAAATCCTCGGCCTAGATATCCTATACCAGAATCCTCCACGGCATAGATATCATACAGGAAGCCTCGGTCTAGATATATATATCGGAACCACCATCGATATAGATATCGGACCGGAACACACCGCCTCGGAACATATCGTGACAGAACTGGCACAACATCCGCCACGATATCGGACCGGAATAACATCATCAAACATCTCATACTAAACGTACCATCAGGCTAGATATCCTATACCGGAATCCTACGTCGGTATAGGTATCATACCGGAACACATCATCGGTCTAGATATCCTATGCCGGAATCCTATGTCGGTATATGCATCCCACCGGAACACACGGTATATCATTACCAAACAAACTTACCGAAAACACATCACATCGGTCTATCAAGCACCCGATCATATCACAAGGCAGTAGTTCACGTCATACCAAACATATCATACCAAACATATCATACCAACATATCATACCGAGCATATCATATCAGATCCTCGATTCAACAACGGATATACCACATATCAAGCCTTACAAGTCATCAATCACCACAACACAGCCAACACGCAATCCTACGGGCCTAACCAGGGACCCACATGTGATACTACAACATAGCAATTCCCAAACCTACGGGCACGACCTGGCCCGCAAGTTATCCCTCATTTACACGGCTACACTCGTTCCTCACATCCTATGTGCAATTCTACAATTATATCATTTGTTCGTAACCTACATGCATACTAGTAACTTTCCGCAATTAAACCGGTATTCGCTACTTTTCCCTACCCCAATCGCTATCCAAACGCTTAGTCAACGCGAGTCGCCTAGTAGTCTCCTCCGCCGTGCTCGGGACCAACGTCTAGGATCACAAAGCAATACAAGAATTAAAGCTAATTCAAGTGTGGCTTAAAGAGAGAAATACTCAAACTAGCCCCAATTGCTCAACTTGTCAAAATGGGCCCGGAAGGCCCATTTTGCCTGGAATCGGGAAAACGTCCCTCGGGACTCCGAAAATTTCCCTTTTCGTCTCTATCATTTCTAATTAAATTTACTTGTTCCAACGCAATCGACGGAATCAAATTCTGAGGTCCGAGCGTTCTAAATTCACAATTAAAGTTTCTAATCGCATTTTCCGAAATTTCACGAATCACTTCAATAATTCGTTCCGGGCGGGAAATTATCATCCCGGGGTTCACCCAAGACCGCCCAAGCATGGCACAACCAAACTCCGACCATGTGGGCCCCACGGCCACACATGGCCGTGGGTGGCCGGACCGGACCGGGCAGGTCACAGCTCCTTGTCCCTCCGACCATGGCCGGTAAATCTCCTCTCCGGTGGTCGGCCGGAAAAATACCTCCTTTCTCCCAACAAGTTCCTAATTAGTTATAGATTCTCCACAACTCCATTGTTAAGTCTTAAAACCTCAACAACTCCAAAAACTTCAAACCCAAAGTGGGTTTCATCCAAATAACCACAAATCCAATTGATTTCCAACAACTTTTCCACTTTCCTTCCACAAATCCTCCATTTAACCAACAAAACCCCAAACCCATAATGCCTAAGTCTTGTTCATGCACTTTCTACCAAACCCACAACTAGAAAATTAACAAAAAGGGAAGTTAAGTTCTTGAATACCTTAAAGAATATGTAGATGATGAAGAAAATGGAAGAAAAAGGAGGTTTTGGGGTAGAAATCAAGTGAAAGGAGACATTTTTCTTCTCTTCCTCTCCTTTCTTCTTCTTCAAACTATGGAGGGTTCAAGCTTCCTCTTTCTCTCTCTCTATAGGATTCGGCCAAGGTGAGAATTGTGCTGAAAATTGCCCAAAAGTGGTCCTTATCCTAAAGGTGGAAAATGTTCATTTCATCCTTTAACCCCCGCTCTCTATCTTTTGTCCACAAGTGGGGACCATATGGTCTTTTGTCACCCTTTTCTTCCCCTCCAAGCCATCATGGACACGTGTCCATGTGGGGTCCACCTCTACCCAAAATATCTCATCTCAAATTAAATTAATTCGTTAAGACTCCTAATTCGACCTAGTTTGACCCGGGTTTGACTTTTTCGCAAAAGTAGTCATTTGAAAGGAAATGACCCAAATAAGTTAACTGTAACGATGGCTAAGCTTTTTGGGTATCGGAAAGGTCCCGAATGACTCTCGGAGTCATCGGTTGACTTTTCCAGCGGAAAGTCAATTTCTTACAAGCCGACTGTGCATGGCCTGGTATGTGCATGCAGATAGAATGACAGAGCGAGGTGGATATGTCCTTCCAAAATCGGACCCAAAAGGTACCGCCCTAAGACATGCCTAAGTCGTCCGTTTGGGTAGCCACGAAACCCCCGACCACCTCACCCGCCTGAAACCATGTTGCTGTCGGGGGGGGGGGGGTTGAAAAACCGTGCCCATATTTGGATGCTCGAAATGGATAACGTGATCGGGTTCCCCTCTTGCTGGATGTATTCCAGGATGAGTGATGCCCTCATGAAGGACCATGGGTTCTCCATGCGAACCTAGTCTTTCTCCGTCTGAGAAGAGAAGTAGAACCCAAAAATACCCCATCTGAGGTCTTTGATGATGAGGTCACGATGGTTCCACACCTTCATCATCAAGCCCTCCATGACTGGACAATCGTAGTGGCATGACGCGAAAAGGCGACCGAGAAACCCGTCTCTCCTCTAAAGGTTCATGTGGGACGAGGATGACCCGGTCTTCCTCTGCCTCCACGAACATGGCATCGAATCTTTCTTACTATAGTAAGAAGGGTCTCCATCGGCAGGAAAGACGACGGATAGGGCACCACAACCGACAAATACAGGGTCTGTGAGAAATGGAGGAGAACGAGATAGGAGTCGGCCGAAAATGACTACTGACATGATCGGAGCTACCATAGATAGTAGTGGAAGAGGGATCGACAGCGGGTGAATTGGTTTTTTCTTCAGTCTTATGGTTTTCGTAAACCCCACAAGAGGTTTGGGTGGTATTTCTCGAGGCTACATGAGGTATGGGATGCCTCAAGGACAACATAGCCATGTGGTTGGTGAGTATGGACGATGACCTCGATGGACTAGTGTGAATGATACCATTAAGAAGCGAAGAAAGCGTACAAAAAGGAAAGAATAATAAGAAAGAACCCAAAGAAAGAGTAGATAATCTAAAGGAAGGCTAGATGGACACTATACATAGGTTAGAGAAGAGGTAGTATGAAAAATTCCATACTAACCCACAAACATCCATCAAATTGTTTTAGCCTATATTGAATATCAATTGATTGAATTTAATTTAATGCCTTTTACTAGCATTTTGACATTTTTCCAACAAAGGTGCAAAAACATATATAAACATATTTTCAAGTTGTTTGATAGTCCAAATCAAATAAACCAAACTATTCCATATAGTTTTTTTTAATGTCAAATGGTTTTATATATAGAAACCATATAAATAAAACAAGTATGGTAGTTATTTATCCCATAGTGGTAGTTGTTTTTCTAAATAGTTTAAATTTCAAATTGGTGTTTCAAAATAAATAAATTTCAAGTTGGGATAGTTTTCAAATTATTCTTCTTTTCCAAACTTCCGGCTTTTACATCCATCTTGATTCGTCTTGGTCATACCGATTCGCCAAGACGACTATTTTAACATCCATATAAATCTACATCCATCTTGATTCTCCTGGACGACCGTTTCAATGCCCATATAAATCCTTCTACTTTAAAAGAAGGTTGGGTTTAAACTTAATTTCTGTGAGATACCAGTTCCAATGTTATATTAAAGGACCAACCAAACTCAAATGTCAAGTTAATAATTAAAAACTTAATTATAATTTTATATTATAACACCGTCATCTTCCTCTTACAACGGAACAGAATATCAAAAGCAACCAAGACCAACGAAACCCCGCTGCACATTCTCCTACGGTCAGCTCACAGCTCAAGCTGCTGCAATCATAGCTCATCACATGGTTTCAGACTCCCATTTCAATTTCCTTATAAATCAACACAAACCCACTTCCATTTCATTTCTCACTTCTCAACTCTAATACCAAATCATCATCAATATCATCTTCAACATGAAGGTTTGGTCTGCTCTTGTTCTTGCAGTCTTGCTGATCTTATCCTGCCACCACAATGGAGCGCAAGTCGGAGCTCGCCTGCATCCGGAGGTTAGTAATTCATCGAAGACTGTTTCGTCTTCTTCTCAGACCCTCAAAGTGTTACAGGGACACAAGAAGCCCCTAACCAAGCATCTACACACAAGCTTCAGGAGAAAACCACCTATCCATAACAAGTAACCTGTACCGCTCTGGTTTCCTTTTAGGGATAACTCTATTTCCGTGTCGTGGACAAAGGTCATTTATCAAGTCTGTACAGTCCCCCACGTTTGTTATCATACCAGTAAATCAGTTACCATTTTCAAAAAAGGGCAAAAACCGTCAATAAATAACTGCTCTGTTAGAGTGGGTTACAAAAAGTCGTTAATGCCCTTGATTTTAAAAAATGCTCTTCATTTCCATTTTTGCTACTCTATCATCCTCTGGTTCATTTCCAGCAACACTTAAACAAAACAACCCTCAAGAATCATATTAACTACTAAATTTTTGTCTGATTTCTATAGTCAAATAAAAACAAAAGAATTAGAGAATGCTGACTGAAAAAATCTCAACATTGGTGTAAATGTGGAATAAAACTAAATTTAGGAGTATCAAGATTCAAAACATATAAAACTTACTTTTAACAAACAAAAATATGCAGACTTTTCTTCTCTTTTTTTTTACAAAATTGAAGATGAGTTCAAGGTCTGTATAATAGCTCTCTCTCTGCTCACAGATAAACCAATCAATACATATCAAGGGACTTAATGACTCTTCCAGCTTGAATGTGCAAATCCCTCAGTCTCTGCTTTGGATCCAAGGTTAACCTAAACTGACTTGCAGCCCATATTAATGACGCTGACTTCTCGCCCAGAAATCGCCTCACGTTTTCATGTATTGTTGCCATGGGAGCCCTCTCTCTTCCATTCACATGCCCACTGTTACATGCCAGATCCCAACATCAGCAAATCAAGTTCCCAAATAGCACATAAGATCTACCAGCATCAACAATACTTGTACAAAAAAAAAACCTCAAGAATCATATTAACTACTAAATTCTTTTCTGATTACTAATATATATAAAAGGTCAAGAAAAAGCTACTGTAATTTGTGTCTAGTGTTATAAGTTGGGATTTCCTAATCCAAAAAAATTTATCCGCTAAAGATGAATTGAACTAAAGCTTGGAATGGATTCATGATAAAACTGAAATGATTTTAACCTAATAATTAAACACTAACAATGAGTTGAAGTAAAGCAAATAAACATATTCTCAGTACCAAACAATGATAGAACTGAATTTAGTTCCTCAAAATTTCAAGCTTCCAATAGAGAACTCAAATTGAATCAATTACTAACTAATCCACAAATTAAACCATGTGGATGGCAATTCTAAACTCCATTTCTACATTTCCCTGAGTCAGCAAACAACTGAAGGATAAATGCCAAATTTGAACTCAGAAATTCAATCAGCAAAAACTTCAATAGGCCAATGAGTAATTTTCTTCCTTAAATTTTCTCAGAAACCAAACAAACAACAAAAATCGTGTAGCCCTAACAATTCGTGTAAGATTAACCCCTCCTTTAATCTTAATCAAAAATCACATACTTTTCCTAATTGTTGTGCCCTAGATTGACCAGAGTGAGAAATCATGTACATACCAAATCGAACTCCTCGTCTGTATCTTTCATGGCCTTCTCCATGGTTTCCTCCCGTCGGTTTCACCTTCTTCGCCGCAGCTCCAGTCGACTTCTCCCTCTCTCCACTTCTCACTCTCTTTGTTCTGCACATCTAAGTCTGCTTCGACTGCTTCAAATGAGGGTTGAGAGATGATTTTTTTGGTCTGAAGTAGGGGCATTCATGGGATTTAGGATAAATGACCGGGTCACATGCAAAGCACGAGACAATTCCATCCAACTCACTGTTATGTTTCACGTTTTTTTGTCCCTAATTGATAATATCGAAAAGGTGACTGTCCGGACATGATAACAAAGGTGGCGTGCAATCAGTACGTGCAAATAAAGGTTAAAATGCAGACCGGGCCCGAGGTTTTCCCTTCCTTTTATTTACCATTCGGCAAGAATAATCAAATCTGTATGCAAATGGAGATTTATGTTCAATAATGAAATTATCCAGCAAGATATGAGTTTACTGCACTTGCCAATGTGTTTAATTTTGTTGCAGACATTGCAGTCGTCTTATTTAATAATTACAAAAAAAATAATACTATGAACTTGTTTTTTTATTGTACCTTGTGTAAATTCATTTCAAAATGACGATTTTTTTCTTTTTTTTTTTGACGAAAAATGGGAGGCATCAATTTTATATATCAATCAACGTGACATACATACAATCTGATGAAAGCGCACAAGCAAACGATAAAATTACAGACTCCAAACTGACAAGCCTATAATATAATATTACCGAACTCCCTACTAGAACACACATAGGACGCCCTAGAACGTGAAAACACGTGCACGTCAAAAGTGCAACAATGTGCACACCAAATCGTGCCACATAACGGGCACACCAAACGTGCAACTAGCGCACATAAATCGTGCAACTAGTGCATACCCAATTTGCATCAAGTGCAGTTATTGAAAGCTATAAAACGAAAGGAAAAAGAAAACCTAGCCATCTTCAGAATCGCCACCGTCCGACAAGGGACCTTGACCCGAGGAATCCAGAAGACGAACTCCAGATCCCCGCTAAAGGTAACCGTTTAGGCCGGATCTACAGCGTGACGAGTCGCCGGAGCTTCCCACCACCGCTCAAACCCACCTTGGCGTGACCGTAGGAACCAAAATAGCATCAGCTGGAGACGGGCACGGACGCCGGCCAACGAAGACGACGATAAACCGACGCCGGCCTTGAGAGGGAAGGGGGAAAAAGGGTACGAGGTACGGGTGGTGGAGTGGGGGGAGCTGGACAATGGGGGAGAGGGCTATGGGAGGAGGAGCACGCTATCACCGACGACAGCCATGGCCGGTGGCCATGGCCGTCGCCGGTGATGGCACAAAAGGGGGCGGCCTGAAAACCCTCTCTAGGGCTTGAGAGAGAAAAAGGCCGACTTTTTTTTTTCTTACAAAGCAATGAAAATTCTGTTTTTCTTTTCAAGGTTAAAATAATCATTTTGAAATAAATTTACACAAGGTGCAACAAAAAGTTGAGTTCAAGATACTCTTTTGCAATTATACTTATAACAACGTAGATAATTTCGAGAAGGGTATGCCAAAAAATATTGTCTTTACCAAAAACAACAATGTAAGCAAGTTATTTCTATCGACAAGAATGTGGGGAAATCATAATCTAGCCTAATTCTCCCAAACAGATATATCGTTCCCAAACAAATGTATCGAACCCTTGACCTCAAGGAGACGAGAGAGCTCTCTGACCAGCACGCCAACTCAAATGAGCAGTTCTTTAAGCAATTTATTTATATGGTCAGAGGACACCATGTACAGTAACGAAAAAGGCCCCTCTTAGGACGTCATTTGACCTCTAGTCACCACTGTCTCCAAAGCTTAATAATAGGTGTTTGATGAAAGAAGAACTATTTCTTCATCCCATTGTCCCAATCAGTCACGACACATACTGGAGTATCTTCTTCTTCTTCTTCTTCGAGTCTCATCGAAACCTGTCAAAGTGTTATTTCAGAGAAGTTAGAAACCATGAGAAGAAGAGTGGCAATTTGTGTAGTGAACAAACGGAAAGATTGTTTCTGGAAGAAGGAGAAGAGAAGGAGAAGCAGCTCCTTCTGAATGTTGACAAAGCATATGCTAATGACATTGAACCAACATATAAAAATGTCATTTTTTGAAAGAGAATCAATGTTATGATCATGTGCCTCATCAGTCATCACGTGACCTATTTGAGACTAAACATCTCTCTCCCTCACCAAATCTCTGATATGGTCAGCTCACCTCAAGCTGCAACAAGTGTGACAGTCAAACCTCATCACATGATCACACTGGTTTCAGTTTCAGATCCCATTCCGATTTTTACTATAAATCAAGATTAAACCAACACAAACCCACTTCCCATTTCATCCTCAATTCTCTATTCTCAATCCCAAAACCAAATCATCATCATCATCAACACTAAGAGAGCAGAGTCAATCATGAAGGTCTGGTCTGCTCTTGTTCTTGCACTCTTGCTGATCCTATCTTGCCACCATAATGGAGCGCAAGCTCAAGCTCGCCGGTTGCTGAAGGTTAGCTCAAGCACAGTTTCGTCTTCTTCTCAAGTTCTCAAAGGGTTGCAGGAACACAAGAAGACTCCTAATAAGCAGGTAGACACAAGCTTCAGAAGAATACCTCCCACCCGTTCAAATCCGATCCAGAACAAGTAACTTCTACTGCCAACGACATTGATATCAATGAACAAAGTAAGAGCTGCATTTACAGTTGTAAGGTGTAGATTAACATATGTGTGATGTAAAGATTGTCTTTACTATAAACAACAACAGAAGCAAAAACAGCAAAAGAAACTTATTCTTGCAGTCAGTGTGTATTCTTTAGCTACAGTCGTGCAGGCGTTACCAGAATAGTACAGAATGTAAAGGCTAATTACTACGACCTTTACTCTATCAAACTTACCATTTTCCCCTTTTGAAATATCACTGGAAGAGCTAACTCCAATGCTCTCTTGGAGACGTTTAAGCTTGATATGCAACTGATCCAACAATTTCATCATCTTTACGAGATCTTGGGGCGTGAAGTGAGCTCAGAAGAGCTAACTTCAATGCTCTCTTGGCATAGAACTCTTCAAAAGGTGATTATTTAGATGCTTGTCTTGAACTCCATTGATTAGTGCGCATTCGAGCAAAGGCAACAGATCTCAATCAAGTTGGCCGCATGAGGCACGTTCAAATCTATAGCAAAATACAGAAACTTGCTCATCAACACAACACAGCATTCCCATTCATTGACTTGCAAAACTGTAAGAGCATCTGGAATGCACAGGCGAATTCAACTGATTCGCCAGCTCCAACAGTGGTATTAGCCCAACGCATGGTGAATTGCCACGTGTCGAGTGGCAAGTGGCCACAAGATGGGCGAATTGAATTTACCAGTGAATTGAGAGGCGCGATGAATCCTTCACCCAGAACAGAGTCGCCAAAAACTGTCAAAACCCACCTTTTCCGTCAATTTGCCCTGCATTGCAGGTGCTCTAATAGTGACAACGAAAATTTCCTCATACTTGCAGAACTAAGCAGCCAAATTGATCAACTTGGACAACCTTAATTCCTCAATCCTCCTTACAGTTTTGGTCATAACTTTCTTTCCAAAGCTTCCATCCTTACCCTTTTTCCTCTTTACCCATCAGCCAATTCTCCACTAAATTACTAGTTTTGGGTATTCTATAAGTTACCCTTTTGATTTTTGAGAACAATCAGTAATAAGCATAAGAAAATCAATTACTTCAACAACAAATCTGATTCAACAAGAAAATCAATGTAGTTCATATACAAAAGAAAAGATTCAAACTTTACCACCATTCAGTTTCAGAAGAGAAGAAAAAGAGAACTTAGAAGCTAATCAGAGAAGAACATAAACCTCGGGGTTATTTTTAAAATTTAAATTCTCAAGAGTAAAATCGTCATTCTGAAACAAATTTATACAAAGTGCAACAAAAAATACAAGTTCAGGGCAATTACCAAAAAAGGCTATAAATTGCAAAAAATGAAAACCTAGGGGTACTTTTTTGCAATTATCCCAATAAACTAACCTTGCTCATTCTATGGCTTCACTTTTCCTTGTTTCTGCAGCTTCTCTTTTAGTCTTGCTTCCGTTACAATTTTGTGAAACACTGGCCTTCTTTTTTGAACCCTTCTCTTTTATAGACTGTGTATTTGTGTTGCTCTTCTTCTTCTTCCTCGGCTCTCTCTTAACTCTAGCCATTGCACCACGGTTCTTAGACTTGGCAGAGGAGATCCGTTCACGGTATTCCTGGATAGAGACATGTAAATTATGAAAATCACAGTCAAGCAACTTAGATAAACACTCTCCAACTTATTTGCATCAAATTTATACTTATGTTGGATCGCTCACTAACATTATGACAACAACAACTATGCATTGGCATGCACTTACAGGATCAGTCCACATGGCAGTGATAGCAGCGGCGATTTTACGTCTCTGCTCCAGAGTTTTTGGTGCTCTAGTGCAACCTTTAGACTTGGTTGCTTTTCTTTGCTCATACGAATCCCACTGCAGCTCGTCTTCACCAGCAAAGCCGGTTCTAGAAGCTTCTGCAATCAAGTTCTGCCACTCAAAATGGAAAGACTCCTGCAACATGACCACCTTCTGGCGCCTCTCCCACCGTCTTTTCATTGCAGCCGCAATTTTCTCCTTCGTCTCGTCACTGTGAAATCACCAGAATCGATATCTCGAGATTTTATACTCGTGAAGCTTATACAAGATATGTAAAATATATGAGCACTAACAGAACTTGCCTCTGAGCATGTCCATTAGCTAGCTTCATTTTTACCTGCATGGTCAAATTTGGCAGTGAGAACAAACGAATTGAGTCTTTCCCTTGTCATCTTCAGATCACGTTAGATATATAATTAATAATAGGGGAAAAATCAGTTTAGTACTCTTAACTATGCACGAATATAACATAAGGTACCTTAACTATAAAATTAGCTAAAAAGGTACCCCCTAACTATAAAAAAAATCAATTTAGTGTTTTCCGTCCATTTCTGGACGGAAAACGGTCATGTGCAGTGCACATGACCTTTTTTTAAAATGCCGTTTTTACCCTTCAACTGTTTTGACCTCACAAACCTTATCCCTTCAACCTCACAAACCCTATCCCTCTAACCTCCTCTTCCTCACAACTTCATGTTCTCGCAATTCAGATTTGACTATGCAGATAGCTCTTTGCATACTATACGTCTTCTGCATATAACTATCTCCATCTTTAAAACGTTATTTACAGTCACCTAAACTTTCAGATGATCGCAGATAGCTCTTTTTTCGCCCCAAAAAATGATGAAAATGCCCATGATCCTAGTCTCAAAAACACCATTTCTTCGTCTTTTTCATAGTTTTATCTTTGAAGAAGTATTTTCACATCTACTCAACCCCTTTCTACATCTAATCAACATGTGTTTACTGGTTATGGACAAGGGCATTTTCATCATTTTGTAACGGAAAAAGAGCTACCTGCAATTTTTTGAAAGATTGGGAAAATTAATCCTATATATATATATATGTGCAAATTATATATTATATGGCCAAGGTTAATATAATCACATTAAGGTTACATTCAATAGAAAACTCAAAAGTTACTATTACATGACATCACCTCACAATTCTGCATACCAATCCTTGTTCTCTCACTGATCCGTTGACGGGTTTCTGCAAAAATACGTAAAGATGTTGAGAACTAGGGATACAGATTTAACAGTATTGACAGATTAACAATTAAAAGAAACATAAGCTTACCAGCACTGTGCTTCCTGCCTTTGTTCCATGGCGTGCTCCCTTTATTTGCTTGAGAAATCCTCATTCGTCTCAACCTCTCTTTCTCATCCATTTCCTCCAAGCCCTTATCTGCAGACTCGATCCGCATTGAACTGAGCTGTGGACTTTTACTACCCTTGTCCCCATCTTGTTTCTGAACCCAACTCTGAGTTTCAAAGGTAGCAACTGTGGTAATGACGATCCTACCCCTTCGAATCTTAAAGGAGTCAACATCGCCGTGCAGTTTCTTGGGGAGATTCGACGACTTCCATGAAGTAACCAGTCTCTTCCCACTTCTAAAAATGAACGAACTTGATGAGGCTTTACCATTGAGGATGCTTTGTGCCCTTACAGTACCCAAATGAATATGCCAGGAAGGCTGTACACTACTAATCTCTCCTGACAAAACATTGATGGTGGCATTATTCAAAAGAAATGGCGTAACAAGATAGCACCACATCATAGGATCTTAACACATAGAGAACGACATTAGCAACAACTCATTGGGTAACTCCAAATACGCAAGCTCTGAAGGCCTTTTTTTAGCAGAAATATGCTTTCACATTTTTTTCTCTTCAAAAACGCACCTAACTGTCACCTTTTATAGCAGAAAACAACGACTTCTAGTAAATAGTACTGACGCCATTAACTGTTATCTTTCATTTAATGTCAAAGGCTAACGCTCACCTTTTGCAAAAAACACCCCCTGATAGCATAAGTGACAGTTTTTGAAGCGAAAAATGTGAGACAATACGTTTCTGCTAAAAAATGTCGTCCCAAGGGTGCGTATTTGGGGTTTTCCATAAACTAATTATCTCACTCATGGATTTAAATTTAGAGACAACCCAATTGGTATGGTCTATAGAGGTTTAAGATGTCAAATATTAGGATAAAAACAAAAACTTTATAGGTTATTCAAAAAGGGAGACACTATAAGGTTAAGGGTTTGCAAACAACAAGAAAAATGAAACTTTCCAATGTCAATTCATAGTCAGAGCAAAATGCAGCTAGAGATTCAATCTTTTATCTGACACGACTCAATTATAAGGGATAGAAAATGGTCCTCTATTTGAGCAGATAAATAAATGAAAATATAAAAAACAGATGTGGGTCTTGAGGTGAATCAATTGAGTGCTAGAGTAGAGTACAAAGGATAAGAAAGAGAACCCAAAAATGAAGAACAGAGAGAAGAGAAAAGGGTGTACCTAACAAAGGCATGGGAGCTCATTCAGCCAAACCCAACCCTAAACAAACATGGAGGAATGGATAGGATATGTACAATATGTTCACTGCTTTTAGTACAAAGATGAAGTTCAAATATGCACAAAGTTCAGTCTGCAAAACTCAAAGCCAACCCAGAGACCCACTGTTGATGATGATGATGTTTATCTGATGTGGAGAAGAAGATTGTGCTCTCTGATAAAAAGGGAGAGCCACACCACACACCAAAGTAGTTCTTGGTAGGCCCAGGCCCAATCTGTCACTGGGCTGGACTATGCTAAATGGGCCAATCAGCTGCTCAGTCTTCCCCAAGTCTTATCAGCTACTATTTTCCTTTCTTCTTCTTCCATCACAGTCAGGGCCCAGAGGTCTCTGTTTCTTGGTCTCCATGACAAAGTGGACTTGACTCTTCTCTTCCACCTTTCCGTGAACTCTACCAGTTTAAGAAAAAGTCCAACTTCTCCAGCATCTTTTTTTCCTCTATATTGATCAGCATTTTGGGGTAATTCTCAACTGGGTCGTGCTCGTTTTCTTAAGCTTCAGCTACAAGCTCCAACTTTTCTCGGTTCTGGGCTCTAATCTCACCTGGGTCTCTTGATGTTTTCCGATAAAAATCGACTTTTTCCACTTCGCTCCGGCGAAAAAGTCGTAGAAAACGTTAGACGCTAGTCGTACGGTTAGGCCCACGGATTAATCGGATTTTTTTTCTTCTATTTTTACTTTAATAATATTATATATATGAATACAATATGAATTTTATTATAAAAAAATAATAAAAGAACATTTAAAAAATACAAAATGTATATATATATGTTACATAATTATCCTTAAATGACACCTATTGGTAATTATGCTTGGTTATGGGTAGCCGCCCTCTCTTTCCTCTCTCGCTAGGGTTATGTTTTCTTCTTCTGAGAATCGATGGCGAATTCGACGGCTCGGCTCTCTAGTATCTCCGGTGACCTCGCTATAGTGTGATGAACCTGAGGAGGTCGACGGGGAGGTATCCGGCGGTGGGGTCGGTGTGGGTGTCGTGGACGCGAGGGAGAAGGCGGCGCAGGGGTCGTCGGCCTGTCTGAGGAAGAAGATCTGGTGGCCAGGATGGGGGTGGTTCTGGGTGACGAACCTGGGCTGATCCCGACAGCGCTGGAGGACGGGGCGGCGGGGACCGAGGCATCCGACACGGAGCCGGAGCCGTTGACGCCGCGGGATGGCATGTCCTCTCCCATGCGATTCTCGTCCACGAGGGGTGGCGGGTCTCCGTTGATGGGGGGAGGCTGGCAGCACACTGCGGCGGGACGGATTCGTCGAACACCGGCGAGGGGTCCGCGTCCTCGGATTGCGAGGGGCGTGGGATCGGGACCGGCTCGGGACGTCGAGACAGAACCTCGGGCGTCGATGGGAGTGATGCCGGTGACGGCTGCACTTGTGCCGGTGGTGGAGGTATCCTCGGATACGGAAGCTACGGTGGAGGAGTCGTCGGCGGTAGCTTGGCGAAGAAGCAAAGGCAAAGGGGTGATGCAAGAGAACCCTACTGGGCCGGATTTGGGCCTTGTGGATGGGTTGGGCCGTACATCTGGGTTCATGCAGGATGCGCGTAAAGAGACACGGGGGAGACTGGGCCGAGAGGATTGGGCTCCGAGGGCTGGGCGTAGAGGACAGGGTCGTGGACCGGGAGCTGGGCACGGCGACATTGCTACCTGGGCTAACAGATATGGGGCGGGTATTGATCGGGTGGGGATCGAATCGTCTAACCGGGTGGGTCGGGCTGACCGAGACACTCGTACTGAGGTGGATCCGGATCGGGAAGGGCTGCAAACCGAGGAGGAGGGTGTGGAGAACCTTGGTTCGCGTCTGTCGTCGATGTGCATCAAGGAAGTAGTGATTCCAACTGGGGCGGTGGCCAATGTAGGGGGTCAGTTCCAATTTGCACTAGCTGCAAAGGTGCTAACTTCGAAGTGATTTTTCTGGAAATCCCTTGTGGACAGGATGGAGGACCTGTGGGGCATGAAAGTGGAGGCCCGACCGCTGGAAGGGGGTCTGGTGGCTTTCTTCTTTCGTACGGCTAGGGAAAAGGCAAGGGTACTAGCTGGAGAACCATGGGCGTTCTGGGAACCTCTGGTGCTGTTCACGGACCTCAGGGCTCATATGAAGGTGGGGGACCTAAGTTTTCACCATTTCTCGGTGTGGGCTCGGGTATCTAACCTTCCGGTGGGGGCTTGGAATAAGGAGGTAGGATTCCGTCTGGGTAATGGTTTGGGGACATGTCTGGCAGTGGACGTGGACCAATCGGGGTACTGTTGGGGCGACTTTATGCGGATTCGGATCCGAGCTGATATATGCATCCCTTTGCAGAGTCAGCTATGGTTCTGATTATCGGAATCGCAGGTACGTACTCTCCTTCAGGTCTCGTACGAACACTTACCATATCATTGATATGGATGTAGCTGTGCGGG